>OY720442.1:49430876-49713101 GCA_963082915.1 Dolichopus griseipennis | reverse complement strand
AGTATTATAAAGTTTTAATTGATTGCACTTTTTATAGTTTTACTCTTTAATTTAATTTTCTTTCGTGAAAAACGAAATCCAGGTTTTTCCATAGAAATTTTGTAAAATTTTTGATTTTAACTTTTTATTTTTGGGATGGGGTTAGGGGTGGTTTATTAAATTTTAATTAGTACAGATTATTACCAAAAAAGTTTGGTGAAGTGGAGTTTTGTTGCTGTGCAGTTGAAATATTAATGTTTATTTTAGTGTTTGAAAAAATGTGTGATAAGTTGTAAATTAAGAAAAGCTTTGTTAAAATTGGAGGAATAGAAAAGGCTAATTATATACAGATATGGCTTAAAGGCTAATTAAAAGAAGTTTGAATTGTCTCAAAGGTTGTGAAAACGTACATGTACGCGCCACAGTTAAATAGAATAACAATTAATTAAAATTTTTAAAATAGTTGATTTATAGTAAGTAATTTAATTATTTCATAAAAAAATATTATGTTAATTACAGAAACTGATATTATTTTAGAAGTGTTGGGACTTTTAATGGATGGATTTTAAAAAATCTGAAGATGTAAAGAGGTAAAAATTTCAATTAAATTCAGCCATAGACTGCATTTAAGAAAACCAATAAATATAATTGCTATTATTTTGCCTTTATTTGAAGCTTAAAATTTTAACAATAGTATTTGTATTTATTACAAGCTATTTTAAAAAATACATTACTTCCAATTTTGAAAAAGTCAGAACAATTACAGGGTGGTGCAAAACGACCGATATGTTTTGAATGTTAAATAACTTTTTAAAATTATTTTTATCTTTTATTTTTATTTCAGAATTTTGTGAAGAAAACTTGGAGAATTCGAAATGAAACAGTACATAACAGAACAGCGATCAACAATTACGAAAAGTTATGAAAAATATACTGGAAAGAGCACGAATAAGCGAAGCCGCTAATGGTCACCGCATGCGGGATCTAATTTTTCTACTTAAGCAAAAAATACTCCCCATTAATATACTGTATAACAAAAAATTAATAATAATAATTATACATTAAATAAAAAAGTTATTAAATATTCAGACCATATTAGTCGTTGTGCGCCACCCTGTATAAAACTATAAGTCCCTGTATTTCTTGATATGAGTGTTTAATAGAAATTACATCTTAAAATTATGTATATGTCTTATACTGAATTTTAGAAAAAGATTGTTTGTAAAATTTGTATATTTTAGATATTATTTTTACGAAGTTGCATGTTAACTGGGGATGGAAGCTTTTCAATCCACCTTAATGATTAAAGTATAAAGTAAAATCATATTTGAATCATTTTCTGATAAATTCAGAGTTTTGTTCTTTTCCACATTAACGCAAGATTTACCCCATGCATTTTAGTACGAAAAATCTTAATTAGTGGAAATAGTTAATTAAAATAAGATATTGTTTCAAACTTTTATTTTAAATATATTATTATTATTATTATTATTGATTCATATTCAATTCAACCTTGTTTTGAGAAAATTTCAAAATTCTATAATATATAACAAACTTAAACTTAATATATAAACTTATAATATAAATAAAGTCCTATGATAAATAAAAAAAATCCCCCTAAACCGGGTCAGTAATTAATTGCAACAGAACACACATATATTATATAAAAAAATAACCAACTTTTAAAAGTAATTAACCGACCAAGTTTAACTTTTCATAATAATAATAATAATATAAAATATCAAAATTTGTCCTGTACTAAATGCAATTATGATGTCACTGTTTCAAGAAGAAGCACTTTATATACAGGATAACTTATTAAAATATTATTAAGCTTGAAAAAAGTTTAATCAAATTAGAATGTAAAATGATAGTCCCATTAGATTATTTTAAAAAAAAATTACAAGATCCCTTAGCAACTTTTAATTTTAAAATGATCTTTTTTTTTTTTTTATTATATTTTTTTTTTTTTTTTAATTACTTATTTAAAAATTAAATATTTAAATTTAAAATAAATTTTTACATTGTACTTTCAAAGTTCTTCTATATTATAAAAAAATATGAAAAGGAAAGATGTATCTATATTTTTACCTCTAACTAATCCTTGATATCAATTAGATATTCTTTTAAGTTTTAACACTTTTTGCGGAGGACAACACCCTAATAAAACAGTCTGATTGTTGTTGTTGTTCTTATTATTACTGTTAAAGTCTAGCCATTAAGACTTATTATAGTAAAACTTATTTTGAAAAAGGTTTGCATTACAAAAATTTCATCTATTAGATACTTTGTTTTTTTTTTTTTTATAAATATATCTATCCTTTTCTATGCTATTAGAGTATCTGTATACTAAACAGGGTACAACATGGATCAACTTTATACTATTAACAAAAATTGTTAAGATAATATACAAATCAATTATATATTATACGAGTATGTACATAGTATATAATATATATATATATATATATACATTGTATACTATTATTTATATTAAATATATCACACTTACATTTTGTTTTTGTATTAATAATGCCATTTAGTTGTACAATTTTGTCTACAAGTTTGTTACAGCTTTTAAGTTGTACCACAACTTCTCTCTGGAATTTTTATCCCTGTTAAAAAAAAAAGCAGAACTAAAAAAATAACAGTATAATAAAATCATTTGGGAATTTTTAAACATTTCAAGTGGAAAAAAAAATAACAGTACTACTGACAACAAAAAAACAAAATATAAAAGGACCACATCATTAGTTTTAAGATTACTTTGACAACAAAATTTAAAAAAAAAAACATAAAAACATAAAAACCATTTACTTTTTTTTTAAAGGTTTATATTTAGAAAAAAAAGGTGGGAAGGTTCAACTAACTTTGTTTTTTTTTTTATTATGAGTTTTTTTTATCTTTAACCATTGCAAAAGAGTTTTATATATCCAGATATGAATTTTACATGGACATTTAAAAGTATCTTTAAGATACTATACTAATATACTAATAATTAGATAGATATTCAATTTGAATTGTAACGTTTATCATATTTACTATATTTTTTTTAAGAACAGGAGTTACGATTATTTTTAGTTACAAGGTGGAAACCTCCCACGAACAAAGAACAAAATTTTGTTGAAAAAGAAGTACTTTCATCCGTAGCGCAAATAATTTGAAACGCCCAAACTTTACGATACAAGATCCAACAAGGTACGAAAATGAAAACCACTGACTATATTAGATGGACAATTTAATAGGTCGTGATCAAAATCTAGCTTTAGTAAATCCTGTTGTCCCAAAATCTCCTTTCTGAAAATCTCGTTTCAGAAAATCTCGTTTTTAGAAAATCTCGTTTTTCAAAAATTTCGTTTTATAAAACCTCTGTTTTTAATATCATGTTTTAGAAATCTCTTTGTTTTTATATTTTGGAAAAGGATGAAGATTGGGATTTTGTATCCAACTCTAAAATCGTAAAAAACGAAATTTAAAAAAAAAACGAGTTTTTCTTTTTCTAAAAACGAGATTTTGTAAAGCGATATTTTAAAAAAGGTTTTACTAAACTGAGTTTATGTTACGCTCTCGATGGTGCGATCTTAACTCAATTGATGTTGAGATCTAAACTCATAATTTGTAAATAATCTTTGAAGAATTACGATCTAAACTATCCCAACTAACGTAGAGCTTAATATAATAAACGATTTATCTGCTTTTCCGAATTAAAAATCTGATGTTTACATTAAAATTAGTCAAAATACCAAGATATTAATGAAAAATTTATAAGAAAATTTGGAAGCTAGATATCTTTCTTGGTGATATGATAAAAGTTCCCGAGGAACTTTTGTCTAATTTTTTGAGTCATGAGTCACCGAGGGAATTATTTAAAAACGCCTTATGTCTTATAAACCGTTTAGTACTGAAATTTACTTCTAAAAAGAGAACTAAGATATATTCGAGGACACTTACACTTACATTGATCGAACGTTAGAATAGCATCAATGTATGATTCTTCTACCAACCACTTCAAGGCTTTCAACTTTTAAATAACATATTCCTGCAAACCAGGTTCTACAACAAAATGTCCTTAATTATTACAGCTATTAGCGTTATGTAATCAATTAGTTTTGGTCTTCTATCACTGTCCCTTTGTTTATGTCTAACTCTCATCTCTCGGTTAATGGACTAGCAAACATCTACTAGGATAAGTTTCCAACACAGGTATCTAATTAACTTAGGTATTAGTGATTTTTAAAATATAATTGACACTCCGCTTTGCTGCTCTTTGAAGTTGAAGTTAAGAAAAAACAGTTATAGGATTAGAGTAATAGTACAATAGTACAACGCTATTCCACTTTACTTTTTATTCTGTTTTTATTCTAAAAAAAAACTCTAATTGTTTTTGAAAGTTTAAAGAGAAGTAAAGTCTTCTATAGTTTTTTTTTTTTATTTTGTTAAAGTAGATAAAGACCACATAATTTTTTGTTTTGTGTCTTTTTTTTTTTGCATTTTATTTTTTTTTTGTACTTTTTTTTTGTGTAATGAGTTACGAATTGCATTAAATATTACAGTTTAAAATTAATGTTATCAAAGTGATGAAAAAATGTGAAAAAGAAGAATCGAATCCTTTTTCTAGAAAAGAAGGGATCTTTTTTTTTATTCTTCATTTTAAAACAGAATTTTTAGGAAAAGGAATTCCTAGAAAGATTAATAGAATTTAAATGGGAATAACACAGTATTAAATTGTTTAGGACTTAAAGTGAACATAGTTTCTAAGGGATTATGTGTTGTACTCTATTAAAATAATTTTGCATTCATAGAAAGAAAAAATGATTCCTTGGTTAAAAAGGCAAAATTAAAAATTATTGCGGTCAAGGTTATAATGTAATTCTGTTGAAGGTACTTTTAAAATTATTTACTTTGAAAATTATTTTGTAAAATGAGTTGTCATCCTTAATTCAAATAACTTAAGTAAAATTTGTTGAAGAATTTTAAAATAAAATTGAATAGAGAAGTACAGGATTAAAAAAATTTTAATTTTAAAGCTAGATATTGATAAATACAGTTAAAAATATTTTCGAAACGGGGAAATATATAAAAAGAGCAGCAACTAAGATGGATTCGTCACATAGAACCCATCTGGTTGCAAGACCAGATTTTAGATGAGCGGGACGTAGAACAAGAAAAAGATGGTTAAATAACATAGAAAAGGACGCAAGAAAGTTAAACGTGAAAACTGGAAAGCAAATGAACAAAATCGAATGGAGGAACATATTAAAGAAGGACAAAACTTTCATCGATCAGATGTAGCGCTGTGTTGTTTTTTAAGTGCTACCTGTTCAAGTGATAAGTTAATAATCCTGTCTATACCATAGGTACATGTGAGAACAGGGGCTCTTGTTATATTCGTGTTATTAGGATTGATCTTAATGAATTCCACATACAATTTAAACATTAGATAATACTAGAGCTTATAACATGCAGAAGCGTATTAGATTTTTTATAGAAACAATTCCATTTTATTTATATCGTAATACTTTTGTATTTGAGTTATATCAAAAACCACATTAAAATTTCCACTTTCACTAGAATTCGAATCCCGGTTATTAGAAGTTATCAATGTATATTAAATCAATAGTGAGAATTTAACCTAATTTTTATTAAGTTTAAAAAAACCTATGTTAAAAATTGAAAATTTCCATATTTTAAAATCAATATATAGATACCAAAATATTACACGTGTATTTTTTTAGTGAAAAATGAGAACCACTCAATGATATTATGTGCCTAATAATTTTATTTCTAAAAATAAAACACTACAATAATATATTGAAATTCAATTCAATGGGTATTAAGTTATCACTAAAAATATTCAATAATATATTTTTGGTAGATAAAATTTTAAAAAATTTTTATTCAGATAATTCTTCATATCTGATAATTTTCCAGTCTAATGTGCAATTGTATATAAAATTCAAAATTCATATATTACCATAACATTGCATGTATGTATTTATATATAGTATATAAAAATGTACAAACGTATATAAAATTAATATATATAAAATTTCAAATCCGGCACCAATATTCAATAGTTATTAATAAAAGGCTCTTTAAAATTAAAAAAAAAAAAAACAAACAGATTATTTTATAATTCTTCTGAATATTTTATGTATTATTGAACAATTATTAGGTCTACCGAAAACTGTACACTGTTATATTATTTAAAACAAATAACACAACCTTTTAATGACTATTTTATTTTAAATTAAAAATTAAAATTTTACTAATGGAGGTAAGATTCGTAATATAACGTATATATTTGGATTAACATCTTAAGTGTTACTTTTTATTGAAACAATATTTTTATGTACATTTTTATGTAGTGATACAATGAAACTTATTTACTTACTTACTTACTTACTGGATCCTAGAACGCTGGTGGGGCATACGGCGTCAACAAATCCTCTCCACCTTTCACGATCCTTAGCAATTCTTTTTAACTGCAACCACGTTTTGCGTTGCGCTTCTGCCTCTTTCAGAACAGTACTTCTCCATGTTTCTCCGTATAGAAGTACTGATTTGACGTTTGTTTCAAATATTTTTAACTTTGTAGGCAGGGCTATATTATTCGACTGCCATATGTTTGATAGAATTTCAAAAGCAGCTCTAGCTTTATTTATTCTGCTGTCAACATCAACTTCTGTTCCCCCATTTAATGTCACCATACTTCCTAAATAAATGAACTGTTCTACTTTTTGAATTTGGCTTTCTTCTAGTAGAAGTCCACTTCATAGTGACGCAATTACTGCACTTGTAGCAAGAATATTCTCTCAAAAGATTTTTTAACGGCTGGGTGGCACTGTGGTTGAGTCCCAATTCGAGTCCTAGTGAAAGTGAAAAAACTTTTCTGGTTTGCGACTCGACTCAGGTACCATTCGCCATTGGGTTCAAATTAATGGCTTAATCAATAATTAATAATTGTATATCTTTAACAGAAAATACATTAATATAACAACATTAACATTAATATAAACAAATAAATTAGTTGAATAATATAAATCACAGATATAGAATACCATATAACTCAAACACAAAATATTATAATATAAACAAAAAAATTGAATTGTAACTAGATAATAAAAATCTAAGACGTTTCTACTTGTTATAAGGCTTAGTACTATCTCATATTTAAGTTGTGTGTGGAATTCATTAAAACCAATTCTCATAACACGAATATAATATGACCCCTTGTTCCAACATGTACCCATGGTTTGGACAGGCTTATTAGCCTCACAGTTGAACAGTAAGCGCTTACAAAAATTAATATTTTTAGCCCAAGACTAATGACTTGTATTTAACGCATATGATAAATTAATATGAAATTTGAAATTTAAATTTGAACGAAGAAATAAAAAATATTTTCAAATTTCAAGTCAAATCACTTTTATTTAGGGTTTGTATAGTGAGTCACGTTTCCCGGATTATATTTGTTCCCGGGAAGCGGGAAATTTTAGATAAATTTTCCCGGGAATCTCGGGAAACCCGGGAAAACTAAATAAAAAAGTGAAAAGAGTGAAAAATTTATAAAAGTGTTTGAAATAAATGCAAAAAACACAATTTTTAAAAAAAAATCATGAATTCACATAATAAATTCACATAAAAATCATGAATTAATTTCATAACATTACTTTTGCCTTTTGGTAAATTATATTGTCTCTCATTGAGTGCTTGGCGAATAAATTCACTTTTGGCTATTGAATGGATTGAAAATCCATCAACTGTCGTAAGTCTTGCTACTATTTCTGCCATAGATTGTGTTTTAGTAAAAAATGTTATTAAAGGTTGAGGTTGAACTTTTACTACTTTGCTTGGACCAGCAACTTGATCATCATTTGCATTTCGTTTCGACAAATTGATTTTATGAACATGCTGTAAATGCCTTATCAAACCACTAGTTGACGATCCCTTGCAACTTAAAAATTTATCTTTACATTTTAAACATTTCGCTTTATCAGCTCCTTTTTCTTTTGTGAAATATGTCTATATGAAATATAGAATCTGCCATGGGTATAAATTTATTTCTACCGAAAATTAAATAAAATTAGCAAATAAAAGAAAAAAATCAATAACTATAGAGAAAAATACACCTAATTTTTTTAATACAATATTTTGCAAATAATAATGTACACACTCAAACACAAAATATTGAAAATAAAGTTTTTTTTTCATATGTTTTTAATAATCTATGTCAAAATTCATAATAAATTATTTTTTTTACCACACAGCAAGAATTTCACAGCACACTATAAGAAAATAATAGTAAAATGAAACGAAATCTGGAACAAAAATTTCGTTTGATAATATTTTCGTTTCGTTTATTTTTGTTTCATTTCAAAACAGAATAGCATGAGAATGAACGCAAAATTAGCCTTTTCAAACAATTATTTTTTTCCCGAGAAATTTCGTTTTTATTTCCCGGGAAACGGGAAATAAATTTTTAAAAATCTCCCGGGAAATCCCGAGCGGGAATTCCCGGGAAGGACTCTCTAGGTTTGTAATTGAAAAGTTCCAGTAATTGACTTAATTTGAATAGTTTGATTTATCTTACGTACTTTCTAATTTTTTATTTTGAAGAAATATAAGGCACTTAAATTAAAATTTAATATTGAATAATATTCTTCATACCTTATTTTTAATTAATTATTAATACAAACAATTTCAATTATTAAAAACCAAATAGATAGACCAGATAAATTTTTCAGATAGACCTGATTTATATCTATTATTAATTATTTTCATAAATATTATTTAAATAATAATATTGTATTCAAAACCATATACTCGTATAGGATGTGGTTTTATGTTAAAAAAGATATAATATTATTTTGTTTTCCATTATGTACTATACCTATCATAATAAATGAATTTAAAATTTCGAACTTTTAAAAAACTACATAAGAGAATTAAAATTGTGGTGTCAAAAAAATCCAAAAAATTAAAAAATTAAAAAAAACAAAAATATAAATTTAAAATGTTAAATTTTTGTTATTTAAAGTAAATTCGCGATAATATTTATTAAAGTATTGGTTAACCCTGTTTCATTTAATGTTTATAAAAATATTATTTTATAAAATAATAAATATTTTTTAATAATAATATTACAAAGATTAAAATGAAATTTAATAAAAAAAAAAAAAAACCAATCGGTTTATCTAAATAAAAATTAATAATAAAAATTTAACAAAATCAGTTGAGGAAGTTTATTGTTTTTAATAATATGGTTAATAAACGTGTTTGTTGATTTAAAGCAGTCAGTAAACAATATTTTTTTATTTATTTAAATAAATTATATTATTAATTTTTTTAATTTTATTCAGTTATTAAAAGCACAAAATGTGGAAGTGTTGCCCTATTAACTTTGTCGTATATAATTTTTAATATAATTTTGAACAAACTTATAGAAAAGAATTTTATCAATAAGATTAAACTTTTTTATGTAAGATAAAAATTACGGTGTAAACAAATGTACTCGCATTACATGGAGAGACAGACAGAGACAGATTTAAAGAGAAAGAGTTTGTACACAGACAGAGTTACAAACCAAAAAGTTCTCGGAAGGCTAAATATATATAGAGAACTGCTTTTGATTATCAAGTGTAGGAAACTGAGTTACTTTGGTCGCATAATACGAGGTCCTAAATATGAACTACTCCAGCTAGTAATACAAGGTAAAATAGAAAGCAAGAGAAGCATAGGTAGAAAACAAATTTCATGTGCCACCCAGCCGTATATAAGCCTACAAAACTTTATCCACATACGGATGAAAAAAAAATATTGGTATAGATAGGACACACATTAAGAAGAAACTCCATTGTCAAGACTCCATTGTCAAGCAGGAAATGGAATGGAAATTTTAGAAAATGTGCAGAAATTAAATCAGCAGCCAAAAATATAATTAGTTTGCGGAGCTTTGTAGAACCTTTATGCTCTCAAAAGGAGTAGAAATTAACAAAAAAGAATAGGTATCGTTTATTTTCCATTTAATTATTTACTTGCGTAGGTATACCTAAAATTTTGTTATAGAATAACGTTCGACTTCGAACACTTCTCCGATCCAAAACCGAAACACTATTCCGAAACAAGTCCATTGTTTTCCAACATTGAATCTAATTATCTTTCCCAAGGTTAAAGGGTTTCTGATTTATTGTACGGACTTGGCTAAGCCGACTAAAAACGCACAAGAATACACTCTAAAGATATGTTTTCTAAAAAATATTTCGAAATTCATTTGAATCTGTATTCGTGTTCACTTGATATTATATACTTTTATATGAACTTGTCTGTGTCTATGGCTTTATTTTTCATTCTGTCAGTTAGTGATACATTTATTTTAGAAATCTGACCATAAATTTATAAGAATTGTATGGTTCAGTGGTTAGCAAAGTGGCTTTTTGTGGTTAGCAAGAATTGAACTGAGAACCTTCCTCAAAGATAAAATTTTTTTTTTTTTTTAATAATAATAAAAAAAATTACAAATAAAATTAATTTATTTGGATAGTTTCTTTAAAAATTTGTAACTTTAAGAACTAAAATAATTCACTTTGATAATATAAAAGCATAGACCAAATAATTATACAGACGATCAGTTTAATGTAAAAAATGTTTAGAGTTTTTTTTATGTTGGTCCGTACATTTTTGGTTCATTAATTTAAAATTTATACAAGTAGTAGTTTACTTTTATATTAAAACACTTTTAAATGCAAAAGATTTAACATCAATTTTTGGTTAATGAAAATTTTCAACATTTTGAGCTTAAAAGTTTTGAAACATTAAAACTGTTTCTTATACCAGCAATTCACTTTTATTTTAACACAGTAACTTATTCCCAAGATCTACCTTAAATTATTTTTTTCTACATTTAAGGGGGCTAGTACTACTTTAATAAAAGTATATATTGAAAAAAATATTTTTTTTTATTTTATTTTATTTTATGCCGATATCGATACTTCTTTTTTCATTGAATTTGATTTTGGAAATTGATTACGGAAAATAATAATATCTAATTAAAAATTAACTAAAAATAATATTTAAAGATGAATCCACAGCAGCATACAGAGAAAAGGGTACACCTTTATTACCATAGCAATAAAAGAAATACTTTACTTTATTGAATTATTGTTCAGTACAAATTTACGGAGACATTTGAAAGTATTTTTCGCATGCCAGATTTAATACTAAAATTCTGGAATAAAAATTATTAATAACATCCTTCGCAGATTATTTAAATTAATTAACAAAATTAAAACCCACGGAGAAACTGAGATTAATATAAAATAAATAAGTAATACTAGAACTGAACTTGAAGCTTAATTTGAAAAATATTTTACGAAATATAATAGTTATTCAATTAATTTGACACGTGCAATGTAGCAGTATATGTATGATTCTAAATAATTACGTATTATATTGATTGAAATTTTGATTCCCAACTTGGAAAAATATTTGAAAAGTAAAAATTATTATCCACAGCAACAAATTTTTCAAAAACACAAGGAAATTTAACTTGTAAAGCATTTACGAATTTATTATGTTTAAGCGCAAGAAAAGCCAATAGTCCCTTCGCTTTTAGCGTTGCTTCTAGTTTCGTTTAGAGCGTCGTGTTTTAAGTAAAAAAAAGACCAAAAGCAGCTAGCGTCGTCTTTTAAGTGATTATCTTTCAAACTGAATAAAATACAAAAAAAACATAAAATGTTTTAATATTTAAAATAAATTTGAAGAACAAAAGAGATTTTGATGTCAACGTGAACAAAAGGAGAAAGATTCTCTACTCTAGTGTTGCTTTTCTATTTTGCCAAGTTTTATTTAAAATAATGTATTCTAAACTTCAAAGCGACGCTAGAAGTCACGTGAATATCGCCTTTACAATTGACCTAAAGTTATTGAATTGATTCCATAACGCATTGAACTTGATTTTCGAAATTAAGACGGCTAGTTCGCAGGGTGCTTGGGCAAAAAAAAAAACCTGCTATTGAACAAGATTATTTTGGAGTTGAAAACAAAAAAAAAAATTGAAGATGAGGCCAATCCTAAGCCGTAGCCGTTTGTATGATAGGTCCCACTAAAAGGTTTTTTTAAGTTTTATATCTATAATTCAAAAACCATAGAAGCTAAAAGCTTAGAAAATCCTTTTTAAAACTTTTTCAACCAAATTTCTATCTCTCTTAGAACGAAATTTATTTGAGCTCGAAACCAAATATAATTAACTTTTAAGGGACAAAATACCATTTAAAGCAATTTCCTTTAAAAATAACATAACGGTATTATAACATAAGGATTTTTTTTTAGTTCATTCCTCCCCTTTTATTAACTTGAATTTTGAATATAATATCTAGAATTTATACTGTACCAAAATTACAAAAGTTATATTCAAAGATAAAGTTCACAAAAATTGTTGTTAATGATCCTTAAATTTTAAAACCTAAATTTTTCTATTTTAAAACAAATTTTTTATAATAAGTTATTAGTCGTCAATTCAGCATTAACCGTTATAACATCATCATCTCCTAAAATTTATCTTTTTATATAAGAACGGACTTTCTTGCATTCACTTGAATTCAGAATTAAAAAAAAATCATATATTTCACAATTTTCACAATATTCCTGTGGACACAAAAAAATCTTCACCAATCAAACTATAATTAATAATGCATTCAAATCAAAACTATACCTTTACAATTTTTATTTTTAATTTAAAACTAAACGTTTTTCTTAATTCGAATAACAATAAACAAAAATTTTGAGGATTTTAAATTTGTTTCCATTTTTTTTTGGTTTTACATTTTTCCTTATACATTTTTGTTTTCTGCAAATCGGCGTATCATTAAATGATGTTGCTAAACAATTTTTACACGTGTCTCAATAAATATTTATATACATAAATACAGAATATATACATATAGATATTATTAGATCGAATATAATGTGTTTAGTATAGTGGTTGCAACTAAATTTGTCAATTCAACATGTCATTGATTGAAAATAAATTCAAATGAAAATCGCAAATGGGTTTTTTGTTCTATTATCAATATGATCGTTAATCAAACATCTATAAGATATTTTTAAAATTTTCTTGGTATATTTTTTTTTTTGTATATCAAACTGTTTTTAATGGAATTCAATCATTTTTTAAAATAGCGTTTATTGAAATTCGATCGCGTAAATTAAAAATTGAATAATTTTTAAAAATCGCGATTTTTTCAAATTTGCATTAAAAAATTAATTACGTGTATTATTATGTTTTTGGGCTGTAATTTGTAGGTTACTATTCTTAAAATTGTATAACTTAAAAGTTACTATTCTTATAATTATACAACTACACTTTTAAAGTTTTTCAAACTTTCTAAAACTTCAGTTTAAGTAAAAAGGTCTTATAATATGATGTTTGATTTCTTTAATCGATTTTATAGTAGAAACAAATCAGGAAAGGGCCCAAGCATATAAAAGATGTGTAAAATAAGAATCGAATGTATTAGAGCAATATAACACACCAATTAAAATGTTACCTTGCAACCTCGTTAAAAATTAGATAACGAAGACTTTCTGATAACATTAGAAGAAACGCAATGGGGTTTAAGTAAACATTTTGTTTCTAGTCTTAAAAACCATGGAAGTTTGAATTAAAAAAAAGGATTTCTCTTGATTTCCTAACTTTTACCACACTTTGGACGGATCTTGGGATTTATTTTAAAACTTTCAAGTACTTATCTTGAGATATTAAAAAAAAAAAATTGTTAAAAACGAATGTACAAAATTTTTGTAATTTAGTTTATGAAAAATTCGAAATAAAAAAAAAAAAAAGCAACAAATCAAAACAAGAGTGAAAAGAACCATTAAAAGAAAAATTTTGAAATTATCAAAAAAAAAAAACGAATAAAAAGCATAGATTTGAAAATATAAAAAAGAAGCAAAACAAATTGTATTTTATTTCTGTCTCATTCTTTTTTTCCACTGTAATCATTTTGTTGTCATTTTCATACAAATTTTTTATTTCTATTTTGTTTTTTGTTTTTTGTTTTCTTTTTTCCGATTTTATTCCTTTTAAATGCAAAAAACGTGACTTGGATATTATGAAAAACATTAAATTGCGCAAATTAATTACAATATTCTAAACACGTTCATTGTTTTAGTGATGATAGAATGTCTAGTGTAAATTATATTTGTGTATGTGTGTTTCTTTGTTATGTGTATGTAACTATTTAGAGTATGTGTATATTATATTGTGAAATTATTATGTAGGTATGAGTGTACTTTTATAATTTAAATTCAAACTAATATTAGTTTTATTTTCTTTATATTTACAAGTTTATAAGTTTATAGTGTACAATATATTTGGAAAATATTTATTTTTTCGATTTTATTACATGAATATAAGAAAAATTTGTTTGAAAATGTCATTCTTAATTAAAAGCACTGACAAATTATACAAAAACCAAAGATTTTTAACTTCACAAATTCATCATCTTTAACTTAGGTACAAGGTTTTTTGTTTTTTAGAAATGTGTTGACTTAGTAAATAAATTTCAAGGATAACGGTTGATTTTGATAATAATAATTAACAATTTGATGATAATGGATTTTTGTCAAAAGATGAGATGAATATGCTAAAATGTTAATAACGTAGATATATATATAATTATGAATTTTAAATTTAAATAAAACATGCATATAAGTTCGAAGGAACATTGTATTATTTAATAATTTTTAAATGTGGAATTTGTTCAACCTACCTACCAAGTCAAAGTTATACAAGCATCTTTACAAACTGTAATTTAAAAATTTTTCTTATATTCATGAATTTGAATCAATGACAAAATTTTTTTAGACCAAAGTATAATCGAATAGTTTAGCAAATCGAATCGAATAGTAAGTATTATTGAAAAGTATAAATCTCTCTGTAATCAGCTAATCCCTTATCTTCATGAGTTTAATTCTATAAAAACCACTTCTTAGGCAACTTAGCGCTATATAGAATAACTCATTTTTAGTACATTTTCAAAAAATTTTGTAAAAATGTACCTATATAGTTTCACTCTGTCCGTCCGTCTGTCCGTCCCTTTTTACGTACGATTGACAAAAAAATATCAGCAACGGGTAGGTATTGCAATAAAAATAATTTAATGTTAAAACTTTTTTCTATTACCCCTCCCGTTACGGAGCTACAGCCCCTCAAAGTCGGAAAAAGGCCTATATTTAAATAGTTATAACAAGAGTTATATAAGGTATATTTTCAACCTGAAAACGGTAAAAGACAGCTGATTTTATAAACTTTACGTACTTTTAAAAGCCAAATGTATAGGTTTACCATTCGGTATTAAAATTTACCGTTATCTAATACTAAGTTTTGCAAAATTTTTGGCTCTTCATAACTTCTGAACGGCTCAATCTAGAAACTTGAAATTTTAGGAGAAGCTATATCCTTAGAAATAAGTGGGAGTCAGTTAAAAATTTTTTTTTGTTACGCCCCCTGTTTAAGAGCTGTAAGGGGTCCAAAACCTTAAATTTTGCTATAAATTTAGCTTTTAAACACTTATAGCTTGAACACCTGTCAATATTTTTTTTTATTTATATACGAAATTGAAAGCTCCCAAACGAAAGTTTCAACCAGTGTCAAAGGTTTTTCTTAATTTTAAACTTTGTCCGTCTGTCTGTCTGTCCGTATGTTTACACAAAGTTTTACACCGTTTGAAATAGAGAGAAGAAATTTTAACTACGGGTAGGTATTGCAAAAAAAATAATTTCATGGAAGAACTTTTTTCTGTAGCCCCACCGGTTACGAAGCTACAGCCCCTCAAATTTGGAAGAAACCCTTTATTTAAAACTTTATAACAAAAGTTCAATGAGGTATTTTTTCAATCTGAAAACGTCGAAAGATAGCTGCTTTTATAAGCTTTACAAACTGTTAAAAAACTTATTCATTGGGTTATTATCGGTACTAAAATTTACCGTTATTCAAAACTCAATTTTTGCAAAATTTTTGGCCCCACATAACTTCTGAACGGCTCAAGCTAGAAACTTGAAATTTTGGGAGATGGTAGATCCTCAAAAATTAGTAGGAGTCGGTTAAGAAAATTTTTTTGTTGCGCCCCCCTTTTAAGAGCTGTAAGGGGTCCAAAATTGAAATTTGGCTTTTTTTAAGCACCTGTAACTTGAATACCTGTCAAAATTTTTTTCTATTAATATACAAAATTTAAAGGTCCAACATTATATTTTAACATATGTTAAAGATTTTTCTTAAATTCAAAAGCGGTTCTTTAAATTGAAGAAAGTGTCTCTCAGTTTTATCCATTTTTGCTTAGATAGTAAAATTCTAAGTAAAATTCCAAATTTTGGTTTATTTCCTAGAACCTAAAAAAATGGAGGGAGGGAGGGGGTGGTGAGTGAGATTAGATTCTTGAGAAATTTGGTAACCTTTCCCATTGAAGAGCTATTAGGACTTAAAAATTAAAAATTTACTATTTTTAAAAGTAAGCAGTGACTTATTAGTATATATTTCTATAGTATATATATCCCCCATAGTAAATATATCCCCCACAGTATATATTTCCAAAAATAAACTGAGTTTTTAACACAATATAATTTTGAAAATGTACTTTTTTAAAAACCCTTAGTTTTTTTCATCACTTGTTATACCCTACACCTATAGAATAGGTAAAGGGGTATATTAACTTTGGTATGGTGTTTGTAACCACCTAAAGGAAGCGAGCTAGATATGGAAAAGTATATATATTTGTGATCAGCGTGACCGCCTTAGTCGATATAGCCATGTCCGTCCGTCCGTCCGTCCGTCCGTCCGTCCGTAGGCACGATAACTCAAAAAATAATAGAGCTATCTTGATGAAATTTTAACTGTAGGTTACTAGGACTGAAAGTACGGCGGGGATTGCATATGGGCGAAATCGGCCCATGGGTTCGGATTCTGGACCTTTTAATCGGTTTCAGGGCTAACGAACAAATATAAAAAATCACAATAACTCAACAACTAATGACGCTATCTTCATCAAATTTGTGCTGTAGGTTACTAGTAATGAAACTACTTCGGGAATTGCGTAAGGTCGGGATTGGACCATGGGTTCGGAACCTAGAACTTTTTGATCGAATTTAGGCCAAACAAGCATAATTCCGAAACCAATGAATATAGAACCTCCAAATTTAGTATCAGGGTGTCCCTTCCTATTTCCTAAGTGTCTTGTGAATTTGGGTCCCATTGGAGTAGTGGGTCGGGGACCAGCCACACATTTCCGAAGACCTTAAAGCATATCTTTAAAATTATTAAAGATAACAACTTGAAAAAATGTAGAAGCTTCCAATTTGCCACAAGGGTGTTCTTTACTATCTCTTGCGTGTTCCCCTAATTTGGGATCATTTGGAGTGTTGGTTCTGTACCCCTCTCAGACCTCCCAAGTTTTAAAGGCTTATAATCGAAATTACTAAAAATAGTTACTTAAAATTAGGATAGACCGTTCAAATTGTGTACAAGGGTTAACTAGTACTATAAGTACAGCGCGGTCTATATATGGGCGAAATCAGCCCAACGGTTCGGATTCCGGACCTTTTAATCGATGTCAGGGCTAAGGAACATATATAAAAAATCACGATAACTCAACAACTAATGAGGCTATCTTCATGAAATTTGTGCTGTAGGTTATTGGCAGCGAAACTACGACGGTGATTACGTACGGTGAGGATTGGACAATGGGTTCGGAACTTAGAACTTTTTGATCGAATTTAGGCCAAACGAGCATAATTCCGAAACCAATGAAGATAGAACCTCCAAATTTGGTATCAGGGTGTCCCTTCCCATTTCGTAAGTGTCTTTGAAATTTGGGCCCCATTGGAGTAGTGGATCGGGGACCAGCCACTCAGTTCTTAGGCCCTTAAAACATATTTTCGAAATTAATAAAGATAGTTACTTGAAACAAATGTAGAAGCTTCCAATTTGCCACAAGGATGTTCTTTACTATTTCTTGCGTGCCCCCCTAATTTGGGATCAATTGAAGTGGTGGTTCAGAACCTCTCTTAGACCCCCCAATGTGTAAGAGCTTATCATCGAAATTAATAAAACTAGTAACTTAAAATTAAGATAGAGCGTTCCAATTGTGTACAAGGGTTAACTAGTATTGAAAGTATGACGGGACTGCATATGGGCGAAATCGTACCATAATTTCGGGTCCTGGAACCCTTGAAAAGTTCAAGGACTAACAAACATATATCTTAAAAACACCATAACTCAAAAAATAATGCCGGTATTTAGATGAAATTTAACAGTAGGTTACTAGTAATGAAAGTACCATGGGAATTGGTTGTGGTCGAGTTTAATTTCGAAGCCAAAGAATATATTTCCTATGTCCTATGTGTCTCCGAAATCTAGACTTAATTGTAGGGGTTCAGCTATGTTCAAAGGTACTTGCTGCATTTATGTAAAATTTATTTCTATATTTAAATGAATTATATGAAAAGTTCTAAAATTGTAATTGTACTTTAGAAATATATTTATAACATATTTTGCGTTTATAAGCTTTTCTAATAGGTACATAAACTAACAATTTAAAATATTTGCCATTTTGAAAAATTTGGATTATTAAATATATTATGCTTTGATTATCTTTTTATCACAAAATTTAATAATTAGAATTTTTTCATTTTGTAATTGAATTAGATTAATATTTTTAAATAGATAAATTAGTAAGAATTTGTAGTATTTTTTAATAGATAGGGTAATTAGAAAATGTTTTTAGTATTATACAGTTAATTTGGTTAGTTATGTCTTACGATCAAATTAATAACAGCTTCTATGGTGTTAAAATGACTTATGGATATGTCCTTAAATTTGAACCAAATAGGTGTAGGGTATTTCTAAGTCGGTTGCACCGACTGACTGTTTCTTTACTTGTTTTTAATATCTAAGGTAGTTCCAATAGTCAAAATAATTGAGATTTGAATTAAATTACCCTTTAGCTGTACCAGATTTACATACCTTGAAAAAATCTACACTTAAAAACTTAAATTTATAAACGTTATTAAACTGCCAGTAAAATTTAAACTGAGTAATTAAAATTGCATACTTTTAGGGATATATTTAATTTTCAATCCAAAAAGTACAAACTAAATCACAATGCAATTGTAATAACGAATAAATTATAGTCCATATTATTTGATAATTAATGTTTTAATAAAAAGAAAAATAAAAATTATAATAAAAAAATTAAAAGGAATTGAAAATTATATCAAATGTGATAATATTATAAATAAAATTTAATGAAAAATTCATTTAAAATTGATTGATGTTCTTTGTTGATATACGAGTTTTTTTGTCAACGTATATGTAATATGTAACTTATACATGTATTATACGGTAGATATTCCTTACCCGATAAACAATTATTTGAAATTTCAATTGATTTTCTTGGGAAAATTAAAAACAAAAAAACAAAAAAAAATAAAAAAAGGGAGCTTAGAACAAAAGAAATCTAAAAAATTTAATTTTATATTTTAGAAAGCAATCAATGAATGACACGTGATTGAAATATTTAATTTGCATATAATATAGAATTAATTTTTGATTTGATTTTTTGTTGTTGTTTTTTATTTTGATTTTCATTAGTAATTGTTCTTAATTATTGTGCTTTATTATCATTTAATGTCTCAGACATGATAATAGTGATTTCTTCTAATAAAAGATTTGTTTTACATAATAAAGTTTTTTTTTTTGATTTTTTTTCTAAAAAATAAAACTAAAAAAATAAGTTTTTGTTATTCAGTTGATGAAATTTACTTAAAAAATTGAAATTTAATTTTAAATACAAATATGTATCTAATATATATGCTAATTTTACTGTAAATAAAATAATTTTTATCTATTTTAGTCTTTTAGTTTGATGGAAATGGTTTTTAGAATGATTGAGAAAATATTTCGTAAATTCTAAAGTATTATTCGAAATCAAAATCGTTTAATTGGAAAAAATTTAAACTCAACTCTTAGTCTTTGAAAAGAGTATAGAGTATCAAAGTTGAGAATTGAATAATTTCACATCGGTAGCTAGGACTTAAAACTCTTTCGCATTTTACGATTTTTTTAAAACTTTATAAAAAAAACAAAAAAATTTTATGTTGGGAGATTTTAGACTATACTCTACTGTTAAATTAGAATCTGGATTAGTCTGAAAAACCTCAGAAAAATCAGAGTTATAAATCCAATTATTACTTGCCAACTTTATGATCCTGTTAAGGCATTACATCTGAGCTTACGTTTTGTTCATCAACATATATCTATTGTTTTAATGATTTATGACTAAAGATATTATAACACTTAATGTTGCTTCTTCGATTAGCATATAGGGAAATTGTTACTGGGCGTTTTTCTTTTTCTCATCAGATCAATGCTCAAAGTAGATGTCGAGCGATCAGAGCAAATTATGCTCAGATTAAAATTTTATCCGAACTCTGACTCTCGAAGTTAAAAAAGAAATGCTCAAGGCATAGATTCTCAATTTTTATCGAAATTATTTGCTAACGTCATTATTGAATGTTTTCATCAAACTTTATTTTATAAAATTGTAATTTAAAAGATTTAAAATTTAAAATTTTAACCTTTTAAATCTCCGTTCTCCATTTTTTAATATTAAAAAAATAAAATTTCAAAAAAAAAAGTTAAAAACAAAATGTCTGAAATGAAAATGAGATATTTGATGTTTTTTTGTTTAACAACTCTGTGAAATCTGAAAAATTTTACCAGCTTACACAGATCGTGCTCTAAGCGATCTACGAGTCAAAAAAGAAACACATAATGGATAATCTGAGCACAAAAAAAAAACACATTTTTTTAAGCTTGACAGCTCTGACTCTGCTCTGATTTTTTATCAATTGATTTATTTTAATTCCCTTGCAAATTCAATCTCAAAAAATCTTTAATTCTTAAAAAAATAATTAATATATTATAAACCTTACAAAACTCATATTATTGAAATATATGTCATTGATATTATGTTAATTTTCAAAATATCGATCTTCAAAATGTATATAAATACTAATATACTAAAATATAGGTATACAAATACTCAAAAAATGGAATAGATACTCTGATTTTAAAACCAACTTAAAAATCATTCCACATAAAATTAAAAAATCAATATTTTTCGACATTATAAAAATTGACATAAGCTGCTTATACCGTTATATTTGATTTTATTGATTTTTTTCAGATTCTCACACAGACTTACATATATAATATAATTAATCTGTAAAAGGCGTGTAACCATTCTTTTGAATCCATAAACATTTGCCTCTATTTTGAAAAAAGAAGTATAATCCTGATTTTGAAACCAACTCTTAAGTTCCTCCTAGTCTTCGGTTTGTATTCTATATTGGTTTCTGTACTTTCAATAATGTACCTATAGATAAAAAGTCGAAACTCCTTAATTTCTAAAAAAAAATTAAAGAAACTAAAAAAATTTATGACCTTGTCAATATTCTAAGAATCGATATTTTCTGAGTCAATATTTTAGAAAATCGATATTTAGTACAATCGACATTTTTCGAAAGAAAAAAGTCGCCATGATTTTAGTCAACTTAATGAAAATCTACAACTAAATGGATCTTAGATATAAATTACCCCTCAAAATTTAAAATTATTTAAATAGAATTTAAAAAAAAACTACAATAACTTTTATAAAAGTTTCCAAAGATAACTTACTTATCCAACATATCTTAATTAATCAGAATATGTTTTTATTTTTAGAAATTAAAAAATATAAGTGTTTATAGTTTTTTTCAACATATTTCATCACTTTTGTAACATATACCTTATATTTATTTTAACTAACAACGATAAGATACACTTTATAAACACTTTTGAAATTAAAATAAAACTTAATTAAGAAAAAAAAAAGTTTTGAAAATAATTTTTTTTTTTTACACGTGTAGAAAATCTAAAAAAATTATTTGTGTTTTTTTTTCATTCTTAATTATGAATTTGTAGAAGAAAATGTTTTAAAGTTTTTATTTTGATAATATATATATAGCTACTCGTGTAAAGTTTATCTTGATAAGTTGTCATATATCAAAAGTTTTCTTCAGTAGAAACTATGTACGTACTTCATAATATTTTAATTAAATTTTTCTTTTATTTTTTTTTATTTTTTTATCATTTTAGTTTAAAGTAAAAATAATAAAAGTCACACTTCTAACATATTGAACTAATAGAAGTACAAGTACAATTATAATGGTCAGGACTTTAAGTTGAATTTTAATGAATTTGTTATTTAACCCATAGGAAATTAAATTAGTGATAAATGGTGTGGGTGTAAGAATCAGTTTGTGATTGTTGCATGTGGTTTATTATACGTACAGAACTTCTAATTAAGTGCCGTGGTAAAACGCATTATGTCATAAAGCCATAATGGCGCTATTGGTGTCTGATAAACCCTACACTAACGTAACTGCCCTGTGTACTACAAGGTGGCGTGCGCGGTAACGAATATGCGAGTGCTGGGCCTTAAGATTCACTTACAAGAAGAAACCACTTGAAAAATTCATTTAAACTTATATTTCTATATTAATTATGTGAGAAATATATCAAATAAGCAAAATACAAATTCCGAAAAGTTCAAATATTTGTGGTTAAGTTTATGCAAACATTTTGGCTTTATTTTCAACAATCGACCTACATATGAAGTATAACATATGACCGTTGTTGCGTCTAACATACTCTGCTTTAATTTCATTGTAACAGACCATATTGTATAGTTTAAAGTTGTTACAATGTAACAACAAAATAACTGTACAGTTTTTAACTCAATTCTACAATTTTACTTATATGATGTTATGATTTCTAATTTTTAAAAGACAATAAGACTTTATGACTCACTCAGTTGTATCTAAAAGCCGTATTAAAAAATTTCGAGATTATAGCTTATAACCCACTTGAGTAAGTTATAAAGCCACGAAGATTTGATGACATACGGTATTATATCACTTTATGACATCTTCATGACATCTAAACTTCAAATTTCCACCTCAACCAATAAATTTATTTCAATCCATAAATTTGCTTTTCCGAAGTTTTTCAAAAATATTTTAGTCCTTCGGTGAAATTTATAAGCCGACCTTAAAATCATAATTTATAAAAAACAAAAAATTTTTTAATTTTTTTTAGAAAATTTCATTGTCAAAAAATGTGTCCTAAGCCAGGATTATATGTTTTGCCTATAATATTTTATATAGGCGTTTTTTGTTTAATCTATAAAGAGGGTCTTAACCGAAGCTTTGAATTAAACAAAAGAAAATATTTTACCTTGAAGGGTATTTTACTTGAATTTAACAATAAAAATTTCGTAGAATATTTTTGACCTTCTCTTTAATAGTCGATACCTATATAAAATATAAAATGACAAGGAAATAAGTTTCTACTTATTTCTAATTTTTGTGATAAAACATCATTGGCAAGTTTTAAATATAAGCCAGGCAATCAATTTAAAAAAAAAATATTTATATATTATATTTTTAATTTTTTTTTTTGGAAATTAACATCATGAAAATTATTATTTTAAGACAAACTTATTTTGTATTTGGTGACCATGTAACACGATTTAAAAGAACAAACTTTTCTATTTTTGTAAAATTAATTCAAATTTAAACAAAAAAATCGTTATTTATTTAAAAATTAAAATTTATAAATATTTTTTTTTTAAAAATATATTTTTAAAAAATGTAGAAGGAAAGTTTCCGCTTCTGGTAAGTTACAATCCAAAAGAAAATAAATTAATGAAACGAAAGTATCTTGTAGATTGAATCTACCCACAAGAAGTAGATAATGACATTTGAATATTCTTAAATAAAAAATTATTTTTAATTTGAATTCAATCATATTTGGCAACGTGTATATTGCGTTTTATTTGTGAGTAGTTGGTCATCGGATAGACCTTACCAACAATTGAAATTCAAAATCTCAGCTCATATTTCCTATCGTTAAATGAGACTGTAGAGTAAATTATATTAAGAGCGTACCACAGGTTAAAACTTTTTTTGAGGAGGTTGATTTTTTTTTAATTCCATTATCTGATCAGATGATGCCGTGCAAGACGCCATTTCCAAATCGCCGTGCAGATTTTCAATATTGTTTCTCCGAATTCGAGACATATAAAAACCAAAAGTTTGTCATATTTAATTAATTATTATTTATTTTTAATTAATCTGAATGAACACAAGTCCACCTATGGACTCAATAAGTAAACTTTCAACTATTAACCTTTAAACTGTACCTACAGTAAAAAGTTATCAAAAATTCCTCGCATGTTCTAGAAGAAACTTCTTTAAAATTTTTAAAGAATTTAAAAGACGATTTTTCACAAGAAATTTTAAGTAAAAAATTGAATTTTTACATTTTTGGATTCTTATTCCCCAGGGAAATTGTCTCTTCCATTTCGATCAAAACGAATCATCTACGGTCTGTTCGATTTCTATCAAATTTTGTTATAAGAATTTTCCCTTGTGAAATTATTTGTTTTCCTTTAAAGTCATTTCGGTTTATGAACTATGGATTCCCTTGATTAAATTTGTTGTTTCTGGATTTTTACTAGAAAATACATTAGATTCATATTTTGAATTGAGATTTTAAAGAAAACAATTTTTGAATTAAATCATTGGTATTTAACATACTGAATATATTTTTTAAAAATTTACTTAAAATTACCAATTTCTGAATTTTCTAGAAATTTTATTATTACTTAAAAACGCGATATTGGAGACCTTAAGACTAGGAATTTGTAAGAGTACAAAATTGTTGTTGAATTACAAAATTAAAATAGACAAAATCTTCAATTATCCAAATAAATTCTACAAACTTAAATCTGATAAAAAAATTTTTTATTTTATTAATCCTTATATAATTAAAATATTTTTTTAGGCATTTAAAAACGCCTAAAAGTAGATCAGTATATAAATAACCTTCAAATTTTTTTCGTAAGAACAAAAAACCTATCAATATTTTGATTAAGGTCTGCTATATTTTAATTTCAAGGTTTTGTTTAATATCAAATTTAATTAGAGTTCTTTCAGTTGAATAAATCACCTTTATGGTGTTAAAAATATATATATATATATATACATTTATTTTTTAATATTGTAGATATGAAATTAAAGGTAAATAAAAAAACTAAAATCAAAATGCCTTGAAACCTAACAAGATATTACGTTTTATCACATTTATAATTAAACCTATCTTATAAAGTAATAAAGAAAAATTTATTATAGCTAAAAAAATTTTCCAGGAATTTGGGTACAACTTTCAATATAAATATTATGACAAAATCAAAAATTTCCAATTAAATGGAACTACATAAATCATAAAAGATGACCTTTAAAATCGTCATTAATTTTTTTTTCAGATTTAATTTGAAGGTTTTCCTATAAAGCAATTTTCGTCAAAAATAAGTGGAGGAAGTTTCCACTATACTGAATAATTTAAATTATATAAAAATTTTGTAACATCTTTAAAGATTTTAAATTAAAAACTTAAATGGAGATTTAATGTAAAGTTCAGAACTAATTTTGTTGAGTTATAGGACTATAGAAGTAAGTCTGTTCAGTCGGTCTACAATTCTTTCAATTTGTCCAAAGTTCCGGTATTTTATTTCAAATAAATAAATAAAACTATCTCGATCAATTTTTTTCATTAACAAATTCAAGACTTTTTGATTTTAAAAGTGCGACCCATGTAAGAATTCATTTGATTCTGAGTTAAGTGTCTGCAGATATTGTTGATTTGATTATTATGTTATATAATAATCAAATTTTTTTTACACTTTCGTTTTTATACAACTATATTTTCCTCGTGGAACTATAATCCTCCTCGTTTTATTAGGGCCTAGTGTGAAAAACATCGAAAGTACACTATTGAATTTGTACAAAAATTCTTTGGTTATATTATTGTAAAAGACTTTAACACAATAAAGTTAAGCTCATAAAAATTCCAAAATATTACAAAATGCACAAACGTTTTCAAGGATAAAGAGATAAAAAAGATTTTGGAATAAAGGTTTGGGAATTTGAGGATTTAAAATTATATTTGAAGGATATATATCCTTAAACTTACCTATCATGTACTATTATCATCATTAGAGAACACCATTGGATGAAACATGGTTCTATAAGTACGACGCACAATGCGAGTTTCAGTAGCCTTTGTTGGGCGTCTTGATGATTGAGGGGTAGCTGCTAGAAACGAAGTTATATAGGTTCTTTTTGAAATGTTTTGTATAATTTATATAATGGTCTGTTTCTTTTAAAGAAAAATAAGCTCCATATTCTAGAAGAAATGAGTTTCCAACTTCAGTTTTGAACCACCTACAAATTCCTTTGTGTGTAGAAATTTGAATTTGAGAGATTCCTGGGGTCATACTGGAATTATTTGAAAGGAGGCATTACGTACAAGATATATATATACAAAAATTAGTTAAAGCTAAAATATTTTTAAGAGTACTAAGAGGAGTGAAAATAGTCTAGGGGTCATCTTAGATAATATGCAGACTGAGATAGAACTTTTAAGTTTTGTATGAGAATGTTTAACTAAAATTTTTGTAATATTAATAATAAGATTTTACATAGATAAATATTAAAGCCAAAGAAAAAATTAAGAAAATCGTCTTACCCCTCAAATGAAAACCAAACAAAGTTAATTACAGTCTAAACACTTATTTAATTAATTTGTTTTGTACAATATATTAATATATTTCATAATAATCTTCAATTATAATTAAAAACTTTTTACATATTTTTTAATATATATATATATTTTTTTTTAATATAATATTATTAACTTTTTTCATCACAATTTCTAAATTATTTCACAAAAAGTTCCTTAATAATTAAAATTCCTAACATACTTGTGTTAAACTCCAACTTATCTTCAATATTCAACATTTTGGATACAGAGAGCAGAGCTAAATTCCTTACAATCGTAATGCTTTATTAAATTTTGATATTTTTTTTTTGTTTTTATTTTTATTTTACTTTCTTATTTCAATTTTTGTACATTTCATATGTGAGAGTCGGATGTATGAAAGAAGTCCCAAAAAGTATTTTTATAGGATAAATGACAATTATTAGATTCAGTGGGTTTTGTGGAAATTTTAATTTTTTCCTTAGCAAGTTCAGTTAGTGCAGAGGCAGAGATCTCATGAAGTATTCCTTGACTACCATGGGACGTTTTACTTATTTATTTGGATCAGTCCTATGGGAGGACATTTAGAGTTGAATTCAAAATCGGGGTTATACACGTTGTTTTACACAATATTTTTTACATTATGTATATGCGAAATTCTGAATTAGGAGACATTTTAGAGCTAGATTCATAGTTCTGGAAAAAGCAAATACCCGGATTTTGAATCCTACTCAAATATTCCTTTTAAATCAGATTTTCGTACACACATATAATAATATTATTCTGTAAAAGACGTTTTTAGACCCTGATTTTGAATTTAAATAATTAATATAAATTTTTTTAGTTGTCAGTATTATTTCAGTTGTCCCAATGGCACTGTCTGCTGTGGGACGTATAACTGTGCACAGTTTAGTTTTAAGTTTTTAATTGGATTTTTTGAAAAAGCAGGACACCACCTCTTTTTTAAAAAATATAAAACAATTATGGTTTTATTTTTTCCCTATTGCAGCATTTAATATAATGGGGGCTTATTGAAACCCTGATTTTGTATCCAAATCCTAAATCTTATCTAACTTTTGACATAAATGATATTTCAGCAAAGGTTGAAATAAAAAGATTCCATTGTGGACTTTCATAAAAATGGATTTTTAGGGATCTTTTGCATATGGAACTTTAGAGGACTTTTAGCCTAATTTTGAGAACTTTTTTCATTTTTTGTTTTCGGGACTTTTATCGTATAGCCAAAAGTCTCCGCATTTAATATTACGTACATGATTATATACATAATATTATAATCCTAAATAATTCATATATTATTTAATCATACTTCTAGACAAAATAACTTATTTTGTACCTATTGTTTTTTTGTATTTTGAAGTTAAACTTTTTTAATATTTAGGACTTTGCAGACAAAATAAACACAAATATATTAAAGAGAACCACAAAATATGAAAAGTAGATTATTTCCATAGAATTGTAAAATTAGAAATATTTAATGGAAAAATTAAAGAACAAAGGTCAAAAGTGTAGGTATATAAGTTCATATTTATAATATAAATTTTTCGGAACTCATTTGTAATAGATAATTCTGAAGGGAATAATATACAAATAACAACTTTGGAAAATTGAAATAATTCTAACTTCGTGTTGTCTTCTCAGTACTTATTATTCTTCCGAAAAACACGTGCCGGTAATACTAAAAGTTCTAAATAAATTAACTGTTAAAGTTTACAAATCAGTAATTATGAATTTGGGATAAACATTATTTTGTACCATTCTTACTAATAACATGTCGTCCAGCTTACGTACCCCTCTCATGAATATGTGTGAGCAAGTTACTAATATGTTTGCAGAATTTCAAGTTTAATGTACAATTTAATTTTCTTAATTCTCCTAGACTTGGTTGGAATTTTATTACTATCCGAATAAACTACTCTTGGAAAGTTTAAATTCGGCAAAGTAAGTAGGTTAAGTAGGTTGATTTATAGTTCAAATAAATATGTTTGAGTAAAAAGTTTATTTCCCCGGTAATGCTTTGGCAAAAATACAAAATTTCTCATTTCGTTTTTATTAAAGAAAAAGAGGGTCCGAAGCATTTCAAGACTGTTCCGTCTTCATTCTTATTAAAATTACGTTTACTTGCCAAAAAATCCACTTTTACAGAGTACAAACTATCTGGGTTAAATTTTAACAATACTTTAAGTTGGGTCGGACTATTGTTCTTAATTCTAAGTCATTCCTCTACATCCTTGATCCTTCTGAATCCTTCACATATTTATAAGCTGATTTTTTCTTCTGCAATATTGTTTCGCTAATGCTCTCCCTGCTTTTTATTTTAGTATCATATTTCCACAATTTAATATTCCAGCAGTTACATTTATTGAATTTTCCTCTGCTTTCACTGTTCTTTTAATAAATGCTGCAACATCTCTCGGCACGATGTCTGCAACACTTATTTTATGCAGTTAATTCCTAAAGAAACCTAATCCAAGCTAAAACTGCGTTAGGAATCGTAAATTTAGAGTAATTAATATGGAGTACATTTATTTTATAGTCCTACCCAATCTTTGATATCCTCAACTTATGTTTGATAAATGTTACCTTGCGGTTCTTTCTGAATTCCACAGTTGCTTCGATAATTCGATAACCAGGTTTTCTACCTGGTTTTTGCATTATTTCTGCGACGTCAAGATGTTTCAGAATAATTTCAGAATTTTTAATAATTCAAATTGTAATTGTAAATGACACCAGCATTTCAGTATACAAGAAATTATTGCACCAACATTTCAGAATCCTAAATTAAAAAAAAACCAAAAAATTAATGCAAATTATTAAAATTTTTCCAACATCTGAAAATAGTAACAGAATAATTAATATAATTTAAATTAATAGTTATCTCCAAATTACCTTTCTAATGTCAAAGGTATAATTTTTGCGGTTTTCCCAAAATTCGGCATCCTATTTCGATATGTTCATACTTTTTTCTTTGTTTGTTTTTTTTTTCCGACAAAAAAAAACTTCTCGATTTTTGTCTGATATTTTCATTTTTTTTTTTTTAATTTAATTTAGGTTTTGCGCAATTTTCGCATATTTTTGGTTTTCGCAATTGAAATTAAACAAAATATTCAAATTCGTATACAAAAAAAAGTGAGGGTTAAAAGGATCTTTCGAAACTTTTTTTTGTTTTTGTTCTAAAAAGGAGGTAAAGTACACAATAATTTTTTTTATATACGTTTTCCCATACATATATATAACTTTATATGCATTTACATATTGATATTATATAGGTATACATACATATAAATGTAAATAAACGTGAAATTAAAACAAAAAGAAAATTTACATATGTATCTAAAGTAAAAATAAAACAGAAAAAAAAATAAACAAAAGGAGAAAGAGAAAAATATTGCTAAAGGGCTTAACCACAAGAGACCATAAAGTTTATTGGGAAAGGAGGCCACCGAATCCCACAATATTTATTCATTGAATGGATAATATGGGAATAAAATAAACAAGAAATACGAAACAACTGAAAAACAAAAACAAAAGTGAATTTAATTCTAAAAGTTTTTTTTTTCAAATAGGGTAACTATGAAATAATTGAGCAAACAAATTTACTCTGATTAGATTTGTTAAAGATTCTTAGAATATATAGAAAAATGAGTATAAAATATTACTATCAAGTAGGTACTAAATAAGTATTAAACAAGAATACTGTTAAGGTTAATCTGTAAAATATTGGCAGGTCATTTTGAAACTAGAAAAACCTTTTTAGCTACCAATCCAAAATTGAATCATAGAATAAAATTATAAAAACAAACATATTTTGGCAGAATATTTTTATACGACAATATCAAAAAAACAAAACCTGAAAATTCCTTGGTGTTAAATCATTACTTTCAATTTAATAACTTCAATTCTTTAACTAAATACTGAATTCAGAACTGAAAGACAGAAGTTTGAAAATTAGTTTACTGAAACCTTGTTAGATGTTAAGATATTACATACCGACTAATATTAATTCGAGTTTAAGACCAAAAATATTCATATATGCTAGTTGGTTGTCACTTCAAAAAATTATCTTTCATCGCCACCAATTATATAGTTTTTTTTTAATTTGAGTCTTTTTTAAATTCTTTCATCGTGATAAATTGGCCCTATACTGAAACACCTAGCCTTCGCATTTCCTACACTACATTTTTTTTCTTTAATTTGAAATGTTTTAAAATTCTTTCATCTCCATCAATTGGCACCGTACTGAAACATTTACCCTATATTTTTTTTTTTAATTTGAAATTTTTTTTAAAATTTGTTCTAAAAAAGTTGTGTTTATTATTATTTGCTGTCTCTTTCGTCTGCATATATTTTTTTTTTAAATTTTTTCATTCAGGCTTTCAGTGTAAGGTCTTATCAAAAGCGGGTATATAACTTTTTTTTTAGTTTACTCGTGTTTTAGTTTTAAATTTTTTGTTTTGCTTTTTTTTTTGGATCCTGGTACGCTTCTGTTTTTATAGAATGGAGGACTCGTTAACAACAAAGAAAGGGCAAAAGTAAAAAATGTAAAAAAACTGTAACCATTATGCAAATTGTTAACATTTGGTTAACTTCAATTAAAAAATCTAAAACAGAAAATAAAAACAATAACAAAAAACTCAAACTTTGCCATCAGCAAACGGTAAAAGAAATAACAGATAAAAAGAAAAACTATATTTACTGTTGTTTTACAAAAACAAAATTTTTTGAGTCCTAGAAACTTTTGTTTTTTTTTGTTTTATATTCTATTTTAATTTAAGGGCTTATTTCAGACTTAGGCAAAAAAAAAAATCCCAATACAAAGGATTAAAAGTACGACAAATAACAAAAAGTAAAAAAAAAAAAACATAAACTAACAATGTAAAATAAATACAGATTAGGTGTTGCTTTTAAGTTTTTAAATAAAACGAAAACTAGAAAAAAATAAACCAATTTATTATGTACAACGTTTATTGAAAAAAAATATCAGATCCCGATCTATATATACATTGAAAAGAATAATTAAGGAAAGTGAAAACAACAACAGGAAAATTTAAGGACGAGAAAGTCCTATAAAAATTCAACTAGGTGAAATATATTGTTTTTTTTTTAATCCCTGTAATTTAAATTGTCCTGTTAGTTGTACCATATTAATTTGATTATAAACTATACAGAATATTAATATGATCATACAGCTGCTGCAGCTGATTGGGATTTTTTCATTAATAGGTACCCAGGATTAATGAAAACATTTTTTAGTACATTAATTTGAACAACACAATCTGAAGTAATGCAAATTTTATTTTTATATTATTCATTTAACCCGTTGACATTCAGTGTTCAAAATATGTGAATTGAACTTTTTTTTATCAATTAGCTTATCAATTTAGCTACACTACTTTCACATGACTTTCATCCAAAAGTCAGCTAATTCAATCTACTGCACTAACTTTCAACTGTCGTCTCCAATTACTGAGTAAATTCTATTTAAAATAATGAAATACTTACTCAATCTTCATTTCAAATATTGACTCTTGTTGAATAATGTTTTAACCCTGAAAGTTAATGGGTTAAACTTATTCAACTTTCTTTATTTCTTGCATAAATTCTGTAAAAACATAATCAATTTTTTTTAAGCACATCCCTCCCTACCAACCAGATCCTTTCAGGGAAATCAGATCCCAATATAAATACAACTTTAACCCTAAAAAATGAATGGGTTAAATATTAAATTTCACCTTGCCTAAATAAATTTATTCTCTCCTCTAAATTTTAATTGCAAAAAATTTAATTTGAAGTCTGTTAAATGGAAAATAGAATTTTCACAGGACATTGAATTAATACAAAAAACAATAAAAACCTTAAAAAAGAAATTTGAAAAATATCTTAAAATAAATGTTTGTTTTAATTTTTTTTTTTGTTTTATTTAATTTCTTTTATATTTAAAAAAATGCAAAATTAATTGTTTTTGGAAGTCTTATAAAACCTCAAGTAAATGAACAAAGCGAAAAATTTGGAAAAATCCTTGAATTTTAAATTAAAAATTAATTTTAATTTTTCTGTAGCCACTGTCTGAGTATTTCATTTTTGGTTTGGTTTCATTGGAAATGGTTGAGAATATTTGAACAAAAATAAATTTTCACCTTCTGTGAGTCTAGATCACTCACTATATCATTTACATAATAAATAAAAAATTTTAATTTACTTTAGAAATTATAGACTATTTTTTTTGCTTAAGTGATCTAGGAGTTGAATTAAAATTTGTATATTCAGTTTCTATGTCTAAGTAGTTTTAATTTATGTGCTATTGATATGTAGTTTCGTGTTAAATCATATCACCCAGTTGAAAATTATATTAAAATAATTGTCATCTGTAATATAATTTTGTTGTAGCAAAAATGTTGAGCTATACGGACTTTAAAAGCTATTAGTTGAGTTCTTCAAAAATAAAAGGAAACAAAAAGAAGTAATGAAAGAACAGTAAGTCAATGCAAAAAAACTTTTTAAATAAAAAGTAAAAGTGCATTCTATACTTGACTCTATTCTACAATTGACTTTTAGACCTGATAAATTAATTTGTCAGTTACACAAACGCCCACTTTAACCCATCTCAAGAACTATAAGCAAACAGGACACCTTTATATAGATATGCTTATTAGATCTTAAGAGGCGTGTGATATGTAACCAAACCATCTGAGTACCTTGCATTAAATTTTAAGTTTATAGCGTTATTTCGAAAAAATATTTTTAAATCTTGAGAGATATGGGATAGGTGCTCGAAAAATAACTCAAATTAACACCCAATTCTAGTAAAATAATGGAAACATACGATATTATAATATAAACTATTGAGAAATTATTTTGTGTGTGAATGGACCACTTTAAGAGAAATAAAGAAAGGCTGAAAGAATTTAAAATCAATTGAATAATACAGTAATGTTTAAAGAACAATATTAAATCAAATCATCATCCAGAATGATTATTTTTAGATTAGGGAATGGCATTAGTAAAATATTTATCAAATTAGAATTAAAAAGAGCTTATTTAACATTGTATAACCTTAAAACAACCTAAAATACTCTAAGAGTCCATGATGATTAAAAATGCACAATTCCCTTTTTAATTATGTAACAGAAATATAGGCCTACCGTTTAAAGTAACTCTCTTTGTAGATGTATTATCCATCCGGCTAAAGTTTTCCTGTTTAAACGCCTATGAAACTACTTTTAAACGATTGGAGGATCCATGAGGTTAATATGCCACAAAAAGTACCTATATTGTAATCTTCAAATTTAATATAAGAGATGAAAACTTAATCTAGTTTTTAACATTATAGATTTAAAAATATTAATTTGGTAAAACAATAATTTTATTTGTTCTTATAACTCACAAATAGAAATGTACAAAAAATTAACCAACGGTTTTATCCATTATATTTACAATTTACAAATAATATTAATAATAATATTCAAACAAAATTAATAGAATTGTAATGAGAAAATTTTATAACAAAGCAATTAAGTTAATTAAAATGAATGTCCTAAGATATCCAATAACTTCCCACAAATTTTTCCTCTCAAATTTTCCGAATTTAACCCTATGCCTTCTGAACATAAGAACAAATGAGTTTCTTGACTTCTAACTGTATGACAACCTACCCATTAATTTAAAATTAATATTTATAATTATTATTCCTCTTAAAATCATTTTAAAATAAATCCCAATTATTACCAAATTTCAAAAAAAAAAAAAAAAAAAAAAACCTTTAATTTAATTCCTAAAATCATATCACAAAAGAAAATATAACAATTAAAATCACATTTATACAATTTCATCCAATTCCACGATTATCAATAAATTTTAATATTTCAAAAATTGAATAAAATTCCAATTAAAATCGCTTTTTCAAGAAAATTTATTTCTCACTTATTTTCCCATACCTACACTCCCAAATCTGAAATTTACCCTCCAAAAAAATTGTTTTCATAACAGAAATAACTTAAAATAAAATTAATTGCAAGAAAAAACATACCCCAAAATTGAAAAAAAAAAAAATCAAAATAAAATAAAGTCATAAAACAGATTATTTAATCCTTTTTCATTTTAATGTTATCCTCGCCCCCAATCCATCTCTTCAATATATATAATATAATTCAAATTGATCAAATCAAATTATTTTTAACTGATCATGCATTATAATTTCACAGACCAGAAACAAAAAAAACTCCAACAACAACAACAGAAACAACAGATACAACATCTACAAAAAAAAAAAAATAAAAAAAACAAGAAAATGTTCATTCAATTTCTATCTGCTGCCACCCAATTAAACAAAAGGGATAAAAAAATATTGTATATGAAAAAAAGAGACAACATTAATAACATCAACAAAAAAAAACAACAAATAAAAAATAGGAAAGAGCTCAAAAAAAGGCTTAAATCTGTAGTCGCAAACTCACCCTTCAACCCCATTCGTAGGTACTTTTTTTTATACACAGGAAATTTAAAAAAAAAAAAAATACAACCAAAAAAAATAATTCCAAATAAAAATAATTCCAAATAAAAATATAATAATAAAAAATAGAAAAATATGTCAGGATAACGCAAACACAATATTACAACAACTACAAATGAACATAAAAAAAAAAACAAAAATACAAAGATAAAAAAATGAACTCTAAAAAAAAAACAAAAAAAAAAAACAAAATTACTAAAAAAATTTTTTCAAATGATTTAACAAAAGGATCATAATATTATTTGTCTTTCTTTTTTTGTTTTTACATCGTTTCCTTTTTGTTTTCTATTTGTCATTACACACATACATATAATATATGGTATACCAACACACTATAATAGAATTTATTTATTATTATATGACTATAAATACAAAATGAAATTGTTTTTTGAATGTCCCTTTTTTTGACATTATTTTTTTTTTTTGGTTGGTTTTCATAACTTTGTTTTCTTCTTTTTGTTTTTTTTTTTTTGTTATTTTTTTTTTAATAATATTTTGTTTTCAATTCATTCAGTTGTTCGTTCGTTCATTTACCTCAGATTATTCGAAAGTGTTCTGATGTTTTTTATATTGTGAAAATTTTGAACTATTAAAAAAAAATTGAAAGAATGATTAAAATTGTTAAATTTCGTTTAGAATGTATGATAAAAGAATGTAATATGCAAAAAAAAATGAAATATTTTAAAATTAACTATACGACATATGATATAGGTCTTATTGATGTTAGGTGTCTGCGAGGGTTAGTGGTTACGCATTAGGTTACTAACCAAAAGACTGCCGGTTCAACACAGATATACAATATAAACCAAACAAATAAAATTACTTATTAACTTATAGAAGATAATTGAAAGTGGGACACACAATTGGCCACAAGGCCTACATTTTATGATAGCACATGCTATCTCTGTTAACAAATAAACAACAACCATACTGATATTTCAAGTAATAAATGAATTTAAATTATAAAAGTATCCTAAAAGTATGCAAAAATTCTAAATTTCTAAAAAAACGTTTTTAAACGACTAAATACTGCATTATAATCAAGTAATGATGTATGTGTAAAACTTCAAGTATGTAAATAGAAAAGACCAGAAAGTTATATTGAAATTAACTTTAAAATGTTTACTAAATAAGCACAGAAAACCATGATAATATTATAATTATACTAATTAAAAAAAAATTAATATACTTCCGTAAAAGTGTTGCGTGCAATTAAAATGACAAGATCACATAACAGTACTTTACATATCTTAGTTTTTGAAAATACATGTCATTAGTGGCGATATTGCCATCTATTGACTGGAAGGAATTTTACTTAGTTTCCTTTTCATTTTGCAATCTATTTTTATAAAAGCGAAAGTTTGTTTATTTGTTTGTTTGTTTGTATGTAGCGAATAGACTCCTAAACTGCTCAGCCGATTTACATGAAAATTTGTATATAGAGGTTTTTGGGTACGGAAAGAAATCGTGGCCTACAAATTTTGCTCTAACGGACCGCCAAGTTGGGGCTGTGGTGCAAGTTTTTAAACTTCTTTGTTCTAAAATGAAAACGGTTTGACTGATTGACTTCAAATTTTGTATACGTGATGCTCCTTGAGAATTGAGTTGACATTATTACCAGTTTTGGAATTTGTTAACCCATGTCTGGCCGATGGTTGGTCACAAAAAAATGTTGGGTCCAAATTTTGTCCGATTTTATGAAATTCAGCTTTGGCTAAAAAGAAAGCCCACATAAAAATTTTATTGACTTGCATTAATCCATTGGGGCCCAACAGCTTTTTATAGGTTTTTTCAATACTTAACTCTAAATTAGAAACGACTTGACCGGTTGACCTCAAATTTTATATGTGTGAAGCAACTTGAAAATAGAATTGAGTCTGTTAACAGTCGGTCCTACGATTGGTCAAAAAAATTTTTTTGGAAGTCAATTACGTCAAATTTTGGAAACTAGTTGGTACTGCTTTGAATTACAGAAAGTTTCAAAAATTACTAGAATAATCCTAGAAAAATCGTTTTAAAAAGATTACTTTCATACATTTTAAAATATACATATGTAAACCGTGTGTAATTTTTGTGTTAACTTTTTGCAGTAACATCAACTTCAATTAAACCTCCATTGAGAGGCGCAGCAACGCGCACCTGGTATTAGCTGGTATTTTATTAAAAACGTTATATTTTTTCTCTGTAACAGTATACTGGAATCACATTTTAATCAATGTTACCGTTTTTGAAATACTACAGTTAAAACTCTAAATTTTGTTAAAAAACTAAATTTCAAGAAGAAGACATCTTGTATTTATTATAATAACATTGAAGCTCTAAGATTATATATCGAGATAAGTTCAAATGGTTTTTTTATTGCATTAAGCTTAATTTCTAAAGTAAGTTATTATTCATAATTAATAAAAATGTGGATTTATTTATTTTTTAACCAAAACTTAAGAGGGAACATTGTTCAGTTTTGGAAGTAGGCTTTTTTTGATTTTCTTAATTGTATTTTTTAAATGTATAGCCCGCGATTCCTTATCTACACTTTCGAAAACCAAAAATTTATATATTTCAAGTTTTAATACCATTGCATTAAAATTTATATCCCTAAAACTATAACATTACCTATAATAATCCGGCAATAATATCATTATTTTTGTGCTATTTTTTATTTCGTTTACTTTTAGAGGTTATATTCTAGTCACACAAAATAATGACAAAAAAAAAAAACAACAAAAATAAAACTTAAAAAAAAAATTAAAAAAAAAAACAAGCACAAATAATCAAAAAAAAAATATATAAAAAATGAAATTAAAATGCGGGTGGACTTACTAACTGTAAAAATGAACTGTTTCAATAAATATGCCTTCGTGCAAAGAAATTTTAATGGGCAACTCGGCTAGATATCCTTTTGTTCTTGTTTTTTATTTGTTTTGTTTTTTTTTCTGTTATTTTTGCTACGGCTCATTTTTTATTATTATTTTTCTTTTTTTTTACTGGTAATCCATTGTTGGTAATTTGATCCACCATTGGTATCTATTGTTCGTGAAAAACAAAACAGTAAAAAAATAATAAAAAACAAATTAAAAAAATGAATGATAAAAAACAGCAGAATTATTATAGAGAGTAAGGTTTTTTATGGTATATGAAAATTAGTTCAAGTCTTGTTTCATCAGTTAAGAAAAAAAAAGGCTTATGGAAACCTTTAATAAAACAAACAAATTACGGTACATTATTAAAAAAAAAACAAAATATAAGAAAACAAAAGAAAAAACAAAAACAAAAAAAAAAAAATATAATAATAATAATATAATAATAACTGGGTTTAATATGCTGCGGATAGAAGATGAAATGTTTTTTGTTTTTCTCTCTCTCGTGATCTCCTTTTTTTTATTTGTTATTTTTCGGTTTTTCAAATTTTCATTTTACCGTTTTTTTTATTTTTTTTTATTATTTTTGGTCTTATTGTTTTTTTACATGTTAATTTTATTCTTGTGTTCGTTTTAAAAAATTCCTTTAATTTCAAAAAACAAAACTGAACATGCAATAACGTAAATAACTTTAAGTGATTCTTTAAGTAGAATTCATCTCTTATTGCATGGATTTCTGTTTTATTTTTAATAAATACCGTAAAGTTCTGAATACAATACCCGGGTACTCTAATTGGAAAATGGCAATATTCTGAAAAAATAATAAATCCAATTAGTATACCCGGGTACACTAATTAGTTTTCTATACCCGGGTACACTATTCGGAACAAAAAAAAATTATATATGATAGGGAATGTATTATGGAAAATAAAATTAAACCAATTAGTATAATTCACAAAACAAAATAACTATAATTCAGTAAACAAATTACTTATTCAAAATAAAAAAATATATTATATACGTATAGCTTATTAATAATAAAAAAAATCTGCAAATATACATTAATTCATTAATAATAGAAAAACTAGATACATTTATTAAGATATAGTCTGATTAAATTTTTTAAATAATTTTTTAAACTATTACTTATTAGCCATTTAAACCAATTCGAAAAGCTCCTGTGTATCAACTTCACTGGAAGTTCGCTGATAAAAATTCGCTAAGTTTGCATTAGCTTCATCAACCCCGACCAGCTCATAAGTTGTATTATTTGGTTCGGTTTGGATTTCAGAAATATTTGATTCATGTACGTCCTCGCAAGATTTAAGAATGTTTTGAGGCGACTATTTAATTTTTCCAAACATATTTCTTTTCCAAACTCTCCAACTCCGCAACACTCAAATGACCCTTCAATGATTTCTGGCGAAATTTGTTTTAAAGCTGAAGATGTAAAATCAATAATATCTTGATAAGTCGGTTTTTTCCTGTATCTTTTTTTTGTAAATTCCTCTTTACCATTTATAAGCCAATCATTCCAAGCAGCTCTCATAAAATTTTTAAATGGATAGTTAATTGAAACATCCAATGGTTGTAAAAATGATGTAGTTTTTGGAGGTATTATGATTGACTCTGCATTGCATAGCTTCTTTAGTTCTTTTGTCACTTCATCCATTAAATGGCAACCATAAGAATCAATTATTAAAAGTAACTTTTCAATACCAAAAAAACTGTTCTCTTTATGGAAACACGTTTTCATCCAACGTAACATTAAATCTGTGGTCATCGAATCACCCAAACCAAATTTATCTTGGATTTATAATTTTTATTATTACTTTAATAAAAAATTTGAATAAAAATTTATAATTTTTATTAAAACAGTCAAAACATAATTCCAATATAAAGTTCGAAATTTATTTGCGAAAAAACAAATCCAATTAGTGTACCCGGGGTACTGTAATTGGAAAAATGTTCCAATTAGTGTACCCCGGGTACTTTATTCGGGGGGGTACTGTATTCAGAATTTTACGGTATATAATATATTATTAACCAGCTAGTACCCGGTGCGCGTTGCTGCGCCTCTCAATGGAGGTTTAATTGAAGTTGATGTTACTGCAAAAAGTTAACACAAAAATTACACACGGTTTACACATGTAAATTTTAAAATGTATGAAAGCAATCATTTTAAAACGATTTTTCTAGGATTATCCTAGGATTTTTTTAAACTTTCTGTAATTCAAAGCAGTACAAACTACTTTCCAAAAATTTGACGTAATTTGCTTCCAAATCACTCAACAAAATTTTTTGAGGCTTCTTTTTAGCCGAAGCAGTACTTCGCAAATTTTGACAATATTAGCTTCCAAAATTATTTTGACCAACCGTCGGGCCGACATGGGTTAACAAATTCCAAATCTGTTAATAGTGTCAACTCAATTCTCATAGGGGAGCACGTATACAAAATTTGAAGAAAATCGGTCAAACCGTTTCTAATTTAGAGTTAAGTATTGAAAAAACCTATAAAAAGCTGTTAGGCCCCAATGGGTTAATGAAACTCAATAAAATTTTTTTTGGGGCTTTCTTTAAAGCCAAAGCAGAATTTCGTAAAATCGGACAAAATTTGGACCCAAAATTTTTTTTTACCACCCGTCGGCTCAACATGGGTTAACAAATTCCAAAACTGTTTATATTGTCAACTCAATTCTCAAGGAGCATCACGTATACAAAATTTGAATTCAATTGGTTAAACCGTTTCGAATTTAGAGTAAAGTATTGAAAAAACCTATAAAAAGCTCTTGGGCTCTAAACATGAAATATATGCAACCCATCCAAATTTCACGCGAATTTGAAATAATTTGATTCGAAAAAAGAATTGAATATTCTCTTTTTACGCGAGCGTTTAGAGATAACACGATTTAGAAAATATGATTAATTTCGATTCAATCTGATATTACTAAATAAAAATTTCAATCAAGAAAAACGATGATAGTTTTACGCGAACTTTCGCGGAACGTATCTATAACGTAAAAAGAGTATTTGATTTATACCGATTTTTTAACTACTATTAAATTTATATATTAAATTATTTTCATCCAAACTGAGTTTCAATATTCCCGATTTCATAATCTCTCCGTTCTTTAGTAGATCACTTAACACGAAAAAAAATTATTTAATTAAAGCTGGCGCCATTATTTAATATCGTTCAGTCTATAAAGTTGAATCATATTATAAAAGAATGCATTTTTCTTATGAAAAAATATGTTGTACAAGTATTTTTTATTATTCGAAATTTTCTTCAAATTTCAGTTCAGTAGCAATAAACTGCAATAAGATAATTTAATAAACATTAAAAATAGCTTAAAATTCTTTTATTAAATGAAATATTTTCTTGAGAATGAGAATGAACTTTCATGTCTGATAAAAGAAAATTTACAATTATTTAATAAAATATTTAAAAAAAATTTGATTCGAGTAATTTTTATGTATTTTATATTTTTGTAAGTTTTGGTTGAAAATAAATTTTTAAATTCTTAAGCAGACTAACGTCTGGAATGATTTCTTGTGTGTCACGAATAAAAAAGCATTTAGCTGTTGTAGAAAAATTAAAGAAAATCGCTATACTATTTGTTTATTTTCTAATAAAATTTTTCCAGTAGATGTAGGGTATTCTACAAATAGGTAATTTTGATATTTTTATAAATATTCCCAACTTGTGTTGGGAAGCGCTCAAAACTCGAGCAATTTTAGCACTTTTTACTTTCGATTACTATTACTAATTGTATTTATAATACTTATAAATAAGACAGCCGCGACTGGCAATTTTGTGACTGATTAAGCCGATTATTTTACACTAATGTCGCAAAGCTCAAAAAATTGGAGAGATTTTCGCATTTAAATTATTATTAATACTTCTAAACAATTAATAGAGCCGCGACCGGTAATTTTATAACCGAATGAGACGATTAATGTATATGATATTATAATAAGATGTTAAAAAATTCGAAAATTTTAGAAAACATGGTATTTCCAAAGTTTTATACAAAACTTATATGCAATAAAATAAATAAGCATTCTGTTATACAATTTAGTTTCAAGCTGTCAAAAATATTTTAGGATTATAATAACAGCTTTAATTTTTCGGCTGTTATTGAATAACTTGAAATCTAAAGTTTACATATAATGAAGTCAAATTCAAATAAACTAAACATTTTAATTTTAATATTTAATTTACTGAAAATTAGTAAAGTTAAAATTTTCGAACTATCCCAGAAAAAGTTCTAAATAATAAAGATTGTATTATGCAAATAAAATAAAATAAAAGTAATTTTAAACTTCTAAAATTTATTTTATTATACTAGAACTATATTAATAGGTTATTAAATAGTCAAATCTGTTAAATTCAAAATTTTCTAAATAATTTTTTTTCTATTTATAAAATTGTTTTTTTTTTCCAGAAATTATTGAACAAAAAATTTAATATTTTATAATGAGTTTGAATATGCTGTATAAATATTTAAAAATTTACCATTTTATGTTATTAAATATTTCAGTTTTGTGAATATTTTCTAACCAAATAATAATTTCATTTGACTTCATTTAATGAAAAATATTTTAAACAGATTTGAATTTCATTCTTCATATTTGATGGGTTCTTATGAATGTAGTATTTTTAAGCAATGCGAAGGATTGCAATACTGCACACTCAGTAGCTTGATTTTGTTTTTTCCATATAAAGTATTTGGCATATCTAAAGACTTAAAAACTACCTACCAGGAATTAATTGTTAGCTATTAATAGTTCTATTAAAACTTTGATCACAAACTTTTTGTAATTTTTATAATCAGATTTATAATACAAGGGCTCCAAACCTGACTTAGAAACCTTTTAAAATTTATTAGCATTTTATTAAAACTTATATTCTACAAGTTGAGGACAGGCTTTATTTGAATAGATATGCGATTTGAGTTTGAATTGAGTTTCATGCATTCGATCCATTGTCGGCAATATTAATTTCTTATTTCCAATGACAAACAAACTCTTTATATGTAGCTTTACATATATACAAATATATACCTATCTTCTTTTAATAGAAACCAGTTCTTCCCCAAAAAAAATTTAATTTTTATATTTCATTTATTGAATATCCTACATTTTAAAAAAATAAAACAATTTTTTCGAAGTACAATTTGATTGAATAGTTCAAAATTACTAATTACTAATATTTCAATATTATAAAATATCTATCTATATATTAAAAAAGTTTAAATTTTGGTAATACTATGTATCGATTTCAAAAGAATTTTGCAATCTAAACTCAAAACTGTTTAACTATTACATTGAAATATTAAATGCAATATGTTGCATGTAATAATCAAATATCGATTATTATCATGTTTACGTCAATAAATTATACAGAATGCGTGACTATAATCATTTTTTTCTATTAATTTTAAGTATTTTCAATTATTATTGCAAATACTACTACAAAATATTATAACTAATGATATTTTGTAGCTGCATTATAGGGAAATCATATAGATTTAAAAAAAATATAATATCAATATAATATTGCGATATTAAATAAAATATTAATTTCTTCGATAACTCCTATTTATATTCGATTCTTTGACGATTGATAAGAGTAAAAAACAAAAAAAAAAAGTTTTATTTGATTAGAAAATTGATGTTTAGTTTTTGGCAATTTATATTAAAAAAAAAGTAGGGTATAAATTCGGTAATTTAAATAATGGATTTAAAACAAAAAATAATTTAAATTATATTTTTATTTTATAAAATGAAATTTAGATTATATCTATTAGATACTTGCTTTTTGGTGATTACTAATTTGTTTTTAAATTTAATTTTCCGATTTTTAGATTTCAATTTTATTGAAATTAGCACTTTTGGATGATTAAAAACTCAAAAGTATTAGATTAATATTTGAGGTTTGAAATAATATTAGGTCGAAATTATTTAATAACCTTAATGTAGCTATTTTCATTCCGGTGTGTTCTGTACAAATTTTGCAATTAATGTAAATGAAACTCTCCATTTTTTGGAAATTTAAACCTAGCTTAGATTTGGATTAAAGTAAAATATAACCTCACCTTTTTGTTTACAAATGAAGAAAAGTCACATTTTCTCTGACATTTTTTTTAAATAAACTTTTATATTGCTATTTTTTAATTTTTTTTTATCTTATCTTATAAAACAAAGTTAGCAAACAAGATATAACTCTTTTCTTTTTTAATATTTAAAAATATTTGAATTTTTTTATGTTAAATTTCATATACACTAAGTAAAATCATTTCTGTTTTAAAGTACAAAACTATTGTAGTATAATCTTATTCATACATCATTGTAAAAACCAATGTTTAATCATTTTTTTTATGAAACTTAACTAACTTAACCTAAGTTTAAGTTTATCTAAACTAACCTTATTGACTATATAAGAGCAAAAATGCTTTTAGAAATTATATTAAGATGCATTTAACCACAACTAATCTTTATTTATTACTTTATCTGATATGGATAATTCATATCTTAAATTATCTCCGTTAATATTGCCTGGGATATACTTAATTTTTTTGAAATAATATAGGGACATGATCTTGGTTTTGATTGTATCTATATTTGTCTAAGAGGATGAAATGCTCAGGGACTATAAATTTTGCTGTTATTTTACATATGAATATCATAACTTACAACACTAAGTTAACAAACAAGGTATAACAGGGGTATATAATATTTAAAAATATTTTAATATTTTAATTTCCTTTCTTGCAATCTTTGAATTGACTTTAAAGTTATTGCATATTTTTAGGATGAATGGTTCATAGCATTCATATCTTTATTTTCCTGTAGGTTTTTAAAAAATTAATTCTAAAACTCTATTATTAAAAAAAATTACGTCCTTAGATTGTAAATAAGCCTAAAAGTATAAAATAGTTACAGCTAGTCCTTTACATATTCTTGACTCAATACAGTTAGTCCTAAAAAATTCATATTGACGATTCTTAATAGCTTTGAAACTTCCAAATACGTTTGGAGCAGGTAAAATCAAGATAATTTACTCATGTTCAAAAGTTCATCTAAGTAATTCACAATTATATTCCAATTGTAAATATTATACACTATTGGAAGCATCGCCAATTAACAATAAGTTCCATTTTGCACAGTTAAATATACCTCATTTACTTAAAACTCAAACTTATTTTTAATTTTTAAAATAATTTAAGATTTTAGAACATTAAAAAATATACTTTCAGAATGTATATTGAATTATTTAAATTATTTCATTAAATTCCAAAATTTTTACATTTTCCAATTAAAATATACAACATCTGGAACCGGAAACCAAATGAAAAACTTCCTCAACAATAAGTATATAATTTAAAATTTAATTATAGGCACTTTACTTATACAAACAAATGAAAAAATACCCAAACAATGGTAGGTATCTGAATGGATAAATCAAATTGTGTTATTTTCAATATTTGCTCTATTAATGACTTTTCTGTTTCAACACAGAAGTACTTGATACAAATGAATCGTAATTTACTGAAGAATTATTGGTATTAAAGCATTTAAAATATAATCATTATTACGGCTTATGGCGTATTAAATAAAATAGCGGCATACCAAACCATATTTAAAAAATCCAAAGAATGGAAAATAGAAAGGGTTTAAATAAAAAAAAAAAAAATTTAAATTGTTCTTCATTAATTTCGCTAAATAAATTTTTGAATATTATTCGATTTTTATTATTCTATTTTTTGTTTTTTAATGTTTACTGCTTTTTGAAATTAATGATTAAATTATTTTTTTTTTTGAGATAAAGAAAAGCTAAAAAAAAAAATTAATTTCTATAATGTTTATTTTATTTTAAATTTTTTTTTTTTGAAAATTCAACGACGTATTATTATCTAATTTTTCATTGGAATTTAAAACATTTATTTTATCAAAAAAAAAAGACTAATTTAAAGCGTATATCCATTCATAGTTATATCGCGCAACTCCTCCTTGTTTTATTTTCAATTTATTTCTGTTCCTTGTTTTTGAAAATGTTTTTCATAGCCTTTTTACAATAAATTTACAGTTATATTGTATTATAAATTGTAAATATATGAATCAGTTTAAATTTCTTTATCTTATTCTTGTAACAACTTAAAGTATGTTATCCTATACCAATCACAAAAAAAAAGGAAAATGTTATTGTTGTTGGTTTTTTTTTTTGGTAAATTGTAATTATGGCAATTTCCCATCAAATAACAAAATTTTTAAATTACAAAAAAATAAATAAATAAATAAAACAACAAAATTATATGTAAAATTAAAGCACAGGTCATATCTTAGTATAAACAGATTGGAAAAGTTGTATGGAAAATTTTTCTATCGTTGATTGGATTGCATGATAATTGGTAGAATGAAAATTTTAAACGCTTACTTTGGATAGTAGTTTTTGTTATTTTAATAGGTTATATGCATATAAGCTTGCCCAAGACCTAGGCTTTCTTTGTATCATATATATTCAAATTTTATTTTATGTGTTTGGTCACCAAGGGAATTTTGTAAAAGAGTATTGGGCTATTCTACGGTTTAACTAGTATCCGAGTAGGACCAAATGACTATATACAAAAGATAGCTGGTGTTGCCAGCTTTCAAAAAATATATAGTTTTAATGGCGCATATTATCCTTTAAGGACGAAAAGGACATTTAAAAGTATCCTTGTTATTTTAGTCTATTTTAAAAAAACCGTTAGAACTAGCAATCTGTTCAATATATATATATTCAATCAAGGCTATTAATTAAGATGACAGTCTGGAGAATATTTTACCGTTTATTTGATGACGATAGGTGCTGCCGTTTGGGAGATATTGCAATTTCAAGTGCAAATTTAAAACAAAAAAAAAAAAAATTTTGAACTTTCAAAAAAACCACTATAACTATGAAATTTTCAAAAACACCCTGTATTTTTTATTATACTGTTAGAAAGGTCTTTTGACACTCTTTCCAACGGTATATAATAAGTATGGTATATGTTGATAAATAGCCCCACCAGAGAACATGAATGAAAAACTGACACAACAATTTTATTAAAAAATACATTTTCATACTTTATTTCTCATAAATTTATTTTGCCTTTTTGTTGGGATGGTGTCATAATTCCAAAAAAAAAATTCCAAATTTACAAACTTCCAAAGAAAGAAAAAAAATAATTCCAAAAAAAAAAAATTCCAAAAAATAAATTCCAAAAAAAAATCCAAAAAATATTTCCATAGCTTTAGCGAGCAAGAATTTTAGAGTTTGTTACAAAATCAGGATTATACGCTTTTTCCAGAATATTTATATATTTGTATACGTGAGAGTCTGAATTAGGAGGGATTTTAGAGTTGGATTCAAAATCAGGATTTCAATAATTTGTTTAGCGGGGGTTTGGGGGGGGCAGCCCCCACTATTTTTAAATTTTTATTTGTTTAAATATGCATGTAAAAAATAATTAGGAGAGATTTTATAGTTGGCTACAATTACAGGATTATACGCTTTTTCCAGAATATTTTTATATTTGTATACGTGAAATTCTGAATTAGGAGAGATTTTAGAGTTGGATTCAAAATCAGGGTTTCAATAATTTGTTTAGCGGGGGTTTGGGGGCGGCAGCCCCCACTATTTTTAAATTTTTATTTGTTTAAATATGCATGTAAAAAATAATTAGAAGAGATTTTATAGTTGGCTACAATTACAGGATTATACGCTTTTTCCAGAATATTTATATATTTGTATACGTGAAATTTTGAATTAGGAGGGATTTTAGAGTTGGTATCAAAATCAGGGTTTCAATAATTTGTTTAGCGGGGGCCCCCACTATTTTTAAATTTTTATTTGTTTAAATATGCATGTAAAAAATAATTAGGAGAGATTTTATAGTTGGCTACAATTACAGGATTATACGCTTTTTCCAGAATATTTATATATTTGTATACGTGAGATTCTGAATTAGGAGGGATTTTAGAGTTGGATTCAAAATCAGGGTTTCAATAATTTGTTTAGCGGGGGTTTGGGGGCGGCAGCCCCCACTATTTTTAAATTTTTATTTGTTTAAATATGCATGTAAAAAATTACTGTTTTTAAAACATAGTTTGTCATTAAATTTTGATTTTTGGAATTTTTTTTTTGGAATTTTTTTTTTTGGAATTATTTTTTTTTCTTTCTTTGGAATTTTTTTTTTGGAATTATGACACCATCCCAACAAAAAGGCAAAATAAATTTATGAGAAATAAAGTATGAAAATGTATTTTTTAATAAAATTGTTGTGTCACTTTTTCATTCATGTTGTCTGGTGGGGCTATATTATATCAACATATACCATACTTATTATATACCGTTGGAAAGAGTGTCAAAAGACCTCTCTAACAGTATAATAAAAATTACAGGGTGTTTTTGAAAATTTCATAGTTATAATGGTTTTTTTGAAAGTTCAAAATTTTTTTTTTTTTTGTTTTAAAATTCCACTTAAAATTGCAATATCTCCAAAACGGCAGCACCTATCGTCATCAAATAAACGGTAAAATATTTCCCAGACCGTCATCTTAATTAATAGCTTTGATTGAATATAAATATATTAAACAGATCGCTAGTTATAACGGTTTTTGTAAAATAGACTAAAATAACAAGGATACTTTTAAATGTCCTTTTCGTCCTTAAAGGATAATAATGAAAAGTTTCATGAAAGGTATTCATTAATTATAATCTTTGATTTGTAGCTATAATCAGTTATATTTAGTTTTTATATCCACTTAAAAATTTTTTGCTCCTGTTAGTATGCAATTTATTTTTTCTCCGTTATATTAGGAAAATCGTTAGATTTACAATTAGCTAAAAGAAATACTAAAAATTTTGAAATACCTATTACAAATCCGTTTTGGATATTTTGTAACTTGAAAATACTGAAAACTGGGAAACAACTTGAAAAAATCTAAAATATTTTAACAATATTTAGAATAATATGCATTTAAAACACACATACCTATTATACTACACAGAAAATTCTATTCGATAAATGGTATCTTATTATGGCGTCATTTATATATGAGCGTTAAGTTCCTGTACTTAATTAAAATTCTTATTTTAGGTTAAAGTGGCGTTAGACTTAATTATAAATTAAATGGAATGTACCTAATTTTAAAAAAAATTAATTTTAATTCTTCACATGCCTTAGTATTAAAAAAGAAGACTAAATATTTATAATTTAATTATACAATACTTTATAACATAAATGGCTATTTCTAAAACATTTTTTCTAAGATTTTTTACATAACATGACCAAATCTTACAATACAGACAGACAATCAAAATTTTAAAAAAAGAATAAAATTTAGAGAAATAAAAATCGGAAACGAAAAATTAAAAAGATAAAATTTCCTTTATATTTTCTTTTTGTTTTGTTTTTTTCAAAATCGCAACGTTTTTAACGTTATTTATTTCAACGCCGAATAAAATCGCGTTAGTAATGATTAGATTATATCGACGGAGTAAATTTTTCAGAACGTCTTTAATATTTTTTTTTTCATTTCATGCTTTACAGTTAACACGATTAAAAAATATACAAAAACGAGGAAGAGTATAATGGAGTAGACCCTCTCAACTCTAGGATACCAGTATGACCGGAATATATAAATATAAAAAATTTCAAATACACAACTTTTCGACTTTCAGGTACAAAAGAAAAGAGAAGTTGAAAATCAGCTCTTCGAACCTCTTTCATTACACCGATAAATGAAGCTACTTGAACCCATGATATAAACTGGTTGGATTTCAAAAAAAGACAGTAACAGAGCCCTTGTATTAAAACTAATTTGTGATAATTTTGGAATTCAAACTCTTTTATTTTTTGATTTATTGTGCGGGCGGACGCGTGGACTGACGTCCCTTTAAATCTTTATCTACGCTCCTCCTTTTCAGCATCAGTAACGTAATGGCAAATTGAGAATACCTTTTGATCTTATAGTCATACGAGTATAAAAAGGGGAACAAATTTTGTTTGTTTTGTTTTTTTTTTGGAAAATTTATAATCTATCCGGTTTTTCGATTTTTCATTTAATTTTTTTTCTTTTTTATTTTTTTTTTTGATTTTACTTTACATTGTATTTCGGCTCATAGATGACGTTTGTTATTTACAATACTTATACTTATTCTGTTTTTAGGCAGATTAACAAAAAGTTGTTAAAAAACATGAAATAAAAATTATGAGGTTTAGACATGTGTTTGAATGTTTCGTTTAGAATATGTATATAGAATTAAATAAAATTTATGTTCGTATATAGGTTAGAGTTAAATTTTCCCGAATACGTTTTCTTTATTTTTTATATTTTTCTTTTATTCATTTATTTTTTGTATTAAATTATTTTTATATCTAATGATAACTTTCATGTGGCTTAAATCATGATGGGTTGAAAAGAAATTTATTTAAACAAAGATACGAATTTGATTATAAATAACCGAAATAAAACAAGTAACCGTTGAATTTTACTACTTGTTGGGTTTTTCCGTTTTTTTTTGTTTTTGGGATTTCCCTTTTTTATTTATATTTTGTTTCAATCCTGTTTGTAATTATAATTTTGTGTTATATCACAACTTGTTATAATGCGTTGAGTTAGGTTAGGAACTGGGTTTTATCTAATTAACTTTGTATTAGAAGGCAGATTAGGATAATTAAGTATTTTAATTAGATTATGTTCTAATTTTTATATTTTAGGTAAATTTTTAACATTCCATTCCCTTTCGAAGCGTGTTATCATCAAATTATAACTTAGAGTTAGATTGATTGTTTGGTTTAAGTGACTGGTCCTATCGTTATAATCATGACAGTTAAGGAGTCCGTCAGCACTGTTTTTGTTCCGAATTTTACATCCTCAAGGCTAATAATAGTCGATTTGAGTTTAATTTCAAATTAATTTGGAAGTGTTGGGAAATCTTACGATATCTCCAGGTTCCTATGAATTTAGATCACTTGAATCATTGAATTAATAGATACCAAGAGCTCATCATAGAGTCTTCTCAAAGCCAGCGTTTTATAGGTAAAATATATAACAGTTTGTTAGAAATTATAGCGCTCAAAGATATCGTAGAATATTTATTTTTCTCAGATTGAACGAAGCTCTAAAAATTTATGATTGCAGTAACATTTTTGAGTACTCATATTTAATCAACCCTACAGATATTTTGTAAAGGTACACGTTAAATTAAAGGTTCTCTACATACCAAAATAATTCAATATTATAATAAATTTATTTTGAAGATTATTGTCAAAAATAAAAGCGAATGAATGAATCCATATAAAGTTTGAAAAATTAATTCCATAAAAAATTTTATAATCATATTATGTATTACATGAGAATGTGCTAAAATCTTCACACATGCTTACACATGTGCACATTCAAAAATTATTGTTGAATATAATTTAAGAGTGTTTAAAAGTAAAAAAATTTAATTAAATATTTTATGTTCTAGTATAATAATAAAATATGTAAGAAGTAAAATCTTTAAATTAGGTATAGAAGAAATCTTACATATACTTTAAATACATTTATGTGTATGTAACAATGAGATTACATGAATATTTTATTATAATTTTCATTAAAGAGCTGTTAGTATACAATTTTAATCCTGAGTCTGTACACTGTATAAAATCGAGTTATTTATAGTAACAATTTAAAGTATATATTTCACTTTATTAGAAAAGATCTTACAGCTTTTTAGAGAGCTGTTTATATTATCAATTTGAAGAAGCATGTCCAGGAAATTTTTACAGGCCATTACTACATAGTATGTAAAATAAAATATGTACAAAAGCTAAATTCTACTTAAACTTTCAGAAGCTTTCTGATGTTTTTAATATCTCAAGTTTAAGCTTTAATGTTCGAGAGTTTTAACTGCATTAGTTAAGCATTTGTAAGGTAGGTATTCATTAGCTTGTCCTGTTTGGCGAATATGTTTTTCATGCATTGAAATTGTTAAATACTTACATGGAAGTATGCATACATGGAAATCAGAAATCTCTGTGCAGCAAAATTTAAATCAGTTCATTCAATTCCTTTTTAAAATCTTTTAAAACACAAAAACAAAATAACGCACAGCCGTGTAAAAATGATAAACTTTTCCGATGTAATAAAAGTTATACGAGCTATTTTAATATAGGGACTTAAATTAAATTTACCATTTTTATTATTATTAGCTATCAAAATAAACACAGTATATAAGAAACAACAAAATTGAAATAATTTGAAATGAGAAATTTTGTAATATATAAAATAAAACCTAAACATTATTAAATTTGGGAGATCCCTTATATTAAAGTAGTAAAATTTAAAATTTATAAAAAAATCTTATATGGGTAAAAATAATATTAAATTATAAATACTATTATATATATTTAAAATCATTATTACCTTTTTTTAAATCCTTTGAGTGAAATATATTTTAAATATTTGAAAATTTCTATCCAGGCTAAGTTTTTGTAATATTTTTAATCAAACAAAGGCTTCTATTTAACCTTAAAGCTAGATTAAAATATAGAATTGCTCTTGTTATTAAAATTTTACAAACTTCTTCTTTTTTAAAAATATTTCGTATAATAATGGCTCCTTACATGCATAATTTAAACTATTCATAAAAATTTTTTGGAACCAATTTCAGTAATGGTTTCTTTCTCCGTTAGTTATTTTTTTTTTTTAAGATCATATGACTTCCACAAATGCCCCAAGCTTTTGTAGTTATTACCTTTATTTTTAATCACCTCCAATCTATTCAGATGTTCGAACTTTTAAAATCCTAGTACTTGGCTTTATGATCACCGTTCTACAAGACCAGTAATACATGCTTTAGATATTTGAAATAAAATGAGTGAAGTTGAAGTTTATATACATATTAAAAAAAATTTTAATTAACTTTTACCCCTTCTGCCATTGTAGTGACTCGTTTAGAGTCTCATCATTAGAGTACTATGCAAATTTTCCCTAGTAAAACAATTTGAAGTTTTTGAAGTGTTCAAATGTATAATAATATCCTCTATAAAGCTTTGAACAGTCATGCAGAGGTAGAAGCCTTTAAAACTTAAACGAAATTTTTTCAAAAATCAATATAAAATTTCAGAAGAGAACAATTTTTAAGAGAAATTTAAAAATTTTCAATAAAAAATTCTTTTAAATATCAAGATATTTTAAAGTTTATAACCATATCAGTTAAATACCTAGGACCCGTAGTTATCAGTAAATTATATGAGCATCCAAGGTAAAATTAAAAAAAATTTATAAGATAAAATGATAATATAAAACTCATATATGGCATAAAATATGATGGAATTTATAATAAAGTAACCAGACAATAAACATATAATAAGAACCCTTATTATAGTCTGGTCAATTTTAATAAAGGTTAAAGATTTATTTACCTAATATAATAGCATTAATTTAATTAATTAAAATTTGTATCTATAAAATATTATCGTATATCATGCTTCACAGACTTTTATTCAAAGTATTTTAATATGCATATATCATGCAATGGATCAAGTATATGGGTTGGTTTTGAAAGCAAAGTGCTTAGTCGAAGAAAATATATTTTAATTTAATTTATTTTTTTATTTTTTATTACTTAGTAATTTTTATACAATAAAAAAAATTTTAGCACTTATAAAGAAAATTATTTTATACATTTACACAATATTATTACATACTAACTTTTTATAAAGGTAAAAATTTTGATATCGTATTATCTGTGAAATTAAGTTGAGATAACAGAAACATTTTAATCAATTAACTGTCTTGAAGCTATTCAATTTACTTAGCCATGGCTTACGTTTATAAAAAACTATGACCATTCCAGGCCTTTAAAATTAATGACTATGCATGAAGTAATAGGTATGGAAGGCATTTAAATTTAAAGAAAATGAATTAATAACTAAAGTTGATTAGATTCATAATCATCTTAAAGAGTGCATATTCTATTTCTAAAATAGCTTTTTGCTTAAAACCCTATGCAACATGTGAAGTAGTTTTTTGCAATCTATATAGTACTTATCGTTTTATTAAAAAAATGAATACTGATTTAATTAAGAAGAAATCTTTACTTTTAACTGAATTTAATTTTCTTTAATGTTATCTATTGAGATATAGATAAACTGATTAGCGTATTTCGCATGTTAGTTGCTGTTGCAATTGATTTCATTGCACTGGTTTTATCAATATTTCGAGTTCTACGTCGACTCTCAGTTTTTCCAGTTGCTCTAATTGAGACTGTATATCCCTGACCCTGTATGCTAGAAGTACTATGCTCTCTGCATAATTTTGATAGTCTAGGTGGTGAGTGAAGCTCCAAGTGACACCTCTTTACCGATTACAGACTTCGAACATTTTATTGTGTAGGAAGATTATGAATAGGATTGGTCAAAGTGGACACCACTATTTAACGACGGTTTTTAGCTCAATGAGTTCCCTGATTTTCCCACTTGTTTTATTAATGTTAATTCCCAATGGTTTTATCAATAATAATTTCGAGTTCTGCGTGTAGGTCAGTTTTTTCAGTTGTTCTATTTTGGATTAGATATAGCTGACCCTATGACCCTATGTACTAGAAGTACCTTGAATAATCTGCATAGTTTTAATATTCTAGGTAGTGAGTGAAGCTGCAAGTGACACATGTTTGCCGTTTATACACTTCGAACATTTTATTGTGTAGGACAATTGTGAACAGGATTTCTGAAAGTTGACACCACTATTTGACAATGGTTTATACCTGAATGAGTTCACTGATTTTCCCATTATAAAACACTGCTCTCTCGGAGTTTTTGTATAAATTTTTTTATTATCCGGATTGTATTATACAGCACGACTTAATTTTTTCGTGTTTCCAACAGGCAACTTTTTTAACAGGGTCGACGGCTTTTTTAAGGTATACGAAAAGCAGGTGGAATATAATAATCAGTTACTACCGGTAAACTATACTCTTAATGTTTATACCCGTATGATTATATAGTTCATGGGTATAATAAATTTGCCATTAAGTTTGTGACGCAGAGAAGGAGGGGGGGCAGATATAGACTCAAGTTTATGGATCGGATCAGAATCGAAAAATAAATCGATTTAGCTATGTATGTCCGTCCGTCCGTCCGTCCGTCCGTCCTTCATCACGATAACTCAAAAAGTAAAGGAGCTAGGATTATGAAATTTTCACAAATTCGTTTTTATGCAAAAAACGGAATCGCTATTTAAATTCAGCCATTTTGGTCCACGGGTTCGAGTACCTGGCATACAACTTCTAATTTTATATGAGCATTACTCTATACCTATGGAAACTGCGTGTCTGAAATTTTGCAAAAAATAGTTTCGTGTAATGGCCAAAGTTACTGCAAAATTTAGTTGGTCTACTGCTGAGGGTTCGAGTAGCTGCCATACAACTCCTTCTTTTATATGAGGATTACACTACACCAAATGAAGCTGGGTGTCTGAAATTTTGCCAAAAATAGTTTAGTGCAATGGCAAAGGTTACTGCAAAATTTGGTTGGTCTACTGCAAAGGGTTCGAGTAGCTGCTATACAACTCCTTCTTTTATATGAGCATTACTCTACACCTAATAAAGCTGAATGTTTGAAATTTTGCCAAAAGTTATTAACCGGATGATATAATGTATATGTTACGGTCATACGGGTATCCCAGAGTTGACACAGTCTACTCTACTACACTCTTCCTCGTTTTTACATTATATCGTCTAGATTTCTTCGTCTTAGATGACTAGTTTATTAAGTATATAAAATTTTCTGATTTCTTTAATTTATTTTTTTCTACTTGACAAGATGGTTTCCCTTATAAATTATTTGTTCGCATAAAATGATTAACTTAAAAATTGTTCTTAAACTCTTTAAAGTTTCACTAAATTTTAAGCTCTCCGGATTTCAATCTCTCCTCTATTTCTATTCCAATATCTGGAAATACCAGAAACTAGAAGCAAAAAAAATAAAATATAGTTCGGAATCAAGATTACAACCAAAAGACATTACTTATATACAATTTATAGTGTCCAATTCCACAATTATAAAACAATATGTATACAAAAACTTTAACATATTTTTTCAATTTAAACTAATTTAAAACTTTCATTTATTATTATTTTGTCTCAAAAACTTTTTAGTAGTTTGTTTTTTATATTTTTTTTTTGCTTTTTTTAGTGGTAGTTTTATACATCCATATTTTTTATATTTTTAGGTTTTTATATTCACTTTAAATCCAATTCAATTATAATTTTTCTCATAAAAATCAGAATAAAACCATACCTAGTGTCTTTTTACACAATAACCATTTCCTACCCAAAAAAGCAGAAAAATACATTATATCTTTAAACACCAACTAACTGTAAATAAAAAAAAAAAAATATTTTTTAAAATTTAAAAACCGTAGGCTTTTACGAATTTTTTTTTGTTTTATATTATTTTTCTTCGAAGAACTTTTAAAAAAAAAAACAAAAGTTTATTACAAAATTTAACAAAAACAATTTTATAGTTATTTTTTTGGGGTTCTGATTTTATTTTAAAAGTTTGCGATGTATCTTAAAATAATTTTTAACAACAGTTTCATTTCTTTTGTTTTTGTTTTATTCTATTTTTTTTTGAAATTATTATTATTGTATTCAAAAACTCAAATATAATAAAATTTTTTATTATGTGGTTTTCTGTCCGAACATAAAAAAATTTATTACCTTTAAAAAAGAAAAAAATAATAAACGAATTTTCCAATTTAAATATTGGTAAAATAAAGAAGAAAATTTGGAGAGAGAGTGAGAGAAAATATAATAAACGAGGAAGAGTGTAGTAGAGTAGACTGTGTCAACTCTGGGATACCCGTATGACCGTAACATATACATTATATCATCCGGTTAATTACTTTTGCCAAAATTTCAAACATTCAGCTTTATTATAGGTGCAGGGTAATGCTCATATAAAAGAAGGAGTTGTATGGCAGCTACTCGAACCCTTTGCAGTAGACCAACCAAATTTTGCAGTAACTTTGGCCGTTACACTAAACTATTTTTGGCAAAATTTCAGGCACCCAGCTTCATTTGGTGTAGTGTAATCCTCATATAAAAGAAGGAGTTGTATGGCAGCTACTCGAACCCTCAGCAGTAGACCAACTAAATTTTGCAGTAACTTTGCCCATTACACTAAACTATTTTTTGCAAAATTTCAGACACCCAGCTTCATCAGGTGTAGTGTAAAGCTCATATAAAAGGAGTTGTATGGCAGCTACTCGAACCCTCTGCAGTAGACCAACCAAATTTTGCAGTAACTTTGGCCATTATACTAAACTACTTTTGGCAAAATTTCAGACACGCAGCTTCCATGGGTATAGAGTAATGCTCATATAAAATTAGAAGTTGTATGGCAGGTACTCGAACCCGCTGAATTTAAAATTCGATTCCGTTTTATGCATAAAAACGAATTTCTGAAAATTTCATAATCCTAGCTCCTTTACTTTTTGAGTTATCGTGATGACGGGCGGACGGACGGACGGACGGACGGACATACATAGCTAAATCGATTTATTTTTCGATTCTGATCCGATCCATACACTTGATTCTATATCTACCCCCCCCCCCCCCCCTCCTTCTCTGCGTTACAAACGTAATGGCAAATTTATTATACCCTTGGACTATATAGTCATACGGGTATAACGAGCGAAAGGACAAAAGAAATGGGAGTTAGTTCTAGAAAAATTGAATACGTAGTTTGATCTAAGAATATTGATTTGTTAGTATGAAGTATGAAAAGTTAAAAATTATTTATGAAAAACAATAATTGGGGTGTTGCCACAAAATACAAAATTTAAATCCTAAAAAAAAAATTTAAACTTACTGTAAATTTAAAGTCTAAATATTTTATTTTTTGTTTGTTTTTTCTTTCATCCATTTTCCACTCCTTTAAGAAGTATAGGGCATTCACCAAGTCTATTAAGACGAGGTATCAGTTTCTTTAATCGTTATATTCATTAAGCAATTGATTACTCAGCTGTAGCTATTGCATAAGATTAAGAATACAGAAATATTAATATTGTATGCCATCTATTATCCTACACAAGTGTAATTTATATATTATTGAAATAAAATTTTATCTTATATTACGATATTAACAACTGCTACGATATATATTTTATGAAATTTTTTTATTAAATATGATCTGACCAGGGTTTGAACCATAGACTTTCCACGTGAAACGTAGTGTCTTTACCACCGCCATTTGTCAGATGATATACTTTGTAATACACTGCTTGCTCTTTTATGCCTAGAAAAATCAAAATTTCAGAATAACAGAGGTGACTGCAAGTCATGATATAACTGATCTATCTCTAAGATTTTAAATTATCCAAAAATCAAAATAAGATAAGACTATTGTTTGTTGTTTCTCAAAGAGTTTATGAAAGATAGCTAAAAACATTGAGTGGAATATCGAAAAAGCCTCCTCCGCTAGTTTTGAGCTCATGAAAATAAAATTTTCTCTATTGAACTGTGAATTATGAAAAGAAGTAAAACGAATGCCTAATTTTCTAAAGATTTGATTTCTTGTAAAAATTATTCTCTAAAAAATTAGATATGCCGAAAAGGGTTAATTAATTTCAAATGCATATTATAGGTAAAGTCGAATATATGCCGAGGCATACATAATTTAATAATTTGACATGATCTGAACTTCATTTCATAAATATTGACAGGTGACAGTTATCATAATTCACAATTGTCTAAAAATGTTTTTTTAATAAGCTGAACATGATGATTTTGTAGAATCATCTGAACTATGATTATTTTGTAGATTTCACAACTTTTCGTCTGTAAATTATCGGGTTGTCAATTTTTAATGAAATGGAGCAGAGATCTAGCTTTAAATCATTTAAATTAAAACGTTGCCAAAATAACTCTTAAATAGTGTATCCCCTTTAGAAGAATAACTACTAATTTCAAATACCAATGAAAATGATTTAATCTTGGAGCTTACTATATTCAGCTAGATAATCCTTGTATCAAATGATTTATTAACTGCTTTGTAAAAAAAAACCTTCAAAAAAATAAGAATAAAATAAAATCGAAAATAAATATTGACCTTAAAACATTTTAAAGAAATCAAATTTAATTTTTATTTGGATTATTAAATTATGAAACAATACATACCATAAAACAGAACCAGAAGAACCCAAAATATAAAAAAAATTAAACAAAAGAAATATAAACTTTATTTTACGATTCTTCATTATTAAAAACGAGTTTTTCATTTTGAGGGGTGGAAAATCAGTTAAAAAACTTTTAATATTTCTGTTCTTTTTTTTTTGTTTTCAATTTTATTTTTAAAATTTTTAATTAACCTTATGTTATTTTGTTACGTCTTTCGTCCTTATTATTTTGTCCTTGATCTTTAACATTTTTTATTGTTGCATTACGATTTTACTTAATTAATTTTTTTTTTTTTTTGTTTTTATTTTCAATATTTATAAGTTTCTAAAAATGAGTTTTTCATGTTTTATGGCTTTTCTTTTTCCACCACCTTCTGTGTTCACCCCCTTTAAAAGTAATCAGACTTTATATAAAATTATATTTACTAGACTATAAAATGAAATTGTGTGAGAAAAAGAATAAGTTTTCCAGATTTTTTGAGTTTTTGTTTTGTTACAAAAAAAAAGCAAACAAAAAAAAAAGAAATGGAAAAGGATAGTGTCCTTTAAGGGATAGTTTTGGAAAAAACTGTAAAAACTTGTAGACAAAATAAAATTTTAATAAAAAAAAAGTCTGACTCATTATTTAATATTATTAAATAGGTAAATATAATAAGGTATATAATATATAGGTAAATATAGGTAAATTTAAAAATAAAAGGACAATCGGGATCCTTAAATTATTTTTTATGATCAACTTTGTTTAAGTGTTTGTATTTTAATTTATGAGTGTTTAAGTTTAAGTAATTAAATATTTTTTTTAAATAATATCTATATATTTAATATTCAATTTTATGCTGATATTTTAGTTTATTTTAATATGTGTTTTGTGATAATAATAATTTGTTTAAAGAATTTGAGGGTTTTTAGTTTTAATAATCACAATTTTGGTCAGTAAATCTAACAGAAAGTTTTTTTCAAATTTTAGCTGATATTTTAATTAAAAAACCGGAAATAGATTTTATTTATAAGATGTAACTTTTAGATTAATTTTTATTAAAAATAAATTTATTATTTAAAATTAAGAACTATTAGTTCTATGAAGTTTTAATTTGTTTATATTTTTTTTTTTTTTTTTCCAAGGGATAGGAACGTTCGAAAGCCTCCCATTGAAACTGTGCGGTTTTTAGTTGGGTACTGTGCGACTTTAACGCACCAAAACCACACCCTTTTTGAACCAAACTTTAGGAAGGAACCTACGATACAAATGTACAGTTTGGTTACAGGGATGGGAAAATGAAAGGATTTTAGGATTGTGGGGAGGTTATTTGGTCAAGTAAATAGGTAGTTTTAATTATTTAATTAATATTATATTTTTATGATTTCTGAATATTTTTGCTAAATTACAAATTTTTAACATATTATTATTGTTCATATTTTTAGAAAAATTAAAAGCTACACTTTACTTGTCTGAAAACTTCAAATTTAAAAAAAGGAAAATGTAATGGAATAACTTTTTTAGTGAAAAATACTGATTAATTTACTACATTGCACTAAGGAGATATAATCATTTTGATTTTTTAAGAAGTAAGCCAAGACTTTTAGTACATTATTTTAATCGGTCTATAAAATATCTTTTAAAAATCTACTAACAATACTGGCATTTATAATAATCCGTTCTATATTAGGCAGAAGTTAAAAATAAAAGTAAACCTACGAATTGAAAATCGAATTTTTATTATAATACATAATCAAATTTTAAAAATTTAGGTTTTTGTTTTAATCCGTCAGGTGGCGCAGTAGTTAGGACGCTGACCTTTCAATTGAAGAGTCTCTGGCTCAAACCCAGGTCAGATTATATCTAATAAAATAATATATAATCCATAAGAATAGCTTATAGTATAATACAAAATATATACCTGCCCACCTGAAAAGGAAAGTTTGAATCACTCATTTATCACATTGTATTTCGTAAAGGACTGTTCATAAATAAATAAAAAACAGAAAATATTATTATCCTTTTCAGACTTCCTTGTGTAAGAAAAATAACATATAAGACAAAAATTGATTGTAATTCTATGGTGACTATATTATGAAGTTCTTATATTGCAAATCTTATGTCAATTTTTTTGGAATTATACGAAATGTATTAAAACGTATGTAATATACATGCATGTAATATGTAATATTTATTATGTTATAATTGTTTTTTAAAAATTTGACTTTATATTATTGCAAAAAAAATTTTTTTTATGAAATAATAAGTACATATCTACAGCAATTTGTATAATATTAACACTATAATACATATAACACTATATAACACTATAGCAATAGTAGCTTCAGACAATTACTATATAGAATTTATAAGTATTTCAATACTTTAATAAAATATTAATAGTGTTTGGACTTTCATTTTCTTTTATTGAATTTCAGAAAAAATTGAAGTATAAAACCATGCATAAATTTTGGAATCAGCCAACCTACTAATTCTATTTTCAAAGTTTTTTGAAATAAATATCTAACCAAGGCGTATCCTGCAATGCAAATAGGTTTTAACAAGATAAACAAAATAATCCAATGGTCCATTAAGTCTTCCGAGGACTTTCAACTCAACCTAATTGAATAATAAATTTAAAAACTTCAACTCTTGGAAACTTAACATCTGATCTGAACTCTATTTCTAATGTTATAGAGCTCCAGTTACATTATAAACTGAATTTAAAGTAATGATAAGATTAATATTTCAAAATAACTAGAAAAACATACGATCAAATTAGGTTACCCTTTTGAATCGATAAAGCTAAAACAGCCTTCGGTAAACTTCATCTCCATATATAACAGTTCGCAAATATAAAGACGAACCAAACTGACAATATTCAATTTGTGCGTAAAATCTACAATATGTTTTAGCTGCGAAGCATGGTTGCTCCCAAATTCCATTAATAATAGATTACAGGTCTTCATAAATAGATATCTCAGAATAATAAATTTGAATAATAAAAAAAAAAAAAAAAAAATAAGCTGAATATTTTGGCCGAACAGAATAAGGAATGCGGCCTTGTTGGCACTAACAAACAAAAAACCAATAGTGAACCAGATTATCAGAAAAAAATTGTGGGGGATTGGCTATATACTAAGGGAAAATGACAAATGCATTACAAGATTGGCGCTAAACTAGAATTCTCCAGCTGGACCCAGGTCAAGAGATAGACCCAGATCAACATAGAGAAGAATGATGATTGATGAATTAAAAAGACTCGAAAAATCCTGGATCTCTATCTATTCCGGACTCGAAAAATCTATGAGAAATAAATTGAGACTTGAACAGATTAACATACTTCATAATTATTTTACTTGATCCTTTTCTAATTTAAAATAATTGGTATCTCCATAATATACTTACCATCTCTACATAGAAATATGAATATTTTTAAGAAATTAGACTGCATAACATAATATAAGTGATATATTATTATGCCATAAAATATAATATTTAATATAATACGTATATATAGTACTTACCTATGTATAGATAAGTAAATACATATTTCTTAATATTTGGACCATAAATGAATTATTTCATTGTCAGAATCTTAGTATATAATGCATAAATATTAAAACCAATGTTAAATAAAAATTTATAAACCATACATCCCATTTATATATCTATTATATATTATTATATATATAGTTTGTATAGAATTTGTATATAAACCCAAAAATAAATTGAGGTTTTTTTTTAAGGTGGAAAATATTTTTATTTACTTAAGTTCATATTTTTCAAAACTATAGTTTCTATATAAATTGTAGAGAAACTATTTTTCCAAAAATATTACAACACATGAATTTCAAGGACATTAAATTAAAAGGAAGAAGTAAAACAAAAAAATTGTCCGGAAGGAGCCGATGGAATGAAATAAAAAATTTTTATATAAATATAAATAATTTTTGATTTATATCAGAGATCCTTTATGAAAATTTGTGAGTTATAATTCAAAATAAAATTCATTTCAAGGATCCTTTTTTTTTGGTTTTGGTTTTTTTTTTTTGGAAAATTATCATTATTTTTGAATATGTAATGTATTCTATAGATATTTTTTATATAATATAAATATATATTTATATCTATGTAAAAATAATTTTTTTTACAAAAATAGGACGGAAAGGAAAAGGAAGACTCATGTATCTGTATTTCAATTTGTAAAATAATGTTTTATATTTTATTCTTGATAATAATAATAATAATCATGTAAAAAAAAACTGTTTTTTTATTTTGGGGCAATTGAAAAAAAATTTTTGGAATTTTTTTTTTTATATTTTATTTTTTTTAAAGTGAATTTTGTTGTAATTTTTATTTTATTTCTGAGTTAAAAATATTATTTTTATAAATTTTGTTAATACATGTGTTACAATGTCAAGTATTAACTTCAAATTGACACACGCATTTCTATTAACATACATCGGAAGTAGGGGTTTTACAATTTCCTTTGATATCCTTAAAATAAATATAAGACATATTGAGTGGAGAGAAGAGGAATTAACATATTATACGCGTTAAGTTAAGAACATTGTTTCGTATTTGAAAACAAATTATGTATTTTTAAAATCTTTTATTTTTTTAAGTGATTTAAATATTACGTATGGATGTTTGACATTGCAAGGTCCCAATAGAAGCTATAAAATATTTTCAGAAATAGTACTTATATGTTTTCTTAACATTTTGAAATTGGAATTTTTGATAGGTATTTTGATAATGGATTTATTAAAAATTATATTAATATATAAATTTGGCAATGGGAATGAGCATTAATATATAATGTGTCTGCTAAAATACTTAAAATAATCTATTATAAAGTACTCTGTTAAACGCTAATTGATTTAAATTCAAATTGTAAGAAATTTCATCAATCAAAAAGTCTGGGTTTAAAGATTAGAGCATTTAAATTTTAATAGAATGAGAGTTTATATACATTTGACGGCATTTATGATGAGTATGTATTATGGTTTTATAATGTTTTAAAAACGCTAATATTATATGAATATTAACTGTTATAATATAATCAGTAATTAACTAATTTTCTTAAGTAATGATGCCCTCTTAAAAACTGAGTCTTTGTTTATCCAGGTCAGTATGAAGGTTTGAAAAAAATGTCAGAGTCAAAAAAATAAAAAGGGTTTTAATTTAAAATGTTCGTTCCCTACTTTCCAAAATTCGTATATCAAGCGTCAAATTTAAAATGTCAGCATTAAGTATTTCTTTATAAAAATTTTGATTTATTAAAAACCTTTGTCTGCGCCATCTTTTGCAATTATATGTAAATTTTTTTTATATGAATCACAGGTCCTATTATATAATAAATACCAATTATTCGTGATTAGTTCAACTTTTTAATATGAATATAATATACTAATTTACTAATTTAACTTTTTTTTCCAAATAATTTAATAATATTTTGATATACTTAGTATGTTTATTTCACAGTAAAATTCCTAATTCTATCTCTTGTTCAACATGAATAATTTAATTGTTGTAATTTTTATTATCATATTCTTAGTATGAATTTAAAAAAATTATCAAATTTTTGCGAAAATATTAAGTACCTATTTCTGACTTTGGAAAATTATTAGACTTAAATTATTTTTCAATTAATATACAAAAGTTCAAATTTAATCGCCAATTTAAGATATATAATTTTAATTTCTTCAATATAAAATAAATATTAGTACAAAATATAATTATGTCATAAATTTGAAAATCAAAACAAGATGAAGAAGCTTTGTACTCTTGTTAGACAATATTTTTATTAAATTTAAATTATGTTTAAAATAAAAAAAAATTAGTTGAGGAATATTTTTATTGAATTTTATTTTAAATAATCTTCTAACCGGATTGGATGATATTAGATTCTTTAAACAATAACAAATGCTATGAACAGATTACATCGCTTAATATTCAAAACACAAAAAAAAAACAAAAAAAAATAAGAAATAAAAAAAAAAATTCAAGGATAATGCAGAAAAAAAGGAAATTATCTAATTTAAAAGGATTCGCAGGCGCCGTGAAATAAAGCCATACGAAATAAAGCCATAACATTATACGCAAAAAAATTCTCGATATGGCCAAAATGTCATTTTATGGCTTTATTTCGTATGGCTTTATTTCGCGCCACCGGATTCGTATATCCTTATCAAGAAAAAAAAGATTATTTTTATTCGTTAATACACATTCCAATAATGTAAAAATCAAAGTCTATGTTATGGAAATAAAATTCATTGCTTAAACATATTTTGTAGGTCTGTAGTTACATACACTATAATATAAACCTACCTATGTATTTATATCTGCACCTTCATAAATTTTGCAGAATTTTTCATTCATAAAATATTTTTAAACAAAATATTTGATAATGCATTCTATTTAAATAATTTTAAAAATATTTTTAATAGTACCTACCTATATAACTTTGTATACCATTTTTTGCACGATACTGTAACATAAGCGTGAAAAAAGAAACAAAATAAAAACAAACAAAACAAAATTTTGCGAATAATCCATGCGTAATTTTAAAAAAAAATTTAATTATCCGGATTTGGCAATTTTTTTGTTTTTCTGTGTTTTCTTAATTAATGAAATTAAAAAATTTTTGTTAATCCTTTGGTATTTCTGCGAAAAATTTAATTTTATAAAAGCTGTTTTAATAATACGAATTTTTAAATTTTTAAACATTTTAGAATTTTTAAATTTAAGTCTCAGTTATTTAATTATGTTTTAAAACAATTGGAATGACAATTAGAAACAATACAATGTTGATACTATGAACAAGAATCAGGCTATTCTAAAGATCGAAATTCATGTGTGGTTTGTAACTGGACTCGAATTGATTATTAAAACTTTATACTCGAAATTATTGTCAAAATGAACCAAGGTCCTTAAATTCTAGTGAAATTAAAGGGTTGCAACTAGGTTTTTAATCGAAATACATAATAATATAGTTTCAAAACCCTAAGAATAAGATATTTGAAAAAGGGTGAAAAAATATTTTAGAAAGAGTCTTGAATAGCCTTCACAATTACAAAGTTAACTTTAGAATTGTGTTAAAGAAGTTCTCAAAAAGAAATCGGCTGTCCCAAGCAAAAACACAGTAATTGATTCAAGTATACTTTCGAGAAATTAAGCAAAACACTAAATTTTGAAGCCTCACAACATCTTTTAAAAATTTGTGGTCTGTGGTATTTGAATTTACTGTGTTTTTAAAGTAAAGCAAGTATTAATTTAATAATTAAATCTCAAAACAAAAACACAGTAGGTATTGCCTTTTACATTATCATAAAAGAAAAATTATTAAAATTTTTAAATCACTATAACAATAAAACACTTTATTAAAATATAAAAAATTCATTAAAATAAAAATTAAAACTAGAAAAAACTAATTCATCTGAAAATAAAAACTTAACAAAAATAATTCAGTCTTATCTACTAAGAAATTATAAAAAATAATTAATTATAAAAAATGTAATTTAGATTAATTAGTACAAAATATTATGTAATTTGTTATTCTTCCACGTTATTGGTGTCAGAAGTAACTAAGTCTTTTGATGTTTCAGACTCATTTAGATTATTCCAAATTAAACAAGCTTTTTGATTATTGTTTCCTTTTTTTTTCTGCACACCACGGTGTTCGATTAAGCATGGAACGTTGTTTATATTTTCTTTTTTCTTTAGAAAGTCCAGTAACTTGAAATTTTCATCCAAATCATTTTTATATTCAATTGTTCGGCATCCTTTTGTAAATTTTACTTCCACCAAATTGCACAATTTAAAATTTTTCAAGGAATCTTCAATATTTTTCTTTTTCATTAAAAACCGTTTACCTGACTTGATGAAACTGTTACAATTTTAAAATTCGTAAATTTTTACGTGAACTTTCTATTGCCTCGCATAGCTCTTGGAAATCATAAATATTTCGCTTCCTGCCTATTTTTTTTTTCAATGTTCCCATGTACTCCATCAGCACTCATATGGGTATGACCTTTAGTAAGGAATTTAAAGCGAACTTCATCTGGACCGTTTGGTTGATTTACAATATTAACCAGCGCAGAGAAAATCACCCAGTTTTTGTTTTGCGCTGTACAATTTATTACATTAAAAATAGAGTACAAAAAGCAAGTAAACATTGAAAAATTAAAAAAAAACAGTTTAATTTTGTTAGTTACTGTGTTTTTGCTTGGGACAGCCGTTTTGTGATTACACAAAACCGAACTATTTTTCACTTTTAAAACACAGTAAGTACAAACACCAAATTAGAACACAGTAACTCATTGCAATTACTGTGTTTTAATTTGGGATTTGTTTGTTACTGTGTTTTGAACTAGGAATCGTGATGTAAACAATGCACTTACTGTGTTTTGGAAGCATCATTTTTACTCACTGAGGGTTCAGATCGTAAAAGTGACAATGTATAATGTTAGGAAACAACATAGTAAGTCCATTTTTGCTCTTAACTCAAATTTGATCATATTGTTAGTTACTGTGTTTTTGCTTGGTACAGCCGAAATATTAAATTTAACATCACGTAGAATTAAATAAAATGAAGGTTTATAAAAATAGATGGCTGGGTGGCAAAGTATTTAGGATGCTGACTTTTCGTGCGAAAGGCTCGGATTAGAATCGCAGTAAAAAATCAAAAACTTTTAACTGGTTTTATAGACTCGACTCAGCTACAGTTCGCCAATAGGTTCAAATGAATGGATTTATCGAAACAGCAATGTAAACAAATATAAAATATAAACAAATTATTAAATTGAATATTATAATAACTCACAGATGGAGAATACAATATAATTCAAAAAGAATTGTATCTATTGAAAATCTAAGACGTTTCACAATGTCTTGGGACCTAATACTATCACATGTTTAAATTATACTTGGAATTTATTAAGATACATTCCCATTACAAGAATATAATATCTCTTTTCCATTTTTCAACATGAACCTATAGCAAGTACAGACTAATTGGTGTAACAGCTAAACGTTTAGCACTTCAAAAAAAAAAAATCAGTATGTAACGTGATATAACTAAACTGAAAAAAATTTGTCGCTGTTGTGTCACAAATTCATCTTAAACAAATTTCAAGATTGTCGATGAAATCAGATGCTATTATCAACTCGCTTAATACAATTTAAAAGAGCATAAAATTAATAAACTATCATCGATAAAAACCACTGTAGATTTAAGCTCTAGAGTAAACGATCTTAAATTTGATGAAACCCTACTAGCTAAAATTCGTATAATGCGACTTCCTAACGGACTAAAATTGAAATACAATTATATTCTTCTAATTATATTCTTTTAATTAATAACGAATTGTTAATTAAAAAATATTTTAATCCATTTAAGATTACTTTTTTCAAAAAAAAAAAAATTAAAACCATATTAAAATTTTAATTCATAAAAATAATAAAAAATTTTAATAAAAATATATAATCATTTGTTTTTTCTTACCTTTACCTTCATTTTTTAAATTTTAATTCTCTTCGTTTTCAATAAAAAACAAAAATACACCTTTAAAAACACCTTTACAACATACTCAAATAATAATAACAATAATCATTGTATGTAATAACATGTTTTTGCCACTAATCTGTTTTTTTTTTAAAAGAATGTAAAAAGGTAAAAAAAAGATATAAAATAATAATACTTAAGATATAATTCTATCTTATATTGTTTTCTTTTGTTCTTAATGAGATTTTTACGCTTCTTTTGCAAATAATAAGAAAATGTTGAGTTTTTCATAAAATAATAATAATATAAAATAATAATAATAATCATGTCTAAGAAAAATATTGACAAAAGAAAATAATAATCTACAAAAACGATAATTAAAACAATACTTAACAGAAAATAATAATGTTTGTTATGTGAAAATAAAAAAAATCAGTTAAAAATATATGAAAAGAAACTTTCTATTTTAAGATTGTCTGGATTGCAAAAAAAGGTTATTGAATTTATCTCTTTCATTTGTAATAGTGTATAGTCTATGTTGCATTTCTTGCAACATATTGAACTTTTATATTAAAAAATTAATTTGATCTTACATAAATACTATAAAACTTTCCTTTCAAAGTTTAATTTTTTTTAATTAATGAAAATTAGCTTTGAAAAAATGTTGGATATTGAAAAACTTTCAAAAGATAATTATCATCAGTTTTAATAATATTTGATAAGCTGTGATTGAGTTTTTGGAAAAGTTAACTGTACTTAATGTTTTTGTCATAAAATCTGGACATTATTTAATTTTAACACCGAGCCGATGGCGCAATCGTTATATGGCAACGGCCTTTCATGCGAAAGGTCGCGGGTTCAATCCCTGGCTAGATAAACTCAATAAAAATTATATAGCAATACAAAAAAAATAACTTATATAAAAATAACTTATAATTAAATATCTAATCATGTTCCCGTAATAACATATATAATTATATTATATAAAAACATATGCATCTGTCAAATTGACATCATTGACATATGCATATGCCATATGACATAACCCAACAAACATGTATTCTGTACGTCAAGAGATATGGGTATATAAAATCGCAGGATACTTTGCGGGAAATCTAGGAAAACGCACTGACATCTTGAGGAGAAATTTGGTGTCATCTTTTCCACAAGGCGTATGATTGAAAGCGAGTAGAATAGGTACAGCAGAGCAATTCTTTAGCTTATCGAACAAGTAATTAACGCAATGGAAACAGAGCCGCGAATACAGAAGCTTTGTGGAAGCTTTATGCTCACACAAGTGAAAAGTGTTTATTTATTTTAAGATACTTCAAACTTTGATGAATTCTTTATTATTTTATTATACTTGTCATTTTATTTTGATTCGAAACCTTCAATTAATCAAACTTGTAAATCAACAGACTTAATTGCCAAAACTTATTATACTCGTTTTATACGGCTCATGTACGGACAGGCAGACAGTTGAATCGGACGGGTAAAATGAATTCACATTGAACCAAAAATTAAATTTTAAAATTTTATTTTATTATAATAGATTTAATATTATAACACGTTAAAACAAAGTTTTTTTTTTTATATTATTTCATTTCTCAGAGATTAATCTAAATTTAAAAACATATTATACATAAAATTATTAAGTAGATCAATTTATTTTTTCTAATTAATTTTTTTTTTTTATACTTTTAAAACTTTTTTTAATACTTCTAATTAAAAATCGTTTTTAAAATTATCGAGGAAGGGAGAAAATTTATAGACTATATGTCAACTTTGAGAACCCAGACTAACATAATATGAATACAAAATATAATCCCACGTGTTTTAAGGAAAGCTAATAAAAGTAGAAGTTAGGTGGCAGCTACGCGAACTTACTTAGCAAAATTATTTAATTTCAGTTAGCGATTATTCAAAATCCCAGCTCTATTAGTTTTTGAGTTGTCATGGAAGCGGACGGACAAATATGATTAAATTGTCCAAGTTTTTGATTCTGAACCTATCCATACATTTGAGTCTATGTTTATTGAGTCTCAGCATCATAAACGTAAAGACAAATTTAGTATATTTTGAGTATTTACTAAGTTCGTATTAAAAATTGGTTGATGATGATTTTAAAAAATATAAATTTTTTATATTTAAGTTCTTCCCGACGCGGAAGAAAAGAAACTAAGGAAGATTATCTTAGATTTAAACAAGGAATAAAAATTGAAAATTCTTGAACCAAAGAATAAAAGAAATTCTTAGAAGAATTATGCTTATAAAAGAAAACTTTTTGGAATAATATAGGTATCTACATAATCATCATAAATTATATACCTATTAATTTCCTATTTCCTATTAATTTATTTTCTTCCCTATATTTGGAATTTATAGATTTAAATTTTTAATGATAATTCGCTATAGTAAAATAAAGGGGTAAATTTGGGAACTTATTTTGTAATTTAATTATTTTAATCTTAATATTCTTTCCTTTGAAGAGTAGAATTGTTTCTACAAAATAATTTAACAACTCAACAAAGTTATTACTATTATTTTACATGGTACTAGGGATTCAAAAATAATATTGGGCTAAAAGCTGGTTTTAAAGGAAGAAATGAACAAACAAAAAACAAAAATACTTTACTCTTGAACATTAATTACATAAATCGTACTATAAATGTATAATTCAACAAAACTTGGATAGTTAATTTTCCTACAATAACCCTAGATTTAAAATTGGTTTTACTTCTGAAAATAACTAAGCTACCTTAAAATACCTAAAAATATATACTTGTAAAACTTATGATAGCAGCTACCATTTTAGCACTTCGGAAGTTAAATATTGGGCTTTTTCGAATTTTGGAATTGGTTCGGGTAGCAAAAAAGAGTTTTTACACAAACCAATTTCTGTGCCATACTTATCTATAGTTAAAAAGTTAATTAATTAATGTAAAGCACAGTTTACTTCTAAAAGTATGTAGAGCTTTTGTAATCACCCAAACAGACAAATTTAGGCACTCTTTTCAAGATTTTAAGATATCTGCTAAAAATATTAAAATTGATATAAAATAATACCATTTGATTGCTATGCAATATAGGTATGTACCTACCTATAGGTACATTTATTTTGAAAATATTCTGTAGAATAATATATTAAACCCGAAAATTTTCCTATACCATCTATTTAATATTAATTAGATTTTATTTGTAAATTAATTCCCGTAATTATAAAGAATCTTAAAGATTATTATAAGTATCATAATAATGATTACAATTTTTAATATACGAATAGTAATTAAGAAAATCAAAAACAATTCAAAATTGTAATAAAAACACGTATATTTGAATAAAAGGAATTTTATAATAGAAAATATATTTAAAGTTTAATAAAATTTTATATAATACACTTAATAATATACAGATTCATTATTTCTCTGACAATGGATTTAATTAAACTTATATAGACATGTGTAAAAGATTATTTTATATTTCTATTATTTTATAAAATTATTTATTTTGTTTAAAATTGTAAAGTTTAATTGTAAAAGCAAATACTCAATTAAAAGTGTTGTAAAAACTAGTTAATGTAAATGCTCTGCATAGTAAAATAGTATGATAAAGGTTGCTTCAAAGATATTAATGCAACAATAGTTTAATTAAATTTGATTTAATACAATTAACATATTATATACAATAAATTACAACATGCTTAAAAGTAAAGATGTGGTAATCAGAGCCCAGTAAAGCAAGCTAAAGGCAGCGAAATTACTCAACTTAACCAAAAAAAGTGTCCATAGTATTTTAATAAATCTTTTTTAAAAAAATTAATTAACTCCGTATTTAATTTATCTTCTCATTACATTGATTAAAACACAATCTTTGTTATAAGGATTTCTGACACAGTTTTGAAAAATCCTTGAAGGAAGTCGTTATCCAGTGCAACAGAACGTGACAACACTAAAAGTATTTGTATTAAGAGTATTATAATACTGTCATGGAATATGACGGCAAGGTTTTTTTAATTGGTTGAAATTGTTTCCAAACTAAAAATTCAAATCACGTGTTCGTCACAATGTCGTATTTAAACATAATCTAGTCAATATTTTTATTTTTTTTTATTTTTACGTAGGTTGGAATGGAATCTTCAAAAGACACAATGAGCCCCGTAGCTTGCCATTGCGTGTGGGATTCTTACCCACTAAACCATACCCTTCCTCTATTGCGATCTAGTCCTATAGGGCTAATGAGCAATTTTTCTTCTGGCTTTATTTTAGTTTTAAATGTAGATTCCATCCAGCGATGTCTATCTTACTGTTTCTTTCTCTTATTATAGCTACACTAACTCAAAAGGCTTAACTCTTTTGAGTCGTCTGGCTATATTTGTATTATCCAGAAGCTGGACTACCTCGACATTTACATGGTTTTGGAGTCTTTTTTCGTGACTTCTTGCAAAATTTTGGATTTCTTTGTCTACAAATTCTATTTGCATATCTCTATGTAAGTCATAGTTTCTGATGAACCAGGGCGCGTTCACAATATTTCTTAGAACTTTATTCTGGAACCTCTGAATAACATCTCTATTACTCTTTTTGCTGCATCCCCATAGCTGGATACCATATGACCATACTGGTTTCAATATTTGTTTATAGAGCAGAAGTTTGTTTTGTATTGTCAAGGTAGAATGCTTACCTATGAGCCAGTACATTTTTCTATAACGGATTTGTAACTCTTCTTTCTTGTTTTTGATGTGGGCTTTCCAGCTAAGCTTCTCATCTAATGTCATACCAAGATATTTGGCAGTATTTGAATAAGGTATTACTTGACCATTTATATATACTGGTTTATGGTAAATTTTTTTATTTGTGAAATCCACATGAATTGACTTAGCTTCATTTAATTTTAGCCTCCATCTTTTTGTATAATTTTGGATTTTTGTCATAGCTCTCTGCAGTTTTTCTGTAGATTCTTCATTATTTTCTCCGACAGCCAAAACCGCTGTATCATCAGCAAACATCGCAATTATATTATTTTCAAGTGCAGGAAAATCACGAGTATACAACAGATACAGTATTGGACCGAGTACACTTCCTTGAGGAACTCCAGCACTGATTTCTTTAAGATTGGAATATTCTCCTTCTTGTTTTATGTAGAAATATCTGTCTGATAGATAGCTTTCTATCATTTCCGAATGCTCTTTTGGAAGGATTGTTTTCAGTTTACAATTCAATCCCTTGTGCCACACCTTATCGAATGCCTGAGTCACATCCAAAAAGATTGCTGAACAGACTTTCTTCTCCTCTAAAGCTTTTTCAATAGTGTTTGTTATTCTGTGTACCTGGTCTTTTGTTGCGTGTTTTTCTCTAAAGCCGAATTGGTGGTCCGGAATTAGATTCTTCCTTTCAATAACCGGTTTTAGTCTTCTCAAATAAATTTTTTCAAATAGTTTTGACATTATAGGCAGCAATGAGATTGGTCTATAGGACGATACCTCATTTGGTGGTTTTCCTGCTTTGGGTATCATAATGACCTCGGCCACTTTCCACAATTTCGGCACATATTTCAGCATTTATAAGATTTGGTATTTTAACTATTGCCTTTTCTGGTAGCTGCTTCAGAATTTGTCCGGTTATTAAATCATATCCCGGAGCTTTTTTAGATTTAATGTTGTTTTTAATTTCTTTTTTCACTTCAGCTGGATTTGTTAATGCGATTTCCTCTTGCTCCTGAATTTGTTCTACATCTAGATCTTCCTCTTCTTCTCCAGTGTTTACTTGAAATATCTTTTCTAGGTGTTCCGCAAATAATTTGGCTTTTTCTTTATTATCTCTCGCCCACTTTCCGTCCAGTTTTCTAATTGGAGGAATTGTTGCAATGGGTTTTTTCAGATTTTTAGCTGCCTTCCAGAGAGAGTAATCAGTAATTTTATCATTTGTTAGCTTTTCCAAATATAAATTTATCGATTTGTTTTTCACTTCCCTAATTCTTCTCTTAGTTGTTGGGTGAGATTATTCAGCCTAGTTTTATCTTGTGGAGCTCTAGTTTGGTGCCATTTTTTCCTTGCTCTGCGTTTTATTGCAATTAGTTCTAAGATTTCGGCTGGATATTTATTTTCTTTTACTCTTTGTTTAATTACTGGAGTATTTTCTCACACTGTAAGTTGTATATCGTTAATGTAGTTTTCCACCTCCGCATCCAATTGTTCTTTGTATTGCAACGGTACAGCTAGTTGTATTTTTTCTTCCAGACATACTTTAAAGCTTTCCCAGTCAGTGTATTTATTGGCGAGAATCGGAATGCTCTGCTTTTCAATAGCGTTTTCACTTACAGTTAGCAGAATTGGTGAGTGGTCAGAGTCCATTTCCTGCCTATCTTCTATATGTATGAAATTATTCGAAATGTTTTTAATAATGAAAAAATCTATTAAATCAGATATTTTATTTGGATTTGTAGGCCAATATGTAGGTTTTCCTGTTGATATGGTTTCACACCCAAATTCGCTTGTTGCTTGGAATAATTCCCTGCCTTTGGTTGTTGTTAGCCGTGATCCTCAGTGTGTATTTTTGGCATTAAAATCACCTCCTATAACAAACTTTTTTCCTAGTTTCTTAAAAATATCTAAATAATGATGTTTCTTCAGAGAGTACTTAGGTGGACAATATATACTTGCTACTACAATAAAGTAGTTTTTACATTTTACGTTTACGGCCATAGCTTGTATTTCTTCTGTTTCAAATTTGGCTTCTTCAAAATGTTGTATACTTTGTTTTATAATCACTGCACTTCCTCCTCTAGCAGAGTTACCTGGATGTATGCTATGATAAACTTTATAACCATGAAAATTAATATGCGTTTGTTTGTTAAAGTGTGTTTCTGCTATAAGACAAACATCTATATTATTTATGTCAAGGACTGCTTGTAGCTCTTGTTGGTGTTGTAGCAGTCCATTGGCATTCCATGAAAGAATTTTTAGTTTATTCATCTTTTCGATTTCGAAGCAGGTTTTTGTTACTGCTCTCTAATGCTCCTATTCTACAATCCGTATCGACCATAGAACTTTCTATTTTGGTTACTTTTTTTAGTATAAGCAGAATGGATTGTTTTAAATCATTTTCTTGTTCGCTATTATTATTAAGTTTTTTACCCGCAACAACTTGGGCATAAGTTTTACTGCTTCTTTTTGATTTGTCTGGAAATCTTGCTTCACTTGCGACGTTTGCAGATGGTTTCTGATTTGTTTTTTAGCGTATTGTGGAGTATTCCTTTGTTTTGAATTTGGGCTCATATTCTTAAATTTGATTTTTTGCCTTTCTTTTGCGATTATGCAGCCTCTATAATTAGCTGGATGTTGATTTCCGCAATGAACACATTTTGGTGGTTCAGTTTTAGGTTTCAAACATTCCCTGGTATGGTGCCTACCTGCACATTTTACACATCTTGGGGTTTTTCCACAATATTTTTGTGTGTGACCATATGCCTGACATGATTTACATTGTACTACAAGCTTATTTTTTCTTAGGGGCTCGATATTCACAATACATTTTAGAATACTTTTAATCTCGTATATTCTGCTAATACCTTCTTCCGCTTTGAAGGTTAACATAAACATGTTTAATGGTTCCTTATTCTTCCAGCTAAGTTTATTTGCAGCTCCTATTATTTTATATTCTCTATTTTCAAGATCTTTAATTATTTCTTCTGTTTTACACGAGTGAGGCAGGTTCTTCACCATAACTCGTATTGGCCTTTGCTGTTTGCTTACGTATGAGTGCCAACTATATTTGTACTCTGATAGCGCTTTTGTTAAAGTTCTGTAAGCATCTTCATCTAACAAATTGATTTTTATACAATTCTTTCCAAGGAGTTTCATCTCAAACTGTTTTTCTGTTATTACTTTTTTTACTCTCTCGCAGAATTCATTATAGTTATTAAATTCATCCACAACTATTGGCGGTGGAGATTGTTTTTTCTTAACTTTTTCCGGATCGCTTATTTTTTTTGGCGAAATAACCTTTTCTGGAGTAGTTTCTTTACTTGGAGTGGTTTTATACTCCATCTTTTTTGCGTTTGGAGGGGTAAGTGAGTCATTTAACTTCCTTTTCTGTTTCTGTTTCACCCTTATCCACTCAGTCTCTTTCGCTAATTCTTCCTCATCTGTAGAGTATACTATTTTTTTACTGTTTTCTGACTTTGATAAGTGTTGAACTTGTGAAGCTTGTAGAACTTGTGGTTTCTGCATCTTTAAATTAGTAATTTCATTTTTAAGATCCTGTATTTGTTTTTCCATATTGCTTATCAACTTCTTTAGTTGTGTTGTTTCATCGACAGCCTTCTGCCATTTGTTATACAGTGCTTGTTCATTTTGGAGTTCTCTAATTGGTGGTGATCTGATAATTTTTCCGCTCTTCTTAAATGGTTCCGCTATATTGGTTTTTGATTTTTGGGCCACTGGCGACTCGACAGCCTTCTGCCATTTGTTATACAGTGCTTGTTCATTTTGGAGTTCTCTAATTGGTGGTGATCGGTTAATTTTTCCGCTCTTCTTAAATGGGTCCGCTATATTGATTTTTGATTTTTGGGCCACTGGCAACTCCTCTGATCTTCTTATAAGGTCAGCAAAGCCCTCGCCGGCAGCCGTGGCTTTTGCCAACACTTTGGTAGATATCCCTACCGGATTTATTTCTTTATTATCGTTATTCATATTTTCTATTTTATATATTGGTTGCATCATACCTACTGCCAGGAGTTTAACTGCCATCCCTCAGGGATCAGACGCAGACCAGAGAGCCGCTTGTTACGAGTCAGTTGCTTCGGGATTTTTCTTTGAACTTTTAGTCGCCTTTTACGACAAGCAGTTCGTACTGCGGAAGTATTCTATTCCCCTACCGCAGGGTTAGTCAATATGAGTTAAATTTTATGAAACCACGGTATAACAATTATTTCAACCAAAATACGAATGACGTCTTCTACTTTTATATTCTTTATTACAAGTTATTACTTTTAGATTACTTAGGAATATTTTTAATTTAGTAATCCAAAATATTATAAGAATCGAATAAGAATTATAGATTATTCATTGATTACTAATAATTGTAATCAAAAAATTTGAATTCGATTACTATAGTATTAATTATATAATTACAATATTATTCGATTACTATAGTTCGGTTACTATAGTAATCGAAACTTATGAATACGATTATCAAGTAATCTAAAGTTTTAATTATGATTATTAAGTAATTGAAACTTTTGACTACAATTTTTAAGCAATCGAAACTTTTGACTAAAATTTTTAAGTAATTAAAAATTTTGATTACGATTATTAAGTTACTAAAACTACAGATTACGATTATTAAGTAATCAGAACTTTTGAATACGGTTATTAAGGAATCGTAATCTAGATAATATAATCGTAATCAAAAATTGATAAGTTTGCAACTTTTTTATGCAAAAAATAATAAAGAAAAATAATTAATATGCAATTTTTTTACACCTTTAATAAATTAAAATGACATGTACGGGCTTTACCGTGGTAACAGTTACAATACATTTTTAAGTTACTAATTACATTTCAGTTAATTCTTACTAATTAGAGAATAGATCAAAAGAACAACGATTTTAGTTTATATAATAAAGAGTTGTAAGAGATAAAGTGGGACACCCCAAACTTCTTAATATAAAGATCATAAATTTTTCTAACTCTACTGAATTTAAAAGTTCTTAATTATAAATTATTTATAATGAATTATAGATTGATAAAATTTTAATATAATCATCATCACATAACTTTGCAAATTAATATAATTTCTATGCTAATTAAATAAATTTTTGATAATTTATTATATTAAAAAAAAAACAAAATTCAATACAATCTCATAAATCATAACCCAAAAAATAAATAATTATGTAACTAATAACTGAATTACAACCCAAATATGGGTTAATTTTGCAAGCACATGCCAGAGCACATGTCAAACATTTTTTTAAAAATAATAAAATCTAATTAGCAGTCGTCTATTAAAACTTATTTTTTTTTTGTATGATAATTTTTACCATTTTGATGAAATAAAGGTGAAAGGTTCAGTTAAGGCCATGTTGAGGTTAAAAAAACGATTCATCAATAATAATTCAATTTGTAAGATATATGAAGGTAGCTTCTCTTAAATATTAAAAAAAAAATGGTTGATTACTTTTTGAAAAAAATTGTGTAGGCGGAAATTTTTTTTTTTAAATTAACTCTTTAATAGAAAACCCATTAAAAATCATAGATCTATTTGTATCTTGAGTTAAAAAAGGTAGATATCTTGAATCTCGAAACCTAAAACAAAGATAAGAAACCCTATCTAAAATTTTTTTTTTTTTAAAAAATTATTAGTAATAAAAACTTTATTATATCTCAAAGTCTGCTTAATTTAATACAAAGGTATATAAAGTATAATTATAATAATATGTTGAAAAATGTTCAATTTCCGACCTTAGATTTTTTTTCCAATTAATTTTATATTTGAACACAAAAAAAGGTGATCAATTACAAAATAATATTGTAAAATATATTATAATGTACTGAAAATTAAGAAAAATTTTTTATTTAATTTATGTATTTAATATGAGCGTCTATAAAGTTCTGAATTATTACAAGCTGACCTTTATATTGAATATATTTGTTCCCCCGCAACTAAATTGGAAAAGTGCAACTTTCTTTCCACCATTTATGGTTATTAATTTAAAAAAAAACTAATTTCTTATATCTACATTTTTTCCAAGTGTAATTCAGATATTATGAATTTTAATTCAGATTGTATCAATTGTGATTCAGATTAGGCAATCTTAATTTAGAAAATGCCAATTGTGATTCAGAATAATCAGTTTTAATTCAAGAAAAATCAATTTTCGCAATTTTCAAAAAAGTTTTGCTTTAATATTAAATTTTTCCTTTGGTCCGACAGTCCTCGGTTTTATATCCTGTTCTATCACATCCTTCCTTCTGCTGTCACTAATTCAATCTAGTATTTATCACAATTTGATAATCCTGGTTGCTCCATCTTGATCTTATATAACTTATAATTAACAATCCTCCAATCCTCATCCCAGTTAAGCTATACCTTTCCTAATCTGAGTATATAATTCAACTTCAGATTTACATAATTTTATTTTACAAAGCCAATGTTACAGTAGAAGTTTACCATAATGAATTTACATTAAATTAATTCTATTTAATTGAAAAATTATTCCGATAGTGTAGCCAGTATTTCTAATTTTTCCAATAAAAATTTCACAAAACATTTTTAAACCACTTTTAAAATTTATTTAAAAATTTCATATCATATTTTTTAATATGAATTTTAAATGTCATAAGAACTTATTTTAAAAATTAACCTCTACCCATTTTCTATAAAGACGCCTTATATTAAAGTTATAATAAAACTTTATATTAAATATTGCACAATATAAATAATTTCCAAAAATTATTTAAGATAAAAGCAATTCTAAATTTCATCATCAGTAGGTATTTATTTTATACACATACAATATTCTATATAATATTAACCTATTCCTATATATATATGTATATTAATATATATTATATATATATATTTATAAAGGCATAAAATTATTTTACAACCTCCAATTTCCGGTATTATATTTTCCTTAGATTTAAATTCTACTTTAGAAAAAACATTTTAAAAGAAAATATTTTGTGATTAAAAAAAACGGTATATAATTCTTCCCATTTTCTCATACTTTTTTGTATTTTTCTTTTTTTGTCCCTTTCTTCCTTTAATTTTAACAAAACCGTCATCGATGTATATAAAATGGCCAAATTCCAAAAATATTTATCAACAAAAAACCAAATTGAAAATAGAATCAAAACAAAAAAAACCTACAAATCCTTATATTCACAATAAGTTTACCAAAGAAGAAAAAAATAAGGACCCAGTAAAATATTGTGCAAAAAAACATAAAAATGGGAGCAAAAACAAAACCAGAAAAAATAAATTACATTTTAAAATTTGAAAGAAAATTTCTACTCTGCTTCATGTTGGATAGGTTCGCAATTTTAATATGGAACCAAATTCATTCCTTTTCTTTTGGGTTGATTTCAATTTTTTTTTATAACAATCATTCTATTGTGAATGGCAACCCAGTGTTGATGTTATCATTGTGAAAAGAAGAAAAAAAATATTATTTAAATTTGAAGAATGCAAAATTGATAAAAAAATTATGTACGATTTTTTCCAGAGAATTCATATAATAATTTCCGGTAGGTAGGTCCTTATAAAATATTTATTAAAAAAAAAAGTCACACATATAAAAAAAAAGTGTCTAAATAAAAAAGAAAAAGCTGAACTGGATCTGTTGCATATTTTTTGGATGATTTATTCAAAGAATAGATCTAGGTTTTGATAAACAAAACTGATACTGTCATTGACATATTAACAGGATTTGAGGCCTTTTCTTAAAATTTATTTTGATAATAATGTAATTTATTTTTATATGTGACAGTTGAAAGATGTTATTTTCAAAGTTTTGGGATTTTCTTTTTAGAATTGATTTTAAAAACTTTAAATAATTTAAAAAAATTTTTGGATTTTAATGATGAGAAAACAAAACCTATTAGAAAATATTTCGAATCAATTCAAAATCAAAATTTAGGATTTATTACATTATATTTAATTTCATTTAGTAGATACTTCGTTTCTTCTTAATTTGTATTTCGGCCTGGATCGATGTACTTCGGAACTGTTCAACTAATAACATAATATAATATCATTATTAATTACTGGTGATTTAGATTTTATATAATTAATTTAATTTCGACTAACTTATATCTGTTATACAGTATAGCAGTTATATCTTGTTGTGCATTTTAATTAATTTGTTTACTGTAATTAATCTGTTAAAAGTTAGTTAGGATTTGAGAAATCACAGTTAGCGCAGGACCATATATCTTATTCATATCATATACTTATTTTAATATTAATCAATTGGAGCATGTGGAAATAACAACTTAATCGTTCTTAATAATAAGTTTGTTCGAACCCTTATCTAAATTTAAATGATGATGATGTAAGTGTTTAAAAAATTAAAATTTAACTAAATAGTAAAGGTGACTTGCAAAAAGGAAAGTACTTATATTTTTTAAATTTTAAAATAAAAAAAAACAGTAATAAAAAATTACTAAAATAATATTTTTTTTTTTTTTCTATTATTTTTCTGGCGTTACATATTCAACTGTCCCTATTTGGCGCTAGTCTCTTTATTTCGGACCAGGTTTTTCCCAAAGATCTTACTCACTCTGAACTGTTCTCCTCTAGGTAGTTCTTGGTCTTCCCACACTTCTCCTGCCCTATGGAAAATCCAGTCTTGGTTCAGTTGTTAAGGCACCGCCTTTCTTTTATAATGGAATGAGTGGTGTCGGGTTCGATTCCCAACTGGGTAAGAATAATCATAATACAAAAATATTCATGTATCACAATCATCATATTATAATTACTTTATAATATAAGATCTTATATCTAAAAAATTAAATTAATTATTATAACAAAAAAAATTATATAAATAATTTACCTATAATCATGTTCCAGAAATACACTAAAACCTTATAAACAATAACAAAATACTAATTCATACTATATCAACGTGCATTTGCCAAACAAACATTATTGACAGGTGACATGAACCCAGTAAACATCTTAACGTCAGAGACTAGGATATGTAAATAATACGCAGCAACAACTATCCGGGGAAAAAATTTGCGTCGTCCCTCTACAGGCCGATAGATGAAAATCAATGTAACATACAGTCTAGGATAAATAATGAAAAAAATAATACAAGTACCGCTTATTTTGATAAATATTTATAAAAAAATCTTAAAATGATTTTTTTGTGTTATTTTGAAATTCAAAAGAAATATATATTAATTCCGAACGTCGTGTCATCATTTATGATTCTAAAGCTAAATTAATAAGAAAGTGAATAGTTGGCTCTATCAAACCTGGGCTACTCGCTAGATTGTAAAATGTTTGTTAATATGATACATAATTAAAAATTGAAAAAATTTTATTTGTATCCGGTCTTCAAATGCTTATTGTATATTATTAGAGACTATATAACTGGAACTTGCTAGAAGGACTAAATTAACTGAATAATGATTAAATCAACTTAAAAATCAACCAGATCAAGGAATTATGCTGACAAAGAAAACTTTTCATACCCGTAATATACATAATATAAACATGATTATATTCCTGCAAATCTAATGAGCTCAATTAGACCCCAAAATACATAACGATATTAATTTTATATATCAAAATTTTACACGTTGAATTTTTTTTCGTTAAAAACGTGTTTCATTACCAAACAATTCAATTTATCATTAATAATATTATATTATACATATATATATTTTTAAAATAAATTTTTATGCGTTTATGCTACCTTTCCTCTTAACTGAATATAAAATTACATGATTTAATTTAATTTTATATTTGAAGAACTTTTTCGAAATATCTTAAACAATCTTATAAAATGATTTTTTTTTTTATCTTTTAAATTTAAACACAAATTGTTAAGCAATTTAAGGCTAAAAAAAAAAAAAAAAACACAAAAGAAAAATTTTAATAGCTCCAGGTAATGATACCCTCATGCTTTTTACCAAAAAATAAAGAAAAAAAAAATTGATGACATAAATAATACCAACTGTAAAATCACCAAAATGAAAATAATGATGATGATGATGATAAAAAGCATCATTTGCCATTTTATTTACCACCACAATTTTACCAAAGAAAAAAAAAAAACCAAACCTCCTAACGGAAAAATGTTATAAATTATTACCTGTGTTTTTTTTTCTTATTTGATTATGTGTGTATATGTGGGTGATATTTTCCCATAAAAAACAAAAAATGAAAATTCGGCCACAGTTGATATTTTCATTTTTATTCTTTTCTTCTTGATTTCCTTTTCTGTTTCCTTTTTAATTTTCAAATTTGTGGTGTTTATATTATATGTACAGGTATAATCTATACCTACTAGTACCTATATTCATACCTTCCTGTACAAAGGTAAGTTTTAGAAATGTACCCTATACCGTATATAGTAAAATTCCATTCTAAATATTATTATTCGAATAAAAAAATAAAAATCAAAAAACACAAAAGCTCATAAATTCTTTTCTTATTAGATTTTTTTTTTTTTTTTTGAATTTTATTATTTTCTCACAAATGAATTCAATTCACCATTTATGATAAAGTGTTAATTTTTGTGTAAAAATGTCGCCATCTAACATTAAAATGAAAATTGTACAAAAATAATATAGAGGAAAAAAGTAACATTAAAATGTTTTACAGTTATATCAAAAATGGTGAGAAAATAATCATTTTAATTTATTTTTATAAAATAAAAAAAATTTATTTAACAATTTTGATTTTAATTAGAAAGTTTTGTGAAAATGATCGTCTGTTTGGGTGGTGATTATATTTAAAAATCTTTTGTTTTAAATATGTTCAAGGTAACCATGGTAACGATATTTTTTTCCGGAATTTTTCAATATTTATTTCTTAAAAATTACCCTATATAGAAAGTGCTTTTCCTCAGCTTATCCTTTTGGATAAGATAATCTGTTGAGGAATTCCAGGAAAGATGTCTAAAGTTCGAAGGTCAATTGTTATCGGAATTATTCAAAGAAAATTTAACCTTGAATTATACAGATATACATATCTTTTAAAATTTTTAAATAATATTCAAAAATAAAATTGAGATTATTACAGTCTAGGAAATTTTACAGTCTATTAACATATTTCCATTTTAAAATCATTTAAACGTCTTTCTTAAGAAGAAATTCATAATCATTATAATAATGATTAAGGAAAAAGTTCAAAAAAAAATAAACTAAAAGAAGTCAAAAGCAGTTGTTGGTTCTGTTTAACAAAAAATAAGAAGAAATCAAGAAAATTCTCGGGTCCAATTTAAAATTGATTTTAAAAATAGACCCGGACTGTTTATTTGTACAGATTGCGTTGCACTCCTATTTTGAAGCTAAAAGCTAAGTCTAAGGTTGTATCTAACTAAAAAAACGAAAAACAAATGAATAAAATATTTTTATATAAGTACAATACCTTAATTTGTTTCATGAATTTGTAAAACTAGTTCTGGCAATGCTGTACTAAATAAAATATGGTTCTGATCTTTGTTAAATTTGACAAGTTAATATTTTAGCCCATTTTCTGCCGCAGGCATTAGTTTATGGCTATCGCTTCCTGATTTAATGCTTAAATATTATATAAAATATCTTAAATTAAAAGAGCGTGTTATATTATAACATATATATAAAAAAAAAAAAATAAAAAAAAATATTTCTTTCAATATATACTTTTAGGGGGCTAAAATGTAGAAAATAAAAAATTGAAGGTAGATCTTGGGAGTTTGTTACTGTTTTAATATGAAAGTAAATTGCTGGTATAAAAAACAGTTCTTTTAATGTTTGAAAACTTTTGAGCTTAAAATGTTGAAAATTTTCATTAACCAAAAATTGATGGTAGATCTTTTACTTTTAAAAGTGTTTTAGTATAAAAGTAAATTTCTGAAATGGTAACAGATCTTCTTGCAAATAGTCTTAATGCAGCAATTTACTTTTTTATTAAAACACTTTTAAATGCAAAAGATCTAGGTACCATAAATTTTTGGTTAATGAAAATAATTTTCAATTGATTTCCAAGTTGGATACAAATCATTAATAGTTAGAATCGGTTTATCTATTAACTAATCATAATTTATTAAAATATCCCCTTTAGTAAATTTATCTACCTAAATTAATTTAAATTTTGTAACAGAAGACAAAAATATCATTAAAAAGCATTATAAGTACCTACTTGATAAAATCTTTATCTAACTATCTAGTTTGTTAAACAATATTGTTTTATATTTATTAGGTAGATATCTTTAAGTCTGAATACATATTTTTGCAAATTGTACATATATATGTATGTTTGTAAATACCCAGTTTTTTGTTTATGGTCTTTTATAATATTTCTGCATACATATACATACATATGCTCATAATAATATAACAATAACATGGTTGAAAATCTTAATAGAAATATTAATGTCATTAATAGAAACTATTCACTTACGCACTCGCTTATTCATATAAAATTATTATCCTACTTATTATCTATAATATATACATACATATACATATATTCCATATTAATACAAAATCATTATAATCATTATATATTATATAATAAAATATGTGATAAATATCAAACATATTCTAAATTACACTACTGCTATTCTGCACTACGGTAATGATTTTGTTTTTATTGAAAAAAAGTTCCGTTTTATGTTCATTTTTATTTTTTTGGCTTTCAAAATATTAGGTTTTTTTTTGATTTTCTTTAAAAAGGACGTAATTTATTTCAAAAATATTGGATAAAGGGTTAGAATTTATTTTTGTTGTTTTTTTTTTCTTATTTTATTTGTTTTTACGGTTACCATTATTCTAATAATTCATTTATAAGGATGTGAAATAAGAAAAATATTATTTTTTTTCAGATATAATACAAACAAATAAAAAAAAAAAAAAAAACAAAAAAGAAAACCCATAGCAATTTCAATTCTAATGTGCAACTATATAAAAAGGACATTGTTTGTGGTGAATATAAAAAAAAAAAAAAAAAGTGTTGAACATAAAATATAAGAAAGGATAATAATATGGTTAAATAATATTAAAATAAATCTGATTTATAAAAAAAAAAAACAATAATATAAGAAATAACAAAACCAGCATTCGGAATTGAATTCGGTATTTTAAGGATAAATAAAGTGTTGTGATAATTCTCAATTTCAAAATAAAGATCTACAGTTTATGTGACAGACATAAAAGATTTTTTCAATTATTATTAAAGTTGTTTAAAGACGAAAATTGAAAGCTGTAAAAGTCCACAGGACTTTTTAATTTTTGATCAATATATTTTAAAAAGTTTATTATTTTTTTTAAGTCAATTGTCTATAAATTTGGTCCAGAAACATTTTTGAAAATTGAATACACGTGAAGCAAATCAAAATAAAATTTTCTTTTTTTGAAAATAATAAAAAACTTTTGATTTTATATACCTATACATAATATATTTATATATGCAGACTAGTACAATAAAAGTTAAGAAATATTTACAATATTTTAAGTTAGGTAACATAAACGTGCCTTGGCAAAGTAACTTAAAATATGTCAAAGAATTAATATTTAATGAAATTCAGTTACAATAAAATTTGTAGGTACAGGTAATAAATAATAAATTGAATTAAAAATTGAAAAAAAGTTTTGTAGTTTTCACAAGACATTTTCATTAAAATTTTAAAAAAAATTTCAAAGTCAAGCAAAAATTTTCAAAGGTTAGTTTAAGTGTCTACTATGGATATGTATTACCTTTGGTTAATATAGTAAGGCAGTATATGTATATTGTTTTTGGTATTTTGGACATTTTATTGCATAGACATTTAATAATATAAATTATGTAATTACTTTTGTCATTTATATAAATACAACTTTTATTTTAACTAAAATTTTATTTAAATTAAAAACATATAGTAAATATATAATTAATCAATTTAAATTAAAAAATCTAATTTAAATACAAGGTGTTTTTAAATCTTCAGCTTTTGAGGATCACTTTACTTTAATTGAGGATCGCTGTACTAAAAATCTTTTAGTTTATTTCAAAATATAATGTTAAACCTTTTGATCCACTGCTGCTTCAAAATAGCAATGATACAAAAATATTTTCAAGAATCTTAATTATTTCACAAGTTTCTAACATTAAAAATTTGGAAGATATGTGTTAAAAATTTGACTTAGTATTATAGACTATTTTTAATTAAATTCTAATGCTAATACAAATTATTTACTTTTTTTGGCTATTCTAAGGTTTAACTAGTATCCGCATAAGACCAAATGACTAAATATAAAAGATAGCTGGTGTTGCCAGCTTTCAAAAAATATATAGCTTTAATGGCGCATATTATCCTTTAAGGACGAAAAGGACATTTAAAAGTTTCCTTGTTATTTTTGTCTATTTTACAAAAACCGTTATAACTAGCGATCTGTTCAATATATTTGTATTCAGTTCAAGCTAATAATTAAGATAACGGTCTGGAGAATATTTTATCGTTTATTTGATGAAGCGGATACTACTTAAACCTTAGAATCCCCGCCATATGTATGCCATTTTCAACACATAAAACTCAGGCAACGTACTTTTCATATAAACATTTTACCTTTAGTATGTATTCCAATGTGAGAGAAATAAGAATTTACAGATTTACAAGTGTCATTTATTTAAAATTTGTAAAAAACATTGGCGGATTTTTAAAAAGAGTGATTTATTGTTAAATAAGTCTAAGTATATAATTTTTTAAAAAGTATTATTAACTAAAGCAAAATTCAAATTATAGCTACATAAAAGCAATGCAAAACGAACAACCCCAATATGGTTGCAGACAATGCGGTTTATAAGTTTTTGGGTACCTATTCTGTACTCTCCAAGTACATTTAAAAGATTTGTTTTCAAACTCAATAGATAAAATAGACATGATCCTCAGAGTCAATAATTAATCATTATATATCTTTAAAAAAAATACATTAATATAACAATATAAACAAATAGTTTAATTGAATAATAATATAATTCACAGATATAGAATACAAAATATTAATTATAATATTTATAATTAATATAAAATACATATAATTCAAATACAAAATATTAAAATATAAACAAAAATAAAATTGTATCTATTGAAAAATCTAAGAAGTTTCTACATGTTATAAGGCCTAGTACTATCTCATATTTAAATTGTATGTTGAATTCATTAAGATTAATTCTAATAACATAAATATAATATAACCCTCTGTTCCAACATGTACCTACGGTATAGACTGGCTTATTAACCTAACAGTAGTGAAACAGTTAGCGCTTAAAACAGAAAAAATATATCAAGACGAACCATAACACAAAATAATAAAATACGATCTAAAAATTTACCCACATTTAAAACAGACCTAAAACTTTCCTTTTTACGTTAATGCCAAAATACCTGAAAGTTTATTATTCAACTTATTTTGCTTTTTACTAAATTATTTTAAGACATCACTAAAAAAATTTTAATTAATTCATATAATTACAAAATAATTCATTACATTTCCATTGAACCATACTTTATAAATTGAAGGTCAATGGTTAAATTGCTAATTAACTTTCTATTATACAAAAAAAAAAATCCTATAGAATTAATCAATTTAATTGAATTTTTACAAAACTGTTATTTTTACTGAGACCACTTCATTTCGAATTATTTTGTAAAATTCTATATAATAAGTGCAAAAAAAAAGGATAAGTTATTCTTAAAATTTAATTTAATATAAAACTTATAATATTATTATCATTTTTCGGAAAAAAAAAAAAAAAAATTTACATTCGAAACAAAAGATGACTTCAAAATATACATAATATTATTATCTACCAATTTTTTTTTTGATATTGCAATTTTTTAACAATAGGAATCCCTTCTCCATTTTCTTATTAAATCTTTTCTTTTCAGAATTCTGAAGAAAAAAAATTTAAAAAACAAGAAAAACAAATAAGTAAAAAAATCTCTTAAAAATTCAAATTTTCAAAAAAAAAAAAAATATTTAATATAAAAATGATTATGTAAAATGTCACTAAATCCTAAAATTTAAATTTCAAAAGAGGATATTCTATATTTCTATTACTATTTTATATTCTTATATATATATATATATATATATATATATATATATATATATATATGAGTATATATCTGTAGAGTTATTCATATTCTATTTTGCCTTATAAGATCAGTTTTGCATTTTTTTGTTTTGGTATTTAAGGTCTTGTCTAGTCTAGACAAAAGCTGAATATGATTTTTAAATTTTGAAATAGAATTTTATAATATTCTTGATTCAAAATAAAAAAAAACAGAGAATCTGAAAATCATTTTAGCGTATCAAAATGATAAAAAAAAACATTCTTTCCTTTTTTATATTTCAATTATGCAAAAATTATGATTCTGAATATTTCCTTTAGAATTCAAAAAAAAAAACAAATACAAAAAGAAGAACAAAAAAAAATTTATAAGAACACTTTATAAGCTTAATCTTCATTTCGTATAATGAAGAAGACATTAATTTCCATTTCAATTTGTTTCTTCATAAATTTTTTTTAACTTTTTCTCTTTTGTTAACAATTTGTTCCTTTTCCCTCTCTCTTTTCCGTGTTTTTTTCTCTTTCTTATAATTTTGTATTTTTAATTTCATTAAGATTAGAATGGTTTCCTACAAGTTGGTAAAAAAAAAATTAAATTAAAAACAATAAAGTCACCTTTGGTTCGCACTATGAAATCACTGAGTATTTAAATTTTTTTATTTTTTTGCTATTTGACACAAAAAAAAAACAGAAAAACAAAAATAAAATAACAGTAAAATTCATTCAATTTTGACATTTTCAACCATTTTTCTTTTTCTTAATTCTTACACATACCTATACTCTAAAATGTTCTTTTCTCTTTCTTTCTCCTTTTTGCTATTGAAAGATTAATTTGCAATTTTCTTATTTACCGTTTTCTTTTGTTTTTTCTTTTTTTTAATTCCTTTCACTTTTTAACTACCTAGGTACCTGGCTGAATATCATTTATTTACTCAAACGTCTTTCAAATTTTATATACATTTCAACATTTTGACATTTTTGTTTGTTAGTGTTGTAATACTTTCAATCATTTCGTTTGTGTAAAGTTTTTTCGATTTTTTTTTTATTTATTTGTCACACGGAATATGAAAATGTAAAAAGCGACATAATAATAAAAAATCGTTAACAAACAAAAGATTTGTTTATTTTTTCTTTTTTCTGTTTTTTTGCATAAATAATATCACGCAAACTTTATTATATACCGTTATAATTACTTACCTTGTCTAGACTTTTCAATGCTTTAATATGCTGTATGTTATTACGTTTTATTATTTGCTTTCATTAGGCTTCTCTACAATACTTTGGCTTTTTAATATTTTTTACTATTCCGAGAAAGGAGATTTTTCACAAAACAAATACAATATTAAAGAAATGGGAAATAATTTATTTTTACAGTTATAATTTTCATATTTTTTTAAGATAGATTGACCATTATTATAGTTTCATGATTATATTTATTATTTTGGTGTCACAGCAGCTGTATTTTATGTGAATGTTTTTTTAGGGTTCACAAAATTTTCGTTTAAAAGGTTGTAATACGTAAACCTTATATAATTAATAACAGTATTTAAACAGTTAAGTTTGTTCGGATTACATTTTCAAAAAAATGCCTGCTTTTTTTTATTTATTAAAAACAAATTATTGTACAAACTGTAAACTAATGGTTAAACCAATTTTAGTTGAGTCTCTCTAGGACTAAAACTAGGAACAGTACAATACAATACAGTGCATGAAAAATTATCTGTAGCCGCAAATGCAGTATAATTAAAAAAATAACGGTATTTAAAAAGAAAACCAATATAAGGTTGGGTCTATATAATAAAAATATATAGGTATTTATATTATTTTTTACGTACTAACAGTTCAACTGTAAGGCTTATAAGCGTGTCTAAACAATAGGCACTTGTTGCAGCAGGGGAGACATATTATATTCTTATTATTAGAATTGATACCAATGAATTCCAAATACAATTTTTACATAATAATTATGATACTTAGCCTTATAACATATGGAAACGTCATAGATATTCAATATATACAGTTATATTTGTTATATATTGTAATCTTTTATTGAATTACATGAATGAATTATAAGGTATATAATGTAATATTTCTATATGTATGAGTTATATTACTAAAATAAATTTATTTATAATTATTTTCATATATATGTATTTTTTTGGCAAAGATAATTATTAAGTAACTCATTAATTTGAACTCAATAGCGAATGGGCGAGTTTAGTCCAATTTAAAAATTTTCAATTTTACCAGAAATTAAACCAGATCCTGTTCAATTTCAAACCAGATCCTTTCGGATGAAAGCCAGCATACAAACCACTGTGCCACTCAGCCGTGAAACGTTATAAAAATAATTTAAATTGTTTTTTAGAAATTTTTAATAGGAATCAAATAGTCAAAATAATTTTTAGTCTATTATATTCTCTTTATATACTGATACAGGGTATTATACTCTAAATACATACTTATACAGGGTATCCGAATATTAAAGGGGACGCAAAGCTGAAGGCTTACATAAATAAATTTGGCTTGTAATATAGAGCAAAGATGTTGTTTTTCATTAAAGAGTTGACGAAATTACATTTAAATATTTTTTATTTGTTATTAACTTCTCTATTACATTCGCACTTTGTAACCTTAAAATTTTAAGGAATTTGTGTATGTTTTTCTACAGGTTTTATAAAATTTTAAAATTCTAAGCTTGCAACTAATTAATTATAGTTTAAAATTTTTATAAGTCATAACAAATGTACCTATTTTTAACATGTCCTTCATTTCTCCAAAAAAAAAAAAAACGTTCATTTGGTCACTTTATTTTAAAAATTATTTTCCAATTAAACTTCATTAATATTATGAAGTTTAAACAAAAGTGGACCCACACTCAAAAAAATTATGGTTAAATATAAAAATTATAAGGTAAGAGAGACATGCCCTTGACGTTTTCATACAGAAATAAATGTATTAAGAAAGAGATATTCAGTTTTCGATTTGAATTTTCCACTTAATTTTTATCAACACAAGGGCATTTTGTAAAGAAATATTATTTTTCAAAATTTTTGCTTTTTAATTAAATATTTTATGACCTGTTTCTGAATCGAACCCGCACTCCCTCGGTTAATAAAACAAATGCTTACCCACTACACCGCTGAGGAGACTCCAATACCTTCCTATTATTACATATAAAATTAACTAACAACAATAAATTAAAAAAAAAAACTTAAAATAATAAAAAATTATAATTTAAAATAACAATACAACAGCATATTTACAATCATCGTTTAAAAATATTTAAATCATAAATACATATTATGTATAATAATAAGTATATGCGAGTATGTATGTATATAAAAGTATAAAATATGCAAAAATAACGCCTACGATTATAAATAGATTTCCATAATATATGAACAGGAACTCCTACCAATTTATTGTGAAATATTTACATATATTACCTAGTAGTACAAGGCTCGTACATTATACATAAAGTGTTGAATTGGTTTTTCATATTATATAAGGATCTTGTTATTTTATAATGAATACAGGTTAAAATTAAAGGGTTAAACAAAAAAAAAATTATCACTTAGTGAACATTTTTCTTTTATTGTTTTTGTTTTTGTTTTTTTCGCCTACTCAAATATTACCAGTTACCACATACTGTTACTAAGTAATGTTATCTAATTAAAAACGAAAAAGAAAGAGATGAATATATAGGTAATAGTAAATAAAAAAAATAAGTCCCGCGTTTGTGTATAATTTTGTATTAACCGTTTAAGAGGGTTAAACATTTTCAGAATGACATTTATTGTATAAATATACATATATATACAATGTATGACAATTTAATAAATTAAACACTTCATAATATATAATTACAATATATTATAGATATCTACCTACACATTAGAATTACTGAGTTACCGTTGTGATTTTGAATAGAATACATAAAAATAAATGTTTTTATTGTACAGTTAATTTCCTTGTATTTTTTTTTTTGTTTTTTTTTTTATTTTTTTTTTAGTAGAAAAGATTATAAGCCATGAAGATAAATTAATATTTTCCTAATTAAAAAGATATTAACGAAAAGATACATACACACAGCATTTCAGTGTTAAAGTATAATATTTTTAAATGTCAATTTTTTTACTGTTATATATTATTACCGTTGTTTTTATTATATTATGTACTGTTCATACATAATATTTAAATTGAATATAATTTGTTTTTGTTTTTATTATAGACGTGTATCTATAGGTGTTCTTTGTTTTTTTATTACGGTATTCTTAACAGTAAAAGAATTTTTAAGGTTAATGTTAGGATAAGTGCGACTTTAAGTAAAAATTATTTAAGGTTAATGCGAGGATAAGTGTGAATTTTATTAAAATATATTAAAGGAATATAATTGGGAAATGGAAAATATTCTTTTGTTAATATTATTAAAGGAAATAAAAGAAAGTTGTAACTTAACTGTTTCCCATGTAAGATACCGTTAATATTATAATATTATACAATAGAAAGAGTTAGACAGTTTAAATTCATCGTATAAAATACAAATTTTTTATTTAGATAAATTATAAATTGTATTTGATTTGAGATTTTAATTAAGATCTTAAATATGTGAAAATTTGATTAAAAATTTAAATTTTTATCTCGTTTAATTTAAAAGCATCGAAAGTGAGGCAAAATAAGGAGTTTAAAGAGTATACAGAGTTTCTCTCGATTGACATAAAGCAACCAAACCACCTTTTTTTTAAATTCAAATATAGAACTAACTTGAAACATAAACGTATGAGGTCAGTGTAATAAGGCATTTCCATTTGTTTTTAATATTAATATATTGAACCAAAAGTTCTTTCTAAGAAATTCTAATCTTGGATTTTAAATTGTCAAGAAATGTCAAAAAATTTACAAGGTCATACCTCCGTAATGCAAGGTACCAGATTCGCCAATAAATTCCGTTGAAAAATTAGAAAAATGTTATGCATGAAAATAGAGCGTTATACATGAGCAACGAGTTGTTAGAAACTAAAGTTGTAACACAACCGGTAACAGTAACTGGGTCTTTGGAGCAATATTATTATTTTGCAGTTTCATTATTTAAAATTTCCTATTTATTTGTCATAATATTTTAATTAGGTATTAAAAGCTTTTCCGAGAAATTCACTTTATACTATAACATTAAATATTTATAAGCTGTTAGCGGAAATTTTAAAATAACAAGATTAATGTAATTCTCAAACAAAATGTTTATTAAAATTTTCGGGAAAAATTTATTTATAACTAGAATTGTTATTTATACCGCACCAGGAAATTATTATGAAAAGGATTTTTACATGAGAGTTATATCACATAAAAAAACAAATTTATGTGGAATTCACGAAATCGATGTTGAAATTAACACGAAATCTGTCAATTATTACTTCTACAGAATTAAATTTTACATTATACATTTCTTAAACATTATTTAATGTAAAATTTAAAATATATTTCCTAAAAACACTTTATCTAGCACTTTATATTTTATTTTTACCTTTATGTTCCTGTCAAAATTTCCATTTTAAATTTAAATGTATGTGGTTTTGCATACGTTAAAATTAAACCTATAGGTCCTGGAATTCTTTTGAATTACTGGGGATTCGGGATTTGCAGCTTATCTGCTGAAAAAGTATTTCCAAAAATTACTTTTGGGAAAATTACATAAGTTTTCTGCAGAATTTTAATTTTAAACTGATATTTTATATAAGCGTGTTAAAAAAGCACTTAAAAATTTTTAGAAATCTGTATCATATAATATAATTTGGAAGCGTCATATAATCTCGATTTTTTAAAATCTCGTTTAGAAAATCTCGTTTTTATAAAATCTTGTATTTTATGGAAAAATCGAAGTTGAATATAAAATCAAAATTATGAACCTTTTCAAATTATGAGAAATTATCTGAAAACGAGTTTTTCAAAAAAGAGATTTTCGAAAAACAAGATTTTCTGAATTAAAACTTAGAAGTAATATACATATCTTTATAGTTATAAGTTTTTATGTACAGTTTGAATAAAATTTGATAATTTTTAATCGGGGGCGTTCCAAAATCTCGGTTTAGTAAATCGTTTTTTTTTTAAATCTCGTTTTTAGAAAATCTAGTTTTTAGAAAGTTTCGTTTTAGAAAATCTCGTTTAGAAAATCTCGTTTTTAAAGATTTTAATGTTAGATACAAAATCAAAATTATGAGCTTTTTCCAGATTACAAAAAAAGAGATTATCTAAAACGAGATTTTCTAAAACAAATATTTACTAAAAACGAGATTTTCTAAACGAGATTTTGTGAAAACCAGATTTACTAAACCGAGATTTCAGACCAACCGTTTTTAATCATTTTGATAACTTTTTACCAATATCATTATTAATATTTCCAACAAATCTTTGAAATCCTTAAGTCATATTTTTCACTTGCTTAAAACAATTGATATCTGCTTTAATACTAAAGTTAAATGAGTGATGTCTGTTTAAGTGTCACTCATTCCTAATTTCGAATTCGAATAGCTTTCACAAATTAGATTTCAAACTAATATTTCAATTAGATTTTAAAACTATGTTTAGAAATTCAAAATCCAGTTACTAAAAATTCTAGAAGTTGTTAATATCCCCGAGACTGAACACTTTAATTGTGCAATTTGTAGGATTATATAATATTTATACGTCAAAAACAATTTTTCCATAGAATTATATCTTAAATATCTGTAAATCCGTTAAAATTTTTAACGGAATATTTCAAGAACCCTTTTTTCTCGAATAGATCTTTTAACTAGCTAAATTAACTTAACACAAAATAATATTGAAAAAATTCGAGCATCAAATCAATTTATTTTACTTCAAGTTTCTGATAAATTTTTTTTTTAAGTAGAAAGGAAACTTTTGATATTGGAAATTGTTAGTAATGTCCTTAAAACTGAATTAAAAATATAAAAAATATAAAAAAATTGAATTTAAAAAAAAAATAAATAAATAAATAAAATCATTGAAAAACAAATGGAGCAAATAATTTAAAATATAAATATTTAATGGAAATAATACTCTTATTTTTATTTATTTTTTTTATATTATTCCTTTATTTTACAAATTGTTTTATATACAAGATACAATAAAATACAAGATACAATTTTAATACAACTATATATATTATTGTTTCTTATTTTGTTTATTTTAAATCTATATCTATATATGTTAAACATGGAAAATAAAAATTTAATCGTTTAATGAATTGTTAGGAATAGTTTGGTAAGAAAGATCTTTTAAATTCCTACGAGGTTAAGAAAGTCTTAATAAAAGCGAGTAGTAAATCTAAATTCTAAGAAAGTTTTACTGAAGTGTTTCAATTTTAAAATTCGATTTCAATATAAAAGAGCTACGTTCGAGCCCAGAATTGGTAAATATAAACCAAAAGCCTTAAGAAGATGGAATTACAAAAACCAAAACTGCCTCCTTTATTGTATGCCAAGGAGAAGTAATAATTACATAATACCAGTTGAAGTTGCTTGATTTATATTTGCATATCATAAACAATAAATCGTTAAAAAACGGAATACAAATTTATAAAATAAATTTTAAAGGTTGGTAACAAATATGTCCTATTACGATAAATCTGAACTTCAATGAAGAAATGTTTGCAAATACTAAATGATATGGTTTTCATCTTTTACTATTTCCACGATTCCTTTTTAAGTTATTGGAACAGAAGGAAAAGTCCAGACAAATTATAGGTCATTATAAATATTCTTATAATAAAAGGAAAGGTCCTGACATCCTCTATAATATATATTCTTACAATTGCGATTTCTCTTTAAGGATTCCCCCTTAAATTATTACATACAATAAGCACTGCACCTTATAAGATGTACAGAATCTTCTAGTATTTCAATTAATATAACTTCTATTTCTTAAATATCATAAAAGCTTTGTATTTCAGTTACACGGTATTTTTAAATTTTGTATCTTTATCTTTGATAAAGACACAAAAACAAAAGTTAAAACATAAAGACAGCCTAAATTTGTAAAATTTTTAAATTATATTTAATTTTTTAATCAATTAAAAAATGCAAATCTTATATCGTTTTGTATTCAATTTTTCAAGAAGTTCTTTAAGATTTTATAACATTAAAAAAAACCCATTTAAAATTGAAAGGATATCATTTCTATAAATATGTATGTATATTCTTATAATCCTTTATTTAAAAAAAAAAAAAAAAACAAAATACAAATAGATTTATCTAGTTTACTTGAAAGTTAAAAAAAAAAAAAATTAGAAGGTCAAATTGTTAATTTAAATATCCTATATAAATTGTTTGTAAAAACAAATACTCAAACACTGAAGGAATGGAATATATTATTATTATTTTGAATTCATGTATTTGTTATCCTTCACATTTTTAAAATGAATTTGTAAATATACAAAAAAAAAAAAAAAATAAATAAAATTATTCGTTACTTAAGGGTTTTAAAGAAAAAAAAAAAAAAATGAATTCGTTTAAAAATTTTCAAGTAATTTATTTAAGTTTTTTTCAAGCATCTGGTATTTTGTAACGAATTTTTGTAGTTAAGATGAATTCAAAGTTATCAATTTTATTTTTTTGAAATTTTTGATTGGAATAAAAGAAAATATAAAAAATATTAATTAATTACTTTGAATAAAAATATTAATTAATAAAAAACATTTGCTTTATATGGAAGTAACTGGTCCTCAAATGAATAGACATGTTAGTCCTAGTTAAGTGTTATAAATTATCTTGTTTAAAATAGCTATTGTTTAAGGTTCTAATTGAACTTATGACTTATAAGAAAATTCAGGAAAACAGTATGCGAATTATAGGAACCAATCTAATAGGAGTTTTTAAATGTCTTGAGACATGATTTAGGAAGTTTTCAAATTAATCAGAACTTGCAATTATTTAGAAACGACCTTGATTAGAAATTTGAAATTAATTGTCCTGACTTACGAGTTATATCACTTGTGCAAATGTAAGAATGTGAAAGTGCTATTTATACATATGGGTGTTTAAAAATTCTAAGTTGTCAACTGCATACTCCTATTTGATGTTCTGATAGATGTTTCGAAATTTTGCTAAATTGATTAAATTGTCAAGGTTACTGATAATTGTCCAAATTCTAATGTTGTGTAGGCATGTTAAAACTATGTTAATTGTTTTCTTCCCATACCTCCTGTTCCTTCAATTGGTTCTTGATCTATTAAGTGAAGTAGACAAAAATTGTTTCCACGCAAGGTATGCCCTGAGTAAGAGGTTTCCTGTTTCTTTTAGCTTAAATAGTTCACATTAGCCTCAAGCAGCTCTCTTTCTCTGTTCGCTCTACGTGGAACTTCTTCGTTTATAATATTATCTGTACACGATATTTTTTTAACATTTTTCGGTAGATCCACATTTCCAAAGCTTGCAATTTGTTGGGGTGCAGCATATAAGAGTATAGACCAAACGAAGCAACTAATGAATCAGAGTTTAAGAAATTAATTTCTAAATAATAGAGCTGTATAGGTTATAAGAACTGAATCATCTCCGCATCTGTTATTATTTAATACTCTTATACTTTATAGCAAAATTTAAATCATTCGCTACTACTCGGAAAATGGCTTCGGCATAGATTTTAAACAGTAAACGGGAGAGAATACAGCCAACTCCTTTTTGACCCTGCTAATCTTGTTGATATGATTAATAGTCATGATAGGAAGGATCAATATACCCAAAAAAAAAATGTAATTACTTAACAAAAATAAAAAAACTAAATCTTAAATTTAAGTTTAATTTAAAGTATACCTGAACATTGGGGTGATAAAAATTATTATCCTACAAATCTTAAAATACAAACATAACATATAATTATTATTCACAGTTTTCAATTAATTAAAATAACAATTTACATATTATTTAAGAATTTAATGAACAAAATTTACAAAAAAATAAAGAATAAAAAGCAAAAAATAAAATAAAAATCAAAACCCCTTTTAGGATATAATAATAACTAAAACTCAAGACCATTTATATTATTAAAATCAAAAACAATCTAACTCTAATAAATTATAAGATTTAAAACAATTAGCAGTAAATTATCCCTTTAGCATTTTGTATATTACATGATATGTAATTAAAATTTTTTGGATAATATTTCACTTCAGAATAATATATATATTAATAATATTATATATTAGCTATACAATATCTAAACTGTAAATAATTCAATATTTTAAGCACGTATTTTATAAAATACATATACATATTTATACACGCCCATTATATATATATACTTTTCTTTGTACAAATATTAGGTATGATATATTTTGTGTAAATTTTATTTATAAATTTTCACAATACATATTTTATTTGAATTTTTTTCATTTTTCTTTTTTATTATTTTTCATTTATGAAAATTTCTTAATATTTATATGACTTGCATCAAAATTATGAGTCTTAGGAAATAAATAAAAAGAAAAACAAAAATAATTGACAATAAATTTCATTTGTGGTTGTACAGGGAAAAACAAATTCACTTGTAAGTATGGACATGTAAATTATATTATTTCAGTACATTTTTTAGTTGATCCTAAAAGTATGCAATTTTTTAATTTGGCAAAAATATTTATAAAAATTGAATATAATTATAATACTGGTAAACGTAAGTTTTGTAGGTAAATAAAAACATGATATGTAAATTTAAATAAAAAGTAATTAAAATTGTAATATATAATAGACATAAGTTATTCCCATAATGGCCCATGTAGCCGAGGGAAACAATAATATTGCTTAAGTACCTTTTTTGTAATATTAGAATTTAAATGAATAAATAAATGAATGCTAGGAAATTGGTGGTGTGATTTCAAAGCATTGTTGTATCTAAAACTAACTGTAATCCATTAAAAAATTTAACATATCATTTTTTTATATATATATAGATACTTATATAAAAACGTACAATTATGAAGCTAGTTTTACTTGAAAGAATTCCTGAAGAAAATTAACTGTATTGTGCTCCATCATAGTCTTATGAAGTAATTTTTTTTTTTGGCGCTTTCAATAAATTCAGCTGCATATAAATAATATTAACTAATTATTTAATATCAGTTTTTAATGAAAAACGACTTTAATTAATCTGATAGTTTTAATAATATGTGAGATTTTATAAGCATTTCAGATATTAGGGGCTTTAATATTATGGAAAGTACAAAATTAGTTAGTATAATCCCTTAACAATCATTTAAAAAGCTTACATAATGGTATATAAATTGTATTTAAAAATGGTCTTCATATTTTTGATCTTAAATTTTATAATTTTTATCAAATTTTAAAATGTATATCAAATTTTAATTAAATGAATTTACAAGAATCCTAATATAATAATAGTTTAATTGAAGTTGAAACTTTCACATTATCAAGTTACCAAGTTCATTTAAGATATCCTAACAACTGAATGAATTCTAAAAAATTCCAGTTAAAAGACGGACAATTTAATAATCAAAATAATTTGCTAATTTTATTATTTGTCCCACAAACAGATATGAATGTACACAAAACTGTTAAATTGAATAGAATTTAATTTGTTATCCCATTGTTTCTCCACTTTATTTTCTATTCTATGAATTTAAATATAAATTTTGCATCAGCACATATTTATAAAATACATATATTTTTGTGTATATCTTACATCAATCTATATAAATATATACATATATCAATTTTACCTTTTGTCTTTTTCTAACATTTTTCCCGTTAAATAAGTTGAATATCAAAAGGATAATTAGAGTAATGCATCATCGTTCTAGCACGCATAACATGTCAGTAATATTTATTGTTTGCAAATACATCCCGCACAAATAAACACACACATACACACGACTATAAATTACAAAAACAACAACAAAAACAAAACAAAAAGTAAATAGGAAAGTAAGAAAAAAAAAACAGTTATACACGTCCTGAGATTTATGCTATTTTTTTCAAAGTATTAATTAGGTTAACGGTAAAGATACTAGACTATTAAATTATAATAACAAATGCCTCTGCTATATTTCCCATAGAATGGAAAAACGTCCTCACGTCATAGAAAATGAGAAAAATTTATCATTCTTTTATTTCTTTTAATTTTATTTCAAGGACTTTTTTTTTAGCATAGAAAAATTTAACAGTTATTTTTTTCTTTGTTCTTTTTGTGTGTTTGTTTTGTTCTCTCTTCCTCTCTTTCTCGCTTCGATTTCAATTAGCACTGTACTACTTACTCTGTATGTAATAAGTTATGTGTGGGGTATTTTTTATATTTGAATTAAAAGGATGGTGAGTAAACAAAATAACGCAGCGACTAGAAAATTTATGAAAATTAGTTTGTTTAATTTATGAAGTTTCTTGGTAACCTCTACACTCAAAAAAGAAAAAAAAATAAAAAGAAAATCCATGATTTGTTTTTCTTAATGATACGTGCTAAATTTGTATTATTCGGTTCTTTTATTAAATCGATTTAATTACAAATTTTGTTGTTGGAAAATTTTGTTTTAAAGACCTTGAATACAAAAAGTAAAATTAAATAATTATATTATAAATATAGAAACTGTTGAAAGGAATGAAAATAAATTACCTACTATATTGTATTCATATATTGTGTATATTATAAAAATTCGAAATTTGTTGGTATATGAATTAAATTATATTAGGTATTCAGATGGGATTGGATTAAATTATTTGGTATTTTTATTGGAAAGGTATTGTAAGAAGTAATTTGCGGGGCTAAATATTAAAATATAGTGAGCTGCTGTGAGTTGTAACTTATACATAATAAATCTGTAGGTATAAAGAATTAATGAATGATAGAACAATACAATAAATATAATAAAAGCTCTACCGGCCAGTCGGCCAAAAAAGGCATTCCATTGATAAAATTCCATAGGATGTTTAATAACCGTTGCCTCCAAATAAACTTTTCTCAGATAGGTTAAAGTTAATAAATTCTTATAATAACCGTTTTTGAACAAAGCTTTAGTATGGGACCTACTGTGATACAAATATAAATATTGGTTTCGATGAAAGGGAAGCCAAAGGAATTTCAGAAATCGCTTTTACGATATATAGCGTTCTGCGATTATTGGGGATGAGAAAAAGTGAATGGGAATATTAGAAGAAAATTGTTAATGTTATTATTAAATTTTTCTTAATCGTAAACATATGCATTACCAACTTTAGGAAAATTTTTCGATGGGATATAGTTCCATATGTACGATGGAATTGCCCACTACCTGGATAGTTTAACTGAGTATGGATGAAAATCCGTTGACCTCTTTGAAAACAGATGCAAAATATCCCTATAAAGATATTATAAATTTGCTTCACAGAATTTCTGTGCCCACTCTAGTAAGCATTTTCAGATTCTGTTGAAATAAAGAAAATTTTATTATTGAAAGTATTGAAAAAATTGAAGACCGTAATCAAATATAAATATTTAATAAATATAATGATAAATATTTAACTTATATTAGCTCCAGTTATTTTTTTTCTTAATTTTTAAATAAAAAATCGAAATATTTAATTTTTATTCCACTTATACTTTTTAAGTAAATATTATTTAAAATTATATAATTCCTTTTAAATTTTAAATCCTGCTCCTCCAAATCAACTCAATAATAAACTGCATACAATTAATATACAATTTTAAATCACCTCCATTTACATAAAATCATCATTCAAAAAAACAAACCTTTATTCTATGAATTTTTATTATGAAAAAATTTGAATACTTAATTAAAAACAGTTTGTACTACAATTAAAATGCAAACGCCCAGTGGGATTAGTTAAAACAATAAAGGAAATTATATCAGATACTACATCAGATACTACATCAGATACAACACTATTTTACCCACTTAATAACGTATGTTTAAATTTAAAGCTTTAACGAAAAAAAAAAATATTCTTTATGACACCTACTTAATAATAACTTTCAAAAAAATAAAAATATCCTGCCACTTTAAAAAAAAAATTACTATTGTTGGCGATTTTTAAACTTAATACAAATTAGTTTAAGGAAGATACAAAAAAAAAACTGTAATTAATTGTCCTTTAAAGTTACATGAAAAGTAAACAAAAAAAAAAAGAATAAAAACAAAATTCCTTTGAGAAATGACTTTGAATACAATTTTCATTGTTTTGCAACTCAACTTTTGATAATTTGGTATTCACTCATTTTACCATCAAAATATAACCATTTTAATACTTAATATTCACAGTTATTTGTATTTTGTACAAAAATTTGTAACTGTATATAAGTTTTTTTTTTTAAATACTGTTATTTTTTTTTTATCTTTGCGTGCCAAAATCGGTGTTTTGTATGAGGTTTGTAGTGACAATTTTCTTTTAGTTGAGTCATTTGAGCTCAGATATTTTAGGAATAATATTTAATATTAAATATTGTCAGTCTGTTTGCCAACTGGAAATAATCCATTTTTTTTTAACTTAATAACTTGTAAGTCAAATTAAAATCTGCTTTACAAGAAGAGTAACTAGATTTTGACAAAACGTGTTTGTGATTCGAATTTTGTCAAAACGTTTAGACATCTAAATTTTATGCAACATAATATTTAACTAAGAAACCTAAGAGAGTTGTGATAATTTGTTATAAAAATTTAAATTTCAATATATTTTAAATTTCCAAAATGAAACTTAAACATCCGTTTAATTATTTGATATATCTGACCAATGGTATACTGGCTTAGACGCCAGCTTTTCATGTAGAGGATATCGAATTCAAACCTGTGTCAGATAATAGTTTATATCGTAATACAAAATAAGATTTAAAAAAGTATAGGTGCATCTTGTGTAAGATATTAGATGGGGGGCATATTGTGTATTTATAATCTTATACAATATCTGTAGCCGAGTATCCCACGGGTCAATGAATATGTATAACGATATAAGAAACTGGAGCCTATTTTAAACAGACTTGATGAATGCCGTATACTTCTTAAAGGAGTAGAAAGGGGGAAAAAAATGATAAACATAATTTAAAAACTTTTTTTTTTTTTTTTTTTTTAGTGTTTTATTTTTCTATTCATTATGTTATTTTTTTACAATTCAAAAACAAAAACTTAAAAAGAATTCTTATATGCTAAAATGTAATTTGTACATGGCTGACCAATATGTCAGCTCTCACAATTTATTTAGAACCATATTAATATATTTCTCTTTTGGTGTTTTAATATTGATATTTTATTTTCAACATAATATAATTTTAAGTAGTTTTAATTTAATCTTAATGTAATTGAATTTATTGGAAAAATTTTTTTAAATAAAAACCAATTTTTTTATTTTTATGTTTTATAAAATCTTAAAACAAAACTAACCTAATACTTATACCTATACCTAAACCTACAATAACCTACGTTACATCTAAATTTTTCCAAAAGTATGGTTTTTTAATTTCTAATTTATTTTTTGCAGGAATATACTTATCATATTTAAACAACTCATTGTCATTAATATTTATTATATTTAAATTTGAAGGTATTTGTTTTATTTTCGCGTTTCTTTTATAGTGGTATAAAATCGGAATATTTTGATTATTTTCGATGTAATTATGTTTGTCCAAAAACACGAATCCTTCTGGAGGCAAAAAACCTGTAACTATAGGCAGTTTTTAATGTACTCAAAATTTTCATACCATGGATGGCAGATTAATGAGTTCTCGCATGATTCACTACTCCTTTGAATATGGTTACGTATGAGATGAATGATAAAATTGTCGATTCTAACTATGTTCGCCTTATCATATATAAATTTATTTGAATAATAGTGCATATTAGTGTTAGGTTTTCTATTATAATTTGTACAAGCTCTTAAACACTTGCGTTCGAATATTCTTAATTTTTCCATCACAGAAGCATTAACTTTATACCATATTGAACAGGCATATGTTAGTACTGGACGGATTAAGGTTTTGTAGCAGAGCAATTTAACATTGTTGCAAAGTGTTCTGGAAAAGAACAATTTTCCTAAATTAATAAAGGCGTTATTTGCTTTTCTTATTTGATTATTAACATGATAGTTAAGTTTAACAAATAATTATAGTGAACTCCTAAATACTTGAAGTTCACAGAATTTTTAATTTTTGTTTTGTCTGGAGTTAATATATAAAAATCTCTCCAGCATGATTTAACATTATATTTTACCTTGTTAATAGTATTCCTGAATAACATAGTTTCACATTTTTGATAATTAACTTTTAGCTTCCAAAGATTACTATAAGATATCACTTTATAAAACATTTTTTGTAAAATGTATTGTGCATCTCTTAGATTATTACTTGTTGCGTAAATTGTCAGATCGTCCGCAAATGCTATACTGTAATTGGGCTCTAAATTTTTATTTAGAGAATTCAGTAATTCGCTTATGTATATATTGAATAAAATTGGGGAATTTACGGTGCCCTGTTGTAACCCATTGGATAGTTTGAATTCTTTGGATAAATGATTATCCGACCCCCAGGTGCTAAAATTTTTACCTCTAATCATGTTGTTAATCAGAATTACTAAATGTAAGGGATATTGATATTTTAAGAGTTTGTATATTATACCATCAATCCAGACGGTATCAAAAGCTTTTTCAAAGTCCACAAAACATGCTGCTAGAACCTTATCATCGTTTATATTTCTACATATATCCGATGAAAGCTTCGTCATAGCGTGTATTGTGCTATGTTTATGACGAAAACCAAACTGATTTGATGGTATAATATTTTTAATCTCAGTTATTTTGACTATAAATTTATTTATTATTATTTCTAGGATTTTTCCTATATTTGGTAATAAACTTATTGGTCTATAACTGCTAGGATCTGAAGCACTTTTTCCTGGTTTTTTTAATGTAATAACAACTGCTTTTTTCCACTTATTTGGGAAGTAGCTTATATTAAGGTAATTGTTAAACATTATTGTGTATAAGTTAATTACTGAAAAAGGAAGATGTTTTAACACTATATTTGGAATTTTATCTATACCTGCCGATGTTTTACCTTTAAGTTTTGATAAAATATCTTTGAGTTCATTTTGAGCTATAAAATAATTATTTAAAGTTTCATTTTCAAGTAAATTATTTGAATGTAAATGATTGTTAAATTTAACAAGGGATATTTTATTTGTTTTGTTATTTTGAATTATTTGGTTTAAATTGTTAATACTTTGCTCTACATTGTTACTTATCGGGGAAAATCTGTTTGTAACTTGCTTTTGAACTTGGTATAAATGTGTTGCCATTACTTCATTTATGTGTTCGTTTTCTTTGATAATATAATTATTGTTTTCTATTTTAAGTTTACTTAAATTTAATTGGGCGTCGTTTAGAATGTGCGTATTGTTAATTGGAATTTTTAAGTAGTCAATTTTGTTTGAAGTTTGTTTTTTATAAATTTTTTTAATTTCAGAGAACAAGTTTTTATTGTTTGATAATTTTATGTTTTTGATTCTGTTAGTCCAATAATTACTTATTGAGAGTTTAATATTTTGTTTAATTAACGAATTTATGTTTTTCAGTAATGAATTAATTCTTAGAAATGAAAAAAAACGTAAAATTTTAATTAATTTAAATTTAGCTGTAAGTAATTCACTTTTATATTTTTTTAGTCTAGTAATAGTTGGATTTAAGTAAATATCTAGGCTATTAAAATTATTGTTTTTGGATGGGATTGTTAACGACATTGCTTTCCGTATTGAATTTTCAATGTTTTCGATATAAAAGTCAATGTCCCTATCTGTTAGGTTTTTATTGTTAGGAATATTTTTAAGAACATCATCATTTCTTACTAAATTATTTAACACTTTTTTAAATTTGTTCCATTTAGCTTTCCTAAATAAATAAATTTTTTCAGGTGATGGAGCCAGTAAATATTCTTCCATATTATTATAACTAATTTCAGTCCGTAAAGCTAAATGGTCACTATCATAAGAATATGTTTTTATTTTGTTCTGATTATTAGTTTTTAAATTAATTCTTATGTCAGTTAGGAATATGTCGATATACGATTCTCCTCTCGGAGAATTTAAAAACTTTCATTCAAATAGCAAATGAAAAATTTACGAGTAAATAGATTGCATACTTTTAGGGGCCTCATTAATTTTTAGTTATTTTATAAAATTAGTTACCACCATTTTGTTTTCTGATAAAAAAAAACTATTAAAATCACTTAGTTATTAACTACCACAATTATTCTAACGAGAATTCTGCACTTTTTTTTTATTTTTTAATACTTTGTAGTTTTATTTGCATAAAAAAAGCAAAACTATTGCAAAAATTCCACATAAAATTCATTTTTTTAAACTACTCAAAAAAGGAACTAGCACAGTTTTTTTTTAATTCTTCAAAAAAAACGTAAAATAAAAAAAAATTTTTAAAATAACATAAGTTTTTTTTTTACATAATATTTAAATATTTATGCGTTTTTTGATGTATGATGTGACATTTTAAATTGCACAAAGTGACAACTCTTGAATCAAAAAAAAAAAAAAGAAGAAAATAAATATAACAAAAGTTAATTAGCTGCGGTTTTTCCGCTTGTAGTTTTGGTTCATTGATGAGAAGCACTGGTTAACAATGATTTTATTTGCTGTATCAAAAAATTATACATATATATAAATTAATAAAAAATGTATATTATGGTGGTGTTTTATAAGAATTGCATAATTGATATGATACAAAAGATACATATGTTTATAAAAGTATATGGACATATGTAATATGATAGGCAAATAGATTGTATAAACACATAATTTCTATATATGAAAATAAGATGTTTAACAAAGTTGTAAATTTAAATATAGAAATAAATTTAATACTCCCAGTTTATAAACAGCGTCCTTAGTAAACTATTGGTAAATACGAAGCTGGAAAATTTAAAACAAACTCGTTTTTGAAAATCTATTTTAGAAAATCAATTTTTTATATTCTGAAAATTTCTGAAATTTTGGATTTTGTATCGAACTCTAAAATCCTTAAAAAGGAAATTTTGTAAAAAGAAGCGATTTTTCTGTAAAAAACGGGTTTTTTCAATAAAACGATGCTTTTCAATAAAAAACGAGATTTTTAAATAAATCGAAATTTTCTAAAAGCAATATTATAAATAAAGGATCTACTAAACCGATATTTCGTACCGCTTCCATTTTATATTATACTATATATTAGAGTTGACTCTAATTAGACTGGCATTTTCGATTTTAACAGTTTCTATGTTTTTAAACACTTTTGCGAAATCCTCATAAATGAATTTTTATAAATTAAGCTTTTCACAAAATATTATTAAATATTTTAAATACTTTCCAGGAACAGCTTATTGCCTACCACACAATGTACACCACATTATTTTTAGTAAATTTAATGTGAGGAATATGTCCACAAATAATATGAAATTTATATCCCGCTTTTATAACAGCTAAATAATTAAAAAGATGTCCAACATTTTTAGTTTTATTTTAAAATAATTTTAAATTAAGTTTTAATATAATCGAAAAACACTATTTGAAATGCCTAATTTATAAAAAATTAATATATTTACATTTTAATTTAAACCGTGATTTGATCACATATCACTATTATCTTCTTCAAATCAAATTGATAGCTTTTGCTATTTAAAATTAAAGTATTTTTTAATTATAAATTCCCATAAAATAAAATTGAACCTACATTACACTATACTTCTTAAATTAAATAATCAAATAATATTAGTCTTTTAAATTTAATTTTATTTATTTAACTTAAACTCTAAATGAACAACTTCCAGTTTCAATTATACTAAAATTCCAATTTCATTCAATTTTAAAATCACTAAATAAAGTTTAATGTTTAAAATTTAAAAAAAAAAAAAGTTTTTATTTTTAAAAATGCGTTTATTTAATACCAAAATTTTTCCAAAATTTTCTTTATAAATTCTATACCATAAATTGATTCTTAAGATTCACATAAAAAATTGTAAAATACAGTGTTCATTGAAAATAAAAGTAGAAATTATAGTATATCAGGTTTCTATTTTCAGTATACCACTATTATAATAGTTATATGATACTATTATGATAGTGCTATTATAATAGTGCTATTTGGTTGTATGATAGTATTATAATGAAGGAAACTATAAAAATAGAAATCAACAGAGTTTTTGAAAATAGAGAAAGACTTTTATTAAAACTATAACAACATTCGAATGGCAGTGGTACGTATATAGTGGGTATCAGCTGAAATTCAAAAGTAAAATTTGTTTTTATTATCGCGTTTTATTATATTAGCGTTTATTTACTTACAATTGACTTTTACACAATAAAACAATTTTAATAAATTTAAAATTTTCTTGTGAAATGAATATTTTTGCCAAAAAAGAAATTTTGGAGAAGACAAACCCGGAGTAATGTAAGAAAATTAAAAAGAAAAACTGAACATTAACTTTTATATGGAAGGAAGATGAAAATATATGTTGGTTCTCCATCTAGTAATATTAATATTGCACAAATTCTCCTATTCTGAATTTCTTTTATATACTCTTTTAACATGAACTTGGTTCTTTATCATGTAAGATTGGTACTTATTTTTTAAAACTCTTCCATATTTTGTAGTTCAGAAGTTGAACTGCATTATTTAAGAACCGAATTCCCGATCCTGTGTATTAAAGTAATAAAAAGAAGAAATATTAAGAAATGTCACATAAAATTACATCTAAATATTTGAAAAGGCTTAAAATTGGATGTACGAAAAAATATAACTAATTTTCAAGCAATAAGCTTTTAAATACAATTTTTTCTAAAATACCATTCTTAAAAACGTTTTGGAGATTTGAAATTGGCATTTAGCATTTTTCAGATATTTGAAGTTTTTCTCATTTCCAAAATGTTTATTTATATGTATATGGGTTAGATCCTGCATCCACAGAAGTTTTTGAATAAAGCTCAAAGTTAGGTAGAATACTTTAGATTTTGATATAAAATCAGGGCTTCAATAAATTTTTTAAATCGAGTTTGAAGGTGGTTACCTGTACTATAATAAATGCCCCAAAAGTGATAAATAAAGATATAATTGTTTTAAATTTTCATAAAATAATGTGGTACCTCCTTTTCAAAAAACCAAATGAATCTCACTAAATTTTTCAATTTTAAGCTCTTTAGATTTCAGCTGATTTAATTTTTCTAGCTGTTTTTAAGCCCTTTATATAAAGCCTGAGTACTTATGTTGATCCGACTGCTGCATCCCATTAAAAAACATCAAATTCATTTGAAAATAGACCAATTTCACGTGAAAAGAGTACATAATATAATATATACACCATATACTATATTCACATACACATTTCCAAATATATACAGAAATAAAATTTTCATTATTTTATAAATTGTTTTTTTTTTAGTATTAAATGCTATCATGCAGATGCTTTAGGGACACTATAAAACTATCTGAGAAAAACTGTTATATTTTCCATTTAAAAAACCCTTTAAATGAAGAAAATTTAGAAAATTTTCCAAGTAACTACAGAATATGAAAAAATATGAAAATTATAATTTTTTTTTTTAAATATATTATTTTAGTTCTTAAACATTTTAAAAATAAATTTATGACTTGCGGAATTATTTTGACATTTTTTTTGAGAATTTCTTAAAGAATAAAGTGAGAATTTCAACATTAATAATATGAATTATTATTTTTTGAGTTTTTTTTTTCTTAAAAATTTATAAATTATACAAATGTTAAGAATAATTTAAAGTTGTAATCAATACCTACTTAAAAATATAATAAATATAATAATATATTATTAAATAATATTGTTATAAATTAATTTTTTAATGTACTAAATAAAATTTATATACTTTAGGCAATTTTTCCAAAAAAATAAAAATTGTTTTTTAATTTTTGATTTATTTAAAAATTAAAAAAAAATTTTAATTTTGAAATTTTTCTATATATTTATATTTTATTGCTAGTATTAATTATTTATTATTTATTAAATTTTAACAATTAAAAATATATAATAAATATTTTTTGAATTCTCAAGTGTATATCAAAAAATGTTTCCCCAAGGAATTTTCATATTACAAAATTGGAATTTTAATTTGAAGTACAAGGTTGTTACAGTGTCGGGCTTAGTTTTGTGAATCAAATTGAAATTGATGATTTTTTTTTATAAATTAACTTTAGGTTTTCAAAGTGTTGATTACTTTTTAACAAATTCTAGTAGAATAAATTTCAGTTTAAATTTCAATTGAACTCAAACCTCCACTCAAACATTAAGCTAGCTCAACATTTGAGTATATTTTAATATGAGTTATACATTTGAGTGTATCTTTTAACAGCGCTGCCACATATAGATCAAAAATTTTTAAAAATTATAATACAAAACCACTTCACCATTATTTTAAGCAAAACTAAATGAAAGCTAAGTTAAACTACGAATATTTGGAATCACTTTAGTCACAAATAATTTTATTTAAGTGATACAAATTTTTAAATGTTATTGTGTCTATACTATAGGTATATGTTTTAACAGGGGAGTGATATTATATTGTTCTTACAAAAATTGACCTTAACAGATTATGTATACAATTTAAACATGAGATAGTACTAGGTCTTGTAACGTGAAGAAACGTCTTAGATTTTCAATAGATAATTTATATTGAATTATAAGTTTGATATTTCTATATCTGTGAGTTATATTAATAAATTAAATTATTTTAATAAATAGTTTATTTTCTATATTTATTCGAATTTTTGTATTAATACATTTTTTTTCATTTAAACCGAATAGCAAATGGTAGCTGCCTTTAATCGAAATTCAGATAAAAATTTCATTCCACTCTTACTTGAATTAGAACATAGGTTTTCCGAATGAAAGCTTAGCATTTAACAAATAATGTGTCACGAAGCCCTTTAAGACAATAATGTGTTTAAAGTTTTAATTGCTGGCAAATCTTGGCTATGATAATATAGATAAAATTTACGCCATGTCACAATTTGAAATTTTGTAAATTAAATTAAATTTTTCCTCAATAAAATACAAAATATAATAATAATATAAGTATTATGCAGTACTACATTTAATTTTAAAATAAGAGATAAAAATTAAACCACTAGTATCTAACTTCATTGAAAATGTTTACTTTATATTATGACCATAACTGTAATTACAAAATTTATTTTTTAAATTGAAATTAAATATTAAAATAATAATAAAAATATTATTTTTTAAAAAATCAAGTGTTAAAATTTATATTTAAATAAAATATCACTCCAGCATATTAATTATTAAATTATAGTTTTATTTTTATTAAATTTATTATTTCTCATAAATTTATAACTTAAAAAAAAACAAATTATTATTTTCTACTCTTCATTATAAATTAATTTTACAAAATAAATAAATTTTATTTATAAAAATTTTAATATTAAATAAAAATTGAAGAAAAAAAATAAAAAAAATCTTCTAAGAAACAAAAATTTATTTTTAATTACATTTCAATAATAAATCATATAAACAATAAATTCTTTAAATTTTTATTAATTTCTTATGGTGAATATATTAAAATATTTAGAACTGTAGGAGCTGCAGTTTGCCTATGATATATTCTATAATTTTCTAGCAGTTTCATAAGTTCAAAAAATTACTTAAAATCCAGATTTTATATAATCGAAATTTAAAATTCTTCAATTTGTTCAGTCCTGGCCTGTTCATCCGATCGCTTTCTTGCATTGCTCTGAAATTATAGTATATTCAAAAACTTAAAACCTACATATTAAGTGGATATTTCAAAAATTTTTAATTTTGGTATTTTTATATAATTTTATATAATTTAATTTTATAGTATTTATATCTATAGAATAATTGTACCTACATGTTTTACATAAAATAATTTAAATTTTCTTTATGACGTAAATGAATCGCTAATTCATAGTAAAATATTATTATTACAAAAGTTATACAAAAATCGAACAGATAATATATTAATAATAATATATAGTATTATAATATATAATAAATTATATATACAGAATTATAAATAGAATGATTTTTAACTAGAATTTTAAAAGATAAATATTATTTGGAATTTTCAAATTATTTTATTATTTAATATTAAAATTATTTTATTATTAAACTAGCTAATACCCGGTGCGCGTTGCTGCGTCTTTTAATGGAGGTTTAATTGAATTTGATGTTACTGCAAAAAGTTAACACAAAAATTACCCACGGTTTACACACCTAAATTTAAAAATGTATGAAAGCAATCTTTTTAAAACGATTTTTCTAGGATTATTCTAGTAATTTTTGAAACTTTCTGTAAAACGTAATTTACTTCCAAAAATTTGACCAAACGTAGGACCGACTGTTAACAGACTCAACTCCATTTTCAAGTTGCTTCACACAAATAAAATTTGCGGTCAACCCGTCAAATCGTTTCTAATTTAGAGTAAAATATAACCAAACAATTAATAAAAAGCTGTTGGGCCGCAATGGGTTAATGGAACTCAACAACATTTTTTAGGGCTTTCTTTTAAGCCAAAGCAGAACTTCGAAAAATCGGATAAAATTTGGACCCAAAATTTTTTTGAACACCCGTCGGCCCGACATCTGTTTACAAATTCCAAAACTGTTAATAGTGTCAACTCAATTCTCACAGGGGAGCACGTATACAAAATTTGAAGAAAATCGGTCAAATCGTTTTTAATTTAGAGTTAAGTATTGAAAAAACATATAAAAAGCTGTTGGGCCGCAATGGGTTAATGGAACTCAACAATATTTTTTTTGGGGCTTTCTTTTTAGCCAAAGCAGAATTTTGTAAAATCGGACAAAATTTGGACCCAAAATTTTTTTTTACCACCCGTCGGCCCGACATGGGTTAACAAATTCCAAAACTGTTAATAGGGTCAACTCAATTCTCAAAGAGCATCACGTATACAAAATTTGAAGTCAATCGGTCAAACCGTTTTCATTTTAGAACAAAGAAGTTTAAATACTTGCACCACAGCCCCAACTTGGCGGTCCGTTAGAGCAAAATTTTTGGGCCACGATTTCTTTCCGTACCCAAAAACCTCTATATACAAAATTTCATGAAAATCGGCTGGTCAGTTTAGGAGTACTTCTTTAGTTAGAACTGCTTAAAAAGTGTCTGAAATGATCAGTAAACTTCAGTATCTATAAATAAATTTAATATATTAAAACACATATATTACTGTAAAATTCGATCTTTTCCCTAGTTTTAGAGTTATTTTTTCTTCAATTAAAAAATTCCAATAATTGGACTTTTAAATAATAATTAGAATTTTAAATTATAAGTAAAACTTAATTTAATTTAACTAGGAGTAGGTAGTTGGAGATGAGACTTTTTTAAATGCATTGAATTAAACATCTTTTATAAGATCTAGATGTAACTAAAGATCAGAGAATCTTTTAGACAAAATTCATCTAAAGAAAATTATCATACGTTTAGGGGAAGCCTTTCCTTAATAATCTTTATTTTAAAGAATTATTTTGAAAATCAAAATAGAAATAAAATCAAAAAATTTTAATCTTAATCCCCATAATCTAATTCTTATAAATTTTTTTATACGCAGTTACAGTAATTTTTAAGTAAAACTTTTAAAATACAAATAATATGCAATTTATTTAAATATTATAATTGCAAGATACTTACTTGACAATAATTGTTTAACCCTCGGTTACTGTCCATGGGGTGTAATCCACCCAAATCAAGTTTACAAGACAATATATATACGAAAAATTGTAGTAGTTGATCTCAAACCAATATGTAATCTCGTTTTGGATATTTTTTTTTAATTTTGTGTAAATTAAATGTGGGCTTTGATAAAAAAAGACCTCGAAAAATGCAATCCAAAATGGGTCTGGGTGGATTACACCCCCGACAGTAATCTTGACACAAAATTTTTTTACAAAATGGGGTAGATTACACCCCCGACAGTAATCTTGACACAAAATTTTTTTACAAAATGGGGTATATTACACCCCCGACAGTAATATTGACACAAAATTTATTCATAATAACGAAATTTTGTATTATGGTAGATATTTGAGTTATAATTGGGAACTTTTTTTTTTTTTATTATTATAATATTATATTATTATATTATATAAAAATAATTAATATTTGAATTGCCATAGCTACAAAAGCGTACAAAATTAATTTGTGTGAATTGCTACAATTTGGAGGCAAAATCACAAATTTGTTTTTGGAATTTTTTTTTTTAATACTGAAAACTGGTGAGATAAATTACATTAATTTAATAAAATTTTTCTCTAAAAAATTGTTCCTGTTGAAAAAAATTTTGTTAATAAACTTTTATTTGTTATATTTCTGCTTTCAAAAACAACCAATTGCAAGAACGTGGCATGAAAATTATTGATTTTGTGATAATTTAAAAAGTATTTAATTTTAATTTTTTTTATTTTCTTATTAAATGGAGTATTTTTTGTTTTTACTATATATTTATTTATTTAGTTTTTAATAAAATGAAGTTTATATATCTAAATTTGTAGAATTTTTACTGATTTAATCTGGAAAAAAAATGCCTTAAGATATTTATGTTATAGCAGTTAAGAATACGCATTTGAATGTATGGGGTGTTTTCCACCCCTGGATAGTAACTACGTAACGAAAATAGAGGACAGTAACCGAGGGTTAAATTGATTTTGTCACCAACCCTTGTTTAAACTTTTTTAAATATGGACAAAACTCCACCCATTTTATTTCAATAATATTAATTTATAAAATAATACAAAACTTTTATTTAAATAAACAATTTTAGATATTGCATGAACAAACAAAAAAACCATTTTAAATGCCACAAGGATTACCATTAAATGTCACAAGTCTTGCTTATGGTCTTTTTATAAAATATTTTAAATAAATCATGTCAAAGAATTTAAAATTTGTTATAAATAAATTTAATGGTGAGTTAATTTTGCAATTACAAATTTTATCAATATTCTAATGAAGGAAGTTTAATTTTCTTAATAAATATTTAAAAAATAAAATGTTTATTTACAATTATTTAAATAAGATTTATAACATATTTCTTGATCTATTTGTAATTCAGTTTCCTTGCCTTTCAACCTTGAATAACATTGATATATAATTTTAGTTTTTTTAAAGCCTTTCAGTTTTTTAAACCCCAACTTTCAAAATATCTATTTAAAGCTAATAATACTTGTAATAAATTTCTTTCGAAATGTTTATTTAAGGTTAAATAGTACCGGAAATGCAGTCGTTCAGTAATATTTTTAGTGAAAATCAATTTTATGACTCTGATTGTTGAGAAGTTTTTTTATTAAATTATAATTTTCGCTATAAACAGATTCTAATAATTACTACAACCCCTCAAAGACATGTTTTTCTAATACTCTAGTATTCCTAGTTAAACTTATTTTTATTTGAAATTCCATTAAAACAATTACGGAAATAAAAGTACCCCAAATTTATTATTATAAAAAAAATACATTACATATTTTCAGGCGTAAGATAATATTTTTAAAATAATTGTACCTTTTTTCTTAGTAAAAGATTCCCTAACAATTCAATTTTAACTACGCATTAAGTATAATTTATTTTACAGTACATTTTAAACAAATTTTTAAAAAACTGTGCATTTATGATTTCACTCTGTCCGTCCGTCCATCTATACCTTTACAAAACTTTTAAGTCGTTTGAAATAATAAAAAAAAAATTTACCTACGGAGTAAATAAGATTCACTGTTACTGAGCTACAGCTCCCAAAAGTGGGGAGAAACTCTAAATTGAAACTATTACAACAATAGTTATAACTTAAAATGTATATTTTCAGTCTGGATAACCGTTTTAATAAGTCTTTTATATATTAGTATCACTAATGTGTAGAATTACTAAACGGAACTTTAAGTTATCACCAGGCGAAACTCAATTTTTGCAAGAATTTTCAAAATAATTATCTTGCAAACAGTTTGAGTTAAGAACTTAATATTTTTAGAGAAGACAAACTTTACGAAATAGGTATGAGTTTTTTAAGACAACTTTTAGATATAACAGTTAGGAGCTGTAAGCCGTTTATTTTTATTTTTAAAAATATGCTTTGGTCCACAGTTTTATTTCAAATTGTGTAAAAGTTTTGCAATGGGCTCTTTTTAGAACCCTTGTTGAATATAATTATTTGTTTATTTTAAAATCGAATCAAAATTAAAGTAGTTTAGCATTCATTTAATGTTTACGCAAATTTTCCTAATTTGCTGTACATAAAAGCCTATATGTTATATATAAAATACAAAAAATAAATAAAGACACTACATATAACATGTAAAGGAAATTAGTTTGACAACAAAAATCCAAATAAAGTATATATAAAATATTATAATTTTGTTATACATAAAAATAAAAACACTGCAGGATTCTCTAAAAATAAAAAATAAAATTATCATAATGCCAAACTTATATCTTTTGAAATTTTGTTGTTTTTTTTGTTTATTTAATGAAAGTTTTCACATTTTATTTACTACGACAAATTTAAATGTTAAATAAAAACATTTAAAACAATTTTCCTATTTTTATACCCGTATGACTATACTATAGTCAAAGGGCATTATAAATTTACCATTACGTTTGTGACGAAGTGAAGAGGGGAAGGGGGCGGGGGGTACATCTAGACTTTGCAATAGACGTCATTTAAATCCAGCCATTTTGGTCAATGGGTTCGGGTAGCTGCCATACAACTTCTTTTTTTATATGAGTATTACTCTGTACCTATTACAGCTGCGTGTCTGAAATTTTGCCAAAAGTAGTTTAGTTTTATGGCCAAAGTTTCTACAAAATTTGGCTGGTCTACTGGAGAGGGTTCGTGTATCTGACATACAACTCCTTCTTTTATATGAGTATTACTCTGTACCTATTACAACTGCGTGTCTGAAATTTTGCCAAAAGTAGTTTAGTTTTATGGCCAAAGTTTCTACAAAATTTGGCTGGTCTACTGGAGAGGGTTCGTGTATCTGACATACAACTCCTTCTTTTATATGGGTATTCCACTACACTTAAATGCTGTATGTTTGCCAAAAGAAATTAATGATGTTATAATGTATATGTTACGGTCATACGGGTATCCCAGACTTGACACAGTCTACTCTACTACACTCTTCCTTGTTTTTCTTTCCTATTATGTTTCTTATTATTTTTTTCAATTTAAGTAAAACTCACTTTGGCACAACACACACAGGATAGATAAAATATAAAAATTTATTGCGAATATTTTATAGATTTTCGGAAATTTAAAATTCTACTTCTATCAGTTTCTTTTCCTACCGCTTTTGGATAGTTAGGAAGAGGTAGCTCAGAGAAACAGAAATATCTACAAATCAGTTAAATTTTGAACTTCGGACAACAGTTTATTAAAAATATTTGTTAATCTAAGATTTTAACAATGTATCTAGTATCTACCTAGTATTTCCAAAAATTATTAATTAATAAGCATCGAATTATTTATATTTTATGTAATTTATATTATTTTAATTTAACAATTACTCAATTTTGAGTCCAATCCAAAATCCGAAACCGAAATTTTTGTATACTTAAACTATTTTAAAGGAAATTCAAATTTCGAAATTATATTTGATTTGAGCTCAGATATTTTAAATTTAAATATACGAATAAGTCATAGGGATAATACAATTTTTTTTATTATCCAATTTTCAATTTTTGATACATATTCAATTTATATAAATTTTATAGTTATAAATCGTATTTTTCAACTTTTACTTTTAATTTTTCAAATCTCAAATATTTTTGAATTTAAGTTTGGCTGTTCATCTTTGGATTATTGATAATTACATTCTACTAATAAGAACTAAGGAGTCAATCAGATCCCAATTTCGAGTTCTAACTTTTATTTTAATGACTACCAATCTTGCGAAACTGGTATTCCCGGACTATTGGGCTCTTCATCTAAATCTTTTTCCTGACAAAAAGCTCTTAAAATGTTTCATTTTTAAATTTCGATAAAACTTTATAAATTATGTAAAATAGATCTAAAAGGAAATTTGATATCATAAAACTCATTAATATTAGCCCATACCCGGGAGGAAAAAGGCCATATAGATATGCAGGGACATTGAATGTCCTTGTAATAAATAATTCAATAATTTGTTATATATAAGTATTATACAAAATCTTAAATAATATTATCCAATTTTTTAAAATATTTTGAAAGCTATTATCAAATATAAATGTCCTTTTAATAATGTCCTTATTTATTTACCGACTTTTTGAATATATTATATTGTTTTATTAGATTTTATAAATTCAACTCTCGTAAATTTGTTTTTGATAGAAAAATTACAAAAATTTTCTTAAAAAAAATTACAATTTTGAACTTAAACATTGAAAGAACTTGATTTGTTCAGTAAACCATATAGATGGTTGAACTAAGTACTTAAGGTTTTTTTTAGAATAATTTAAGATACAATATATACAAGTAAGCCAACAAAATAATATACACAGAAAGCCTATTTTTTTCATATCTTTTTTTCTTATTTTGGTTTACTTATACATAGACCATATTAAGATATTTTTATATTATATACAGTAATTATATATTATTAAAAAAAAAAATTCAATATATTTTAAAAATAAATTAATTTTTATATATTAAAATAGCAAAAAAAAAATATTAGTTAGTATTATACTTAACTTTCCAGTGCCAATTATGTCAAAAACAGAAGAAAAAATTAAATATTAACAGACAGGAATTTTAAGGATTAAGAAATAATTGAAAAAACTTTTTTTTTATTTTTTTTTTTTTTTTCTTATAACAAAATTAGGCTGTCCAAAAATTTTTAAAATTAAATCCAAATAAACGACAAAATATTTTGTAGTATTTATAAAATTTAATATTGAATTTTATTTTTTAAAAGAATAATTAAAAGCAAGTTATTTAAAAAATTTATAATATATGTTTAATAATATATGGATAATGACTAGAAACTTTGTAGATTAAATTTTTTAATTAAAAAATAAAAAGTATGCCCAGACAACTTCCGTTAAGGCCTTTCAAATTTTAATTTCTATTTATTTGGGTATTTGTATTATTAAAATTTTAAATACTTTTTTAGTTAGAATTTATAAAAATAGCAAAGTTAGATTTGAGGCGAGTATTCAAATTTAAGAGTTTTTGTACTTTCACTTTTTACTCAATGGCAGATTTAAAACTACATAACATAAAACTCCAATATTCAGTTTATCTCACTAATTTACGGTTTAACGAAAGTAATGTGTTGTGCGAATAACTTGAAGATGTTAATCTATAACGCGATTATAAAATTTTTAATATTATAGTAATATTAGAAGCTGTTATAAAATATTTCAAATCACTGAGATCAGTTATTCTATTTTTCATGATATTCATGAAACTATAGCTTAATCTAATTGATGTTAGCCTAACTTATATTTTAACCATTTTTGAAATACCTATATTGAAAATTTGGATTTTTTAAAATAAAACTAGGATTACTATTAAAAGCCTGTATTTCTTTTGTCTGTATTTTCATTTGCTTGTATTAATATGCATAAATATTCAGGAAAAAGTGTACAATCCATATTTTGTAGCCAACTATAAAAGTTATCCTAAATATTTCTAATATTGATATACATTTATACATTTAATATACTTAAAAAATTGGAAGTTGAAAGTTCTTTATTATAATATAAATTTAATAATAAAGAACCTCTAACAATGAAGACTGTCGCCCCTAAATTTCTCTGCTAAACTTATTGACACGCTTCCTTTAAAATAGCAGTAATTAAATCATTACATTTATAGTAACATATATAACTATTATAAGTATTCATATTAAAATTGACCCCATCTATATAAATCAATTCAATTGAGTAAATAAAAATTATTAAATTTTAAGTTATCAGATAGACTGTAGAATGTAGATTGTCATTTTAAAACCAATGAAATATTAAACTGCATTTTTGTACCATAGCATGTACCATTCGAACACGTAGGCTTCGTAGTCCATTCTGTTTCCCTCTTTCGATACTTTCTAATAATTTTTAAATAATATTACTTATTAAGTTTTTATATATTTGTTATTATTATATACTAGCTGTTGGCTGGTCACAGAATGATGGATGGTTAGTTGAGTACTTCAGCACCATATTCTTAAATAAAATCATTTAATTGAATGCGTTTGTTACAACTCATTTCCAGTACAAATATATTAATAATAATATTTTGTATATTTAAATTATATTTGGTAACCAAGGTGATTTGTAAAAAAACTAACCCATCGAGGTCCCAAATGTATTCCAAATACAGGTTTTTTAAAAGAACTTCCTATACTTTAAATAATAAATGTATAATTTTTGTTTTATAAAATTCAACTATTAATTAAATGACGATCATAATATAATTACATAGATTACCCATTTATATTTATAACTTTACACACAAGAACAAACACGAATCAGAATATAAGTTAAATTATGTTTAAATATAAAAGTTTTGAAAAGTTTAAAAATGAAAATTCAAATATTATTTCAAACATTTTTATCATTCTTTACAACTTCACAAACAAATTAAAAATAACTATAAAACAAATTATATATAAAATACCAGTAAATAAATATAATTAATAAGTTTTTTTATATAATATTATATAATATATATATACAGTTGTCTCTTTTCATTTTATGCTCTATTAATTACAGATAGAAAATTTTATAATTCTGTTATCACTTTAATTTTATATCGTGCATTCATTTCTGATCATTTATTTTTTTATTCCTTTAAATTGTAGGTACATGTGCTTAAACAGGTTTTTTTTACAAATTACATTTCCTTTGATTGATAGAATGCAAAACATGAAGATAGATGGAAACAATTTACATAAACAATTTAAAAAATAACTAACATAGTGAACTATATAAAATTATTTTGTATAGTTTAAAACCGCATTCTATTTAAAAAACAAAATTAATATATTTACAATTATATAAAAATATAAGAATGTGTTAGTTAAAAAAAAATTTTTTTTGGGGTTAACTATCAATTTGTGCCATAAATTTCAATAGAAAGTAGCTTATTTATCCGTTTTGGAAGCGTTCCATAACTTCGGTTTAGTAAACCTTTTTTTTTAAATCTCGTTTTTAGAAAATTTCGTTTTAGAAAATCTCGTTTTTTATTGAAAAATCTCGCTCTTTAAGAAACCTGGTTTTTAGGGATTTTTAAGTTGGATACAAAAGCAGAATTATCATCTTTTTCCAGAATATGAAAAAAAGGATTTTCTAAAAACAAGATTTTCTAAAACGAGATATTCTAAAAATGAGATTTTCTAAACGAGATTTTCTAAAACGAGATTGTGTGAGACCGAGATTTACTAAAACGAGATTTCAGATCCAACCCATACGTTTTAAATATTTGCAATGATTTGAATAAAATTTTAAAATTGTTCTTAGGTTCTCGGAATGTTGAATTGGCGATAACTGGTAAGGGTGTAGTATAGAATAGTTATATGGTTTATCGTTGATCAAAGTGATGCTCGAATATAAGCACCTCTATTAAAATCATGTATAGGTACAATTTCTACACTTGCTTTTATCGAAGCTGACCTGGTTTGTCGTAGCTCCAATATAAACGTGCCCTTCCATAAATGCTTCAGAATGCTTGGTTACTTACATTGGTTTAAGCGATTTCACTAATTACAAATACTATGCATTACAAACTTAATAAAATACATATATATGTCTTATGTCTGATATAAAGTTTCTGCTCAATTTATATTATTTATTAATATTTGACTGATTATTTACACAAATAAATGAATTAATTATATAATACCTTGACTGCCTATAGATGAAATTTAAATCAATAAATAATACCTTGACTTTAAACTTGATTATTTAACCCTTTGGAACGAATTCCTTTATACATAACTTTGAAATAGATCTGTAGGCTTTGTTATAACACAAGTGAAGTTTACAATTATACTCCATCTGAGATCGTATGTAGGCTTTCAATAGATACTGGACAGATTGCTGGGAGAAAATCCTACCATTTGACAGCGTTGTTATCTACATCAGAAATATGCTAATTTCACAATACTTTTTGATTGAGCTGCACCTAAGATTTTTAGGCCTTAGACTGGCTGCATAATTTTGCCCTAGGAGCTCAGAAGAGTTTTGCAAGAGATGCTTATACCAATCAGTTGTAATGTAATGATATGAATGGCTCAGCTAGTCGTCCGATTTCTCTTTAAACTTCAGTCGTAGAATGCCACAAGAGTACTGTCGTTGCCGAAACTGTGGATTGGATTGAGGATGGAACAGAGTAAATCATTGATAAAAATAAAAGAAAAGAGTAGGTAATAAGGCAGACATAGCCTTATAAAACACCAACATTTATTTCATGAGTGTCTCAGAAAATAGTATATCCACGCTGATTTAATCATATAAAGTACTTTATTTAAAAAATTTTAAATTTTTGAATTCAAAATTCGGAAGTTTCACTTTAATTCAATTTTAAATAAATTATTAATTAACTTATGTATATGGTAATATTGTTTTGTACATACACAAATTAAAAATTTTATTAAAAAACTATGCTTGTGTATACAGAATGTACAGTAAAGTAGCTACTCATCATAATTTTTTTGCAGTATCTACAATTAATCTTATTATCAAGTACAATAATAAAAAAAAAATTAAGTACATATAGCTTTATTATGTAGTATCCTTTTTTTTTATTTAAAATATTTTATTTGTTTGTTTCTCTCTATTCAAAAAAAAAAATTCACAAACACACAACAGAGGAAGAAATAAAAATATAAAATAATGCAAAATTGTTGTTATTTGAGAAAAGTTCAGTTATTTATAAAGAGAAAAAATAAAAACAAATTGGTTTATTTTCTTTTTTTTTGTCAAGATTTAATTAAAAAAGTCAATGAGTATTGAGAAAACCAAACCAAACACAAAAGTGCCCATAAAGACAAAGGATTAAAAATAGTACCTAATAAAAGGAAAAGTATATACGTATATAATATTATGTATTTATCAGGATCATTAAAAAACAACAACACATACATATATTTCTTTTGACTTTTTATTTTAACATTATACTGAGTCACAAGAAAAAACAATCGGGTTAATTAACAAACTAGATATCACTATCAACAACTAGTTACTTTTCAAAGTAATATAATCCACTGTAATATACAAAAACAAATAATTTAAAATTAAGTAAAAAATAAAGTAACTATAAAATTATTTTTCAACAATTACAATTTATAATTACTTATAAATTTGAAGTAATTGAAATAGGTAACAGTTTTGAACAAATGAAAATTAATTTGCGCCGTGAAGTATGCAAATATGTTCCTAATTATTTCAAATGAAATAAATTAGATATTTTAGAGGAACTTTGGTGGGGTATTTTAGAACTTGGTATTTAATTATTTTTTACAATTATTCCCTTCCACTATCGAATATAACGATATTATAATATATTTTAATATACATAACAATTTGTAGAGGTATAATCAAAAAGAGTATCTAAACAAATATGGTCTCAAAAATAGTAAAAGCATTTTCATTTAAGATATCAAATCTTAGAAAATAAATAAATAAATTAGACGTTTCACGGGGTTTTCGTAGCTTAGTTAAGTACTTGACGTGTCAACTGAGTTAATTCGAGTCCCATCCCTGCATAAATCGTGAGATTTTTAAAATTACGTAAAAATTTAATTATATAAGTAGAATAATGAACAAAGTTGTTCATAATATTATTAAAGCTATAAATTGCCTAATTCCTAGGCGGTCTAAAGTATTAGTAGCACTTTCCAATGTAATTATAATATTAACTTTAAATAAATAAATAAAGATATATTTCATTTGCCGAATGGTAAACTTAATACAGGGTATTAATATAATATCAAAGTAGTGGGAATTCAATTTTCATATAATATTAAATATAGCATACTTTTAGGGTACATAGTGAATTTATAGAAAAACTTAATCTTTAAGTCTTTTAAGAAAATTTTAAGTTAAATTATAGAAATTATAAGAAGAATCAGTAACAGAAATATGAACTTCTGCCTTCGCCGGCTGCTCTGTCTTCAGTAAGATCGATTTAATTAGACAGTCCTCCTTAATTCTTTGGTTTCTTCCAAATAAGACCTCAAACATAAAATTCTATTGAAATACTTACAAAATAAATATTTAAAACTATTTAAAGAAATTCCAGAATTGAATTTTGCTCCGATTTTAAATAAATACCCAATATACTGCATAAATTATTGTACCTCCCAAAACATATCTACAACCAAACGGACTTACTAAATAAAAACTATTTACTAAATACTTAAGTTTTTTTTGAAAAAAAATTAAATCAATGCATTCTTTCTACTTCTTTTTTTTTTGTTCAATGAAAAAAAATTTTTTAAACAACAAGTTGTCTTTCGTGCCTTTCATTAAGTTCATGTTTTACAATTTTACAGGACTATGGATTTTCTCTTAATAAAATAACAATAGAAAAAAAAATTTTTAAAAAAAATAAAGAACCAAAGCCATAAGTTGAAAAAAAAAAAGTTAGAAACATAAAAAAAAAAAATAACCAAAGAACCTTTAAATACTTTTATATACATATCCACAAAAAAACTTTTATCACTTTGTTTAAAGAAGATGTCATGCCATTCCTTTGTCTTTTCTTTTATGTCAAATGTCATTAGAGTTCAATGAAAATGCAGAATACAAAACCAGTACACAATTGAAAAATAACTAAAAAAAAAGCAAACTAAAAACAAAAACAAGAATAACAAAAACTAAAAACAAAATCATTATGAAAAACAAGACAATTACATACCAGAGTAAGTGTACAGAAACCAAAACTATGGTCTACAACTAAAGAATTTCTTTTTATAGTATATTTTTTTTTATAATGTACTTATATACTTATATACTAGTATAAAAAATACAATTATAACATATAATGTACATTAGTTTACATTATAATTATACGCATTTATATATGCGTTTATATTGAAAATAGCATTAGGATTGTCCCGTGACGATTAAAAGGACTATGAGTTTTCTGTTGAAAGTAAAACGTTTAAAAAATTGTAATTACTTATTGATTACCTCGACTTGGGATTTAATTCGAAACATTGGACATATTTATTTTATAGGGTAGGGTACACTTGGAAACCCCACTTGTGGAATTGGTCATTTGATTAGTGGTCATTTCACAATATATTGTTTAACAAAAGGACATTCAACGAAATGAACAATATTAGTAAAAGGATACTTAGCAACTGGACAATTTAACATTTGGATATTTGGCATCCCACATACACATATATAAAGAATATTCTGGAAAACCGGCAAACGCAGCTTTTTTTTTAAATCCAACTTAAAAATCTCCCTCCCTAGCTAACTGTCCATTTTGCTAAATATCGTTTTGTTAAATATCTCTCTTGGTAAATATCCTTTGCTAACTGTCCATTTGCTAATTCAAAGTTTCCAACAAGCCAGTTATCTAAAAAATGTTTTAATAAAACCTTTCCTTATTATATTCATTAAAAATTTCAATGATTTTTAAATTTTTTCAAAATCGTGTTAGTTGGTTATTTAAGGCATAAATTGAGGCATTAATATGTTATCCGGTTATGAATACCAAAGTACGTCTATAAATTTAACAATTCATATACTATATAATACCATTATTACTAAGATGCTTTTTATTTATTTATTAATTTATTTGTAGTACCAGAAAATAGTAAATATTGCCTGGATAATATTAATCCTTTGTCGATTTTACATTTGGACTTATTATTAAATTATTGTAATATACACTATATTAGATATGATCCGACAAGATATTTTTTTATTTTATTAGATAATATGATATGACTGGGGTTTGAACCCGAGACTTTTCGATTGAAAAGCCGCCACTTTACCACTGAGCTATCAGTCAGATAGTAGCTATTGTATAAGATTCTGGGTACACAAATATTGATTTCGTGCGCCATCTATTATTCTACACTAGAGTTATTTTTAGAAATCTTATCTTATGTTACGATACTAACTATTACGATACAATTATACAATTTTACGATATTTTTTTATTTTATTAGATAATATGATATGACTGGGGTTTGAATCCAAGACTTTCGATTGAAAAGCCGCCACTTTACCACTGAACTATAAGTTGAACTTATTCTAAGTACTTTTATTAACAAATCGAAAATACTAATATTTTAAAGTAGGTATTGTCTTTAAGAAAATTATTATAGAGAACTATAGGAATAAATATATATACACTTATATTAAATGATTTTCTTCAATATTGTATTCTATTTGCCAAATCCTTTACCTTAGAAAAATAAAGGATATGACCAAAAGTTAAAAAAAATTTCACAATATCTGAAATCGATTTTAAAAATAAATTATAAAATTAACAAACAATTGTTTTTTTAATTATAATTTTATAAGAACACATAGGTAATTGTTATTATTTAATGTACTTAATTTTTGTTTTTCAAATAGATATTGTATCCAATAGGACGTGTAAAATTTAATTCAAAATTATAAAGGATCAAAAAGATACAAGATTTTATATTATTATCTATAGATAAAAATATGAATGGTTATTAATGATAATAATAAAAGTATCAATTATAAAAGGATTAAATATATTTAACACTTTAATTACAATTACATTTTTTTATTATACTTTCATTAAATTATTAACTAATTAATTAGATTATGATGATACTTTTCAAAAAAATAGAACAAAACTAATAAAATTAAAATAGCTACAGTACAAAAACTTTTACAAAACCAGCTTCTTATTCAATACTCCTTTCAAAATACCTTCTCTCAAATAAATGGTAATCAAAATTCAGTCTTTAAAGAGGCTAGTATTGGTTGGTTTAAGTACTAAGAGTTCTTAAGTTTTGATCATATAGTTCAAATCCAACAGTACACCAACAAACACACGTCCAGTTTCTCTACTATATGTTTTACAACATCTTTTTATAAAAACATACATATATCTTGAGTCTTAAAAATTTCCATAATATTTATTATAATACTATTATATTACTCGGTCGTTAATGAGTTAATATAAAAAAATTCTTAAAAATAGTATTGTGTACTTTTAAAAGCCATAAGTAAACTTTTACAAAATTTTCAAAATTCGTACTTGTAAATTAAAAATTTATTTTAATATTACTAACAGATAATAATAGGATATAAATGGATAAACTTTAATTTAAAAAAAAAGTCAAATTATCAATTTTTCATTTTATTTATCAAATATTATATGTATTACTCTGAATTTGAAAATTTATAATAAGTATGTGTGTATTTAGCTACATGTTTCCAAAAAATTAATTTTATATTGGATTAAAAAACAAATTGTTTATTTTTTAAAAAATTTTATTTCAAAAAAAATGGCTTTGTATATAATTATACTTACGTATAGTAATTGATGTACAATATTAAATGAATTCGTATGTACATTTAGTAAAAGGACACTTATAAGAATAATCTTAAAATGCAAATCGATTGAATTTTTAGTTCTAAATTTGTTATTTTAAGTAAGATATGCACAATTTATTAGGCATTTATTTGTTTCACAAATTTTATATAACAAATATTAAATTTATACAATATTTTTATTTACAATAATTTTTAAATGATTTTTGAAGAATTAGTTAGGTGTATGCACATTATACATTTTTATCAAATTAAATTAAAGCAACAAAACTTATTTTTTTAAAATGATTGTAAACAAATTAATAGCTTCCAGATTTTGAAGAACATTTCTGATTGGTAGGTTTGGTAGATTCTCTATTAGGTTTCATAATAATATTTAGTAGGTTTCATAATAGTCACCTGATAATATACAAAATAATATTAAAAATCTGTTAAGTCCAAAAAATTTGATTCATCCAACTTATATTTAAAGCTACAAAAAATTTGAACAAATAGCTATATTTTAAGATACAAAACTATGGTGAGGTAAAGTTAAATGATTTTAAATTCAAACAAATTTCTAATCAATTACTGAACAAACTTCTTGTATAAAATAACACTCAATATATTCTTTCATAGAAAATTTATCTATTTATTTCCAAATTATATTTTTCGTCTTTTTTGTTCCGTTTTTTAAAAACGCATTCGTATTTCAGGATCTAGAAGTATACCTGACATAATTTGAGAACCTTTGTCCCTAATTATATTATAATGGAATCTTAAGAAATAAAAAAACAAATATAATAAAGTCCCAAAACTAGATCTTCTTTTTAAAATTGAGCTAAGACTCAAACTTTTTTAATTTGCTTTAAACTATTGCCTAAATATAGTTTCTACTATAAAATCAGTGACTAACTTTTGTCGAATATGTCTATACCCTACTACTTGATCCCAAAAACGGCGCTAATTAAAGAAATACCAATTCAAATTGAAAAGTTTTTAAATAGAAAAACTATTTCCATTTAAAAAAGGACGAAATTCATGTGAAAATTGTATACAATTATTCCTTCACCCGAAATAAACATTTAAATGGTTTAATATTACTAAAAATGTATTATATTTTACAACTTTTCATTTTTATGTTTAAAAAATTACTCACAAAAAAAAAAAAACATAAAAAACCGAAAATAAAGTATTAAAAAAAAGTATTAAAGTTAACGACCAAAAATAAACCAAACCCAAAAAAAAAACAAAAAACACCGAAACCTAGAAAATAAAAATCTACTCATAAAATGACCATTCATAAATTTTATTAAACAAAATTATTTTCATATACACATAGGTACTATATAATAATATTGTATTATGTACTACCATTTACCATATAGTTTTATACTGATGTAATCTATTCACTCAAAATAGTTATAAAAATGTTTTTGAATAAGTCAAAAATTTCCATTTTATTTTCATGCAAACTATATATGGTTTTTTTTGTTGAATCATTATTTTATTTATTATATTTTAACTTACATATTCAAATATATATTATAATACCTACAATTTAATAATTTTTTCATTACTAAAACCTTCGAAATTCCTGGAAAATTACTCCCTAGTTTTTCTCTAACTGTTTATACATGAATTTCCTTTGTTAAACTTGAAGCAATTGGGTTGAATAACCTTTTATGTCCGAGCAAAATAAGGGAGGAAATAATAAAAATTGTGAAACAAAACAATCTATAGTTTCAAAGTATCTAGATACAATTGCAAAATAAAAAAAAGGAAAACTTAAAAAACCCGTAAAGTTTACCACAGAAACCTGAAATTTATGTCTGAATATAATTTTTTTTTATTTTTGAATACAAAATACAATTTTTGAATTAAATAAAATACAATTATAAAATATGAAATAAACGTAGAATTTATTGTAAAACATCAACTGAACCACCAGTCAATATAAACCCAATTACGAATTAAAAAAAAAAAAAAACAACAACAACAACCCATGTCCATTAAAAAAAAAATTCAAATGGAAAAATTATTTAAGAAATAAAAACAAGACAAAATCAAAATATTAAAGTTAATATTGAAATGTTGATAGGGGAAATTTAATTCTTCAATTTTCCTTTCATTTGTTGTTTATATTTTTTTTTTTTTTTTCAAACATTTCCTTTTCATGCTGTGAAAATCTACATTTTGACCCAGAAACATATTTTTCTACTGTTATACTTTTTTTTATTTTTGTTTTTTTTCTAAATATTTTTTATTTTATTTTTTTTTATTCTTCTTAACTGGTTTTTTTTATAACACAGTAAAAACCGTTACTTTTATTACAACTATATAACATGAATCTATTAATCTATATATAACTGTATATATATTATAAGTATCTACAGATTGTATACAATATATAATATTTTATAAGTAAAATCGAATTAAAAAAAAAATATCCTTTTTTTAAATAAGTTGGTATTTTAAATACCTAGTCATAGGTAATCTGTTTTAATAATAAAAAATATATAAAAAAAACCTAGTCTAACTATTAGGTTATATAGGCTTTAACAAAATATATAAACCAAATATTAATGTACACACACACACATACTCTATATTCTAATGTACTAAAGACCAACATTCATATTCTAGAGAATACAGGAGAAAATAAAATGAAATAAAAAAATTATTTCATTATAAATATTTTATTTAGTTTTCACCCAATACCTGTATTACCTATATTAGTCCTTTAAAACTTATTGTCTTATATATACAACTATATTGAAATATGTATATATTATGTATATAGGTACCTACATAATATACCTATTATATACTAATATCTAAACATTCATGTGTTATACAGTTAAATATTAAATTTTCATTTGAAAATATATATATATATATTGACTAAAACTCATATTAGTAGTACTAAATATTTGAAGCAAACTGCAAATTTTCATTTAATATTTAATTTTTTTAAATTCCCATATGAATTTTTACTCAATTTTTTTTATTTTCATATTTGTTTTAAAATTTACTCATTTAAGAGCGAATGATAAGAAAATAAAAGAGAAATTATATTTCAATATTCAAAATATAAAGTGTATCATTTTAGGTTACTGGAGTCTTTAGTTTATATTAAATAAAATATCTGTACACCTTAATTATTAAATGAAATAGGTTTTAGTTCTAAAAAACGAGTACTAAATAAAATACGAGTACTGATTATGTCCTCTACATCTTTATGAGTGATTTTAATTGAGTGAAATTCTGATTAAACATTTTTTTTAATTAATAACAGTTCTAATTTCTCAATTTTCTCTTTAGCAATTTAAGGAAATATTCTCTTTAAAAAGAAAGTTCTAAAAATAAAATGTTCTCTTTTTTTTAAATAGAGTTAAATAGAGTACGATAGGTACAACCATTTTTTTTTAAAGAATAGATACATAAAATGCACATCCTTGCAGATTTTCAAAAAAAAGCTATGTTTAGTAACAAATTTTTAGAACCAAATTTTTTAAGGAATAGGTATTTTGTTTATTAAATACTTTCTTCAAAATTGTGCTAATAAATACCAAAACTAATATAGGTGAAAAGTGGGGAAACAATTTTTTAAGTACTAAAATTTAGTACTAAAAAAAATATAATAATATTTTACTGTGAAATTTTGAACGTATACAGAAAAATTTTCTTTCTAAATGTTAAAAGTTTTTCTCGTGTCCTTGCTTTTGTTTCTGTTTTTCATTTTTAATTCTTAATTTTAGTTTTTTGTTTTTTTTTTTGTTTTTTTGCTCAGCTGTTAAAAAATCCATTCGTGTAATATATACACATTATTTTTGTTAATTTTGTTGTTATTTTTTATTTTATTAGTATAAACGTTTGATTTGTCTGTTTTTATATGTTTGATCCAATTCCAAATTACTTAGAACGCATGAAATTAAAAAAAATAAAAAAAAAAACTAAAAACAAAATTTCGTACGTACTAAAAATATCCCCAAATACATAATTACTATTGATAGGATATTATTTTTTAGTTGAATATACGATTATCCTGCGACAGGATGTTCGTAACGGACGTGCGTTAAAAAACAAAAGTGTTCTTTTCGTATTTTTCGTATTTCAAAGTGAAGTGACGAAAATCGTAAAAAATAAATAATTTGACAGCAAAGTTTTTTTATTTTTTAAAGTTGGCTTTGTCATGCTTTTCAATTTACGTAAACTTACGTGTATATCTTATATCAAACTTTTATTTAATTTTTGGGGTCTAAAAAACCCCATATGAATAATTAAGTTGGGGTGATATTTTGTTTTGGAAATTCAACAAAATAATTGTGTAATTTTATATATATACTGTATATATATATTGTAAATGTATGTTAAATTTGACCGTTTGATATTATTTAAAAGATCACATTTTTTTTTTTTGGGGTACAAATTTAAGGATTAAAAAATAAATATTAATTTAAAATTTAAAAAATTTGGTGTTGTTTTTTGTTAAAAGTGTGTACCAAATGTAAACTGTTTTTTTTTTGTTTTTGTATATTAACGGTTCAAGGATTATTCATTATTAAAATTAAAACTTTTGTTTGTTTGTTTGTGTTTTTAAGAACAAATTTTTTTTTTCAAAAAAGTTTGTAATTTTTCTCAAAAGTGGTTTAATTTAAAATTTATTTTTTTATTTTGTTTCGTTTTTATTCTGTACATTGCATATAATATCATTATTACCTTTATTATCCTTTACTACTACCATTGCAAATAACTGTCATTATATGTATGATGATACCACTTAATATGTACCTACCTGTTTTTTTTTTTTAAATGAAAATCACATTATACAAAATTTTTATGATTGTTTGTTTTTAGTTTCCTGTTTTTCTTTTTTTTTGTACCTTTTCCGTGGTAATTATAATTACCTGTCTTTTTTAATAGTGTTTTATAATAGTGTGTCCGTTTTTTTTTGTGTTGTATTTTTTTGACTGACTTTTAACTGAAAAGCTAATTATATATCCTACATACATATTTAGTATTATCAACATAATGTAATAACGTATATATATATATATAACTAATAATATGTGACCGGCATTACTATACAGTTTTTGAGTGTGTAAAACTTTCGTCCTCTTCTAGGACACCAAATTGTGACAACTTGTATATACCAAAGTATATCTATACCTATCATTTTTTATATAAATTGTATTGTTATTAAAAAGTGAAACAAAAAAAACAAACTAAAAAGTAAACATAATAATGTTGTTTGTTTATCACTTTATTTTTTTTTTTTTTTAAGTTTTAGTCTTCCATAATATGTGAATTATAATTTTGGTGCCATCTAATTTGAAGTATAAATTTAGTACAAAAATGTAATTTGTATTATAAAGTACATTTAAAAAAATATATGATGATGATTATGATGATTATCAATATTAAAGGATATAAAAAGACATAAATGTATATAATGAAATATTGAGTTAATGATGATGGTGGAAAACTTTTAAAATAAATGTTATAATTTTGTATCCAAAGCCGCCGCCTTTTGAATAAAAAAGAGTTCGCTTGTCCTTTTATATTAAAATAAATTATAATTTTATGCCAAGTGCTTTAAATTTAAGTAAAAATTAAGAAAAAAAAAATTTTTAAAAATATAAAAAAATAAAATTATTTAAACAAAGGAAAAACAAAATAATTGAAGAAAATCAAAATATTACACGTACTTTAAAATCAAAAAACAAAAGAAAGTCACAGAAACGGAAAACATACAAACACTTATTTTTCTCTCTTTTACACGCTTTTTTAATTTCATTCACAAAATAAAGCAATAGAATATACATATATATATATATATATATATATATATATATATATGTAGAAAGTCCTATATTATATTATTATATCCTTATAAAACAAATAAACAAAAAAAAAAAAAACAATAAAAACAGAAAAAATAAATAAAATATGAAAAAAAGGACACACACATTATAATTTAAATTGTGAATGACACACTGAATGATGTAAAAAAAAAGGATATACTTACATACAAACAAACTTTTATATTTATTCATAATTATAAATCATATATACAAAAAGAAAATATATATATATAATATATTATAAACTATAGATATACATATTATAGAATATGTCTTCCATATTACCGTTATAAAAGTATAGGTACCGTTAAAAAAAAAAAAACGTAATATTAAACTCATTTGCTCACTTCTTTAAGGATATAATATACGTATATATAATCAAGGAATAAAAGGATAAAATAAAAAAGCAAATATACATTTATACTCTATATGTATATACCTATGTAATATATAAGAAAATTTTAAAATAAAAATAAAAAACAATATAAAAGAAAAATATGAAACAACAAAAAGAATGAGAACAGAGAAATAAACACAATAAAAAAAAAAAGTTTGAATCTCTGATGCGGCAATTCTGCTGTCAACGTCGCGTAACTTCAATGTGATATCGTGTAGAAAAATAACTGCTAAATACGTACATATATTATTACAATAATACTATATATATACATATATTTTATACAGTTATATAAAATTTATTATAATATACATATATATATATATATATATATATATATATATACTGCTATATATAAACTACCATATAGGCATATATTAATACTATAGTTATATTATGTGACAGGTTAAGAATTATATATATGTCAAATTAAGTACATGCTACACATTAAAAATAAATCTATAGAGCTATATACATATATTTATACATATTATATAAAAAAGAAAGTGAAAAAAAAAATTTAAATAAAGTATGAAAATAAATTGAAAAAAAAAATTTTTATTTGCTTTAAATTTGTGTGATAAAAAAATTAAAGTTTATATTTTTGTGATAAATTTCATAAATACTTATATAAGTATAGCTACTTTACTTTAATTAATTAATTAATTAAAACTTTAAGTACAATAATAAATTTATATATATATATATGAATATATACATATATATTTGTATACGTTATTATAATAATGACTGCAGTTTTAATATAAAAGGTAAATAACCCTTTATAAAATAATTTTATAAGCTTTATAACACTTTATTTTATAAGTCAAAATAAATCTTTTGAATTAATATTATACACATTATTATATACAGAAATATATGTATGTATGCAACTTTTAAACACACAACATATGGATAATATAGTAATTAAAAATTTATTTCAGATATTCTTTTGTAACTGTAAATATTTTATATTGTAGTATAATATTTTCTATAGAATATAAATCCAATAATTGACTTTTAAACTTTTCGATGTATCGAATATTTGTTGCTATAGTAACAAAAATTTATTAAAAAAATCTACGAAGTTTATTTTTTGTAGTATTTTGAGTTGTTAGAAAATTTTTGGATAAGCCAAAATTGATTAACACTGAATGGATTTAGTTCCATTATCACAGAAGTTTTTAAAACAGTATTGAACAGTTCAGGCTGAGAATAGTCAGAGCTGCGATCATACTTCTTATAACAGATTCTCTTCAACAAAGCTACCAAGTTTCTCTCATACTCGTTTAAGAATCAATTTTGTAATCTTGTATGCGATAATAAACAGGAAACCCTTTGGAATCTCTAATTTTATAGTTTTAATTATTCATAGGTTATCAATTTAACTTATCACTCTCCATTATCAATCTAGTAATAAGCTATGAAATTAATATTAAGCTCTCCATCACTCTAGTGTGTTTAATCTATACATTAAATAATTTTTTTCATATTTGTTATGAAGTTATTGTTGATGATGAAAAAATTCAGTTTTACCAAGTTCCGTGCATTTTCACAATTCAAGAATAGGTTCTTGTTCTTGATGAATCCTTCATAATAATCACTTACTTTCGAACCTTCGATCCACTGTTAAAATATTCCATTTAAACTAAAAATATGAAATTTTTTTAAAATTTTACTACCATGGAATTAAGAAAAACTTCTTAGAGAAATCAAGGTTTCTTAGATATACTCTTCTATTCTCAGGAAAGGGGTTCACTCATTGGATAAGTAAAAAAGTAAAAAGATCTAAGAATTATTCTTATTAGTATTATATAATTCTATGCAAATTCTATATCTTATGCAATAGCTGAATAATACAAGACTTGACTCCAAGAGACTATATTGAGTCCTATAATTTCTTAGATAATTTTTAAAATTTATATATATATCAGTGTTTAAATAAACCAATTGTACTTTAACATGCATTAATTTTTTAAAATTTTATTTAGTTATGACTCAAAAAAACAAAGCTTAATGATCTTGGGAGATAATCAACTTCAATGAGAGAACAAAGGGTCTACTAAAAAAAACATTCATAATTCTCAACTATATTAAAATTTTAAACTGCATTTTATAAAGAAATAAAACCGAAATAGTAAGTAAATCCTGTTGAATTTTATCCCCAAGGACCTTTGACTCGAGGACTTTAGTAACATCACCAATATCGTAAATTATGCAAAATCAAACATTTTACATCAAGAATTTATTATTCTAGAACGAGTGTTCGCATTATTAAATATTCGAGCAAAATTATTTTACCTCAAACTTACCAACTCTAATACTTTTTTTTAAAAACTTAAATTCTCTTAAGACCTACCAATTTAAACTTATTTTAAAATTGATTTCCTGTTAATAAATTTTATTACCATAACCCATTCTTAAGATATACACTTACATACAAGTACTACTAAATATAATTTTTATAATAAATCTTTAAAATTTTTAGATAAAATACCTACTTTATATCCTTGAGTTTTCAACTCAAATTTCAAAACACATTAAAAAAACAAACCAATACCTACTAATTTATAAAATTTTTTTGATTTAGGATACCTTTTACTTATAGTTTTATGATTAAACTGTTTTATAGTTTGTAAAAGTTTCCCAAAAACAAAAAAAGTCCAACACACCACCTACTTAATGCAAAAAGTAGAACATATACTAATATATAATTGTATGAATTATGATTCCTTAATTAGGTATTGAGATTTTATTTGAATTTGATCTATAGATACATTTTCAAAAAAATAAAATACTTTTTTTGTGTAACTTTATATTTTTTGATCCCAAAAGAACTTATTTTACTCTTAACAGTACATATTATATATATATATACATTTACATTAATTTTAAGTCAATAAATCTTTTAAATAAAAAAAAAAAATAATTTTTTTTCCAATCTAAACAATATTTTCAAAACTTCTTCTTTACTTGTTTATTTAACTTATCTTCTTCAGTAGATATTCTATCTATTTAAGTATCTATCTTAGTATCTATTCCTTTTTTTTTAGAATGTATGTGTAAAATTTGTATGTTTTTGTATTTATAATAATTTTTTGATTCATTATTTCTTCTCGAAATCTGCTCTCTACTTACTTAAAAAAATCGAACAAAATAAAGGATCTATAGGTTCAGAAGTTCATGGTTTATTTTGTTCCAAAGGAGAAGAACCATAAAACTACAACAAAATATAAAGTGAAATATTTTATAGAGTTCCCTAAAGATTTTCATAAATCGTATTTCACAATGTTTTATACAAAATATTATTATTTGTTTCTAATATAAGAATTTTAACAATGTTCTTCTTCTATTACATTCTTTAGATACTTTATATGTATCTATTAGATAAAAAGCGTTACACTGTATACACTTAAAAAATTTGGTAACAAACCAAAAAAAAAAAAAGGATAATAAAAATCTTTGTATGTAAATAATAAATGAATAATATGTACTTACATACAATCTAAGTGAACTTTTATATCTTATAGTTTAGTACACAAAATATTACCCATAGGAGTTAAAATTTACTATCGATCATTTTATAATGAATGGTTATAATTTTGTATCTTTTTTTTATATTTTAAGTACTTTTTATACGGTATTATAGTTGCTATTTGGTGTACGGTTCGGGGTTGAGTTTGGGTATGAGTTTCCTTAAGAAGCATTTTGTTGTACAATGTGTTGTAAAGCATAAGTAGATAGTATTAAACAGTTATACAATACATATATGAAACAGAATGTAAAACATAGTTAAAATTTTTAATGGTTCCCATTTTTTTTTTTAATCTGGATTCAAAGTTAAGGAATATATTTATATTGTTTTTCTTTTTTAGTTATTTCTAAAGTAAAAATTTTTTTTAATCCTGAATCCCGAAATTCATAAATATTTCATAGAATTCGAACTTTATAATAAATTATAAGAAAAAAAAAAATAAAAAATTAGTAACTTTTGTAGTAAATTTATATCTACAGATTTTTTTTTTTTTTTTTGGTGTATAGCTTATAAATTTTTAGATAATTATAAAAGTTTTTTTGGGGGTTTTATTTTTTTCTAAAAAATTTATTACTTTATTGTTTATTTAATATTTTACATCTTGCAATATGGTATAATTATTGTATAGTATCTACACTATTCTTAAAAGATACTTTTTTGGAGCTAATAATATGTAGGAATAATTTTCTAGTTAATTTACTTGAAATATCACTTAGCAAAAGTAATTAGTTATGATAAAAAAATTTATTATTACGGAATAAAATTAAGTTAAAAATAAAATTTTTAAGAAAAAAGTTATTTTTCATACTATTGGCGAAAAAAAGCAATACAATATTATCTATATACCTAGTCCTATTAATTAATAAAATAAATTTATCTTATAAGTAAATTTTTTTTTAAAATAAACATTTCTGAGATTAAACTTCTTTATAATTTCAATTAATCTTAATGGATTTTGTATAAAAGTACTCCCAAAACTTATTACCAATAGTTAACATTTTAAAATTAAATTTTAGTTAGTGACAAATTAAGACAGACAGAACAAGGTTTGGAGTCGAAATATTGGTTTAGTAAATCCAGTTTCCACAAAATCAGGTTGGCAACGAAATCTCGCGTTTCAAAATCTCGTATCGCAAAATTTCGCGTTTAAAGATCTTGATTTTGCTCTCTTACTCATATTTTGCATAAATATTTTGAAATTTTTTTCACGAAATTTTGAAACACTAAGATCTCTAGAAACACGAGATTTTAAAATACAAGATTTTTAAAAGACCGAAAATTTGAGACACGAGGCTTCTATTCGCAAGGTTTCGAACCGCTCCCCACAAAATCTCATTTAGAACATTTCTTTTTCAGAAAATTTCATTTAGAAAATTACGAATTTAGAAAATCTCATTTTAAAAAATTTTTAATTTAGAAAATCTCATTTTAGAAAATTTTATTTCAGAAAATCTCGTTTTTTAATTTTCTGGAAAGGCTGATAATTCTGATTTTTTATCCAACTCTAAGTTCCTTAAAAACAAAATATTTCAATAGAAATCTAATTTTTCAATAAAACACAAAATATTTTCTAAAAACGATATTTTTTTTAAAAACGAGATTTTGTAAAAACCGGATTTTTAAAAAAAATATATACTAAACCGACATTATATGACAATCCCAGAGAATATAACAAAAAGTTATTAGTTTCTATAATTAAAATTCTCATATAAGTCAAAACTCCAACTGAATTAATTAAAAAAATTCTATTTTGATCAAATATTTCAATTCAAAACCAATTAACATTATATTCAATTTAAAATAATAAAAAAATAGAACCTATATGCATTAGTAATTTAAATATTAAAAAAAAAGGTCAATAGTATTTTCCATAAACCACAAAAATCTAATTTAAAGTATTTAAAACTTTTTAATCTGAAAATAATATCTAAAAATAAAATATCAAAAAAACAAAACTGTCAAATAAAAATTAAATATTAAAGAATCTGAAGTCAATAAAATCCTAGATAAGCCTAAATAACAAAATGTGAAAAATAAAAGAATTAAAAAACATATTTTCAATTATTAATTTAAAATGAAACATGAATAAATAAACAAATATAATAAAAAACAATAAAATATAAGAACATATTATACAAAGCCTTGTATTATTTTACAATAAAATATTTATAAATTTTTTTTTTTCATAAATGATTTTAACACATTCAGTTCGGATTATAATAGTAGGTAAATATACAAAGTTCTGCATGAATAACCCAATATTCATAGGTTCTAATATTTAAATGTAAATTGAAGCCTTGAGCTTGTGGAATTAGATTTCATTTATTTATTTTTTTGTAGTACCAGACCTGATATTATAATAGTCCTATTTGGCATTTCAACTTCCTATTAAACTATAAAAATAAACATTATACTTTTTTATTATCCGACCAGGCCGTTAACCCGAGACTTTTTAATTGAAAAGCCTACACTCTAATTACTGAACTATCTGTCAGATGCACAATTTGTTTCAAAAATATGTTAAGATCAATAAGCCATGATTTATTATATAAATTGGTGCTATAATTTTTGAGCTCGAATCTGGGACTTTGAATCCACAAAACTTGTGAATATACATTGATTAAGACATTTAAATTGAAGGATTAAATATAGAAAATATTAAAAGTCAGATACCGGAAATCTTAGTAACAGTACCTGACATTTAAGAAAATAACTCGTTATTTTGTCCTATTAAGTGCATGCATGTTACGCTAGTTATAAATATTTCAAATTTCTCACCCAACTTAGATGTAAGGCGTGAGCAGAAAAGAAAGTTCAAGTTATCCGCTAGAACAATCATCTCCTAATTGGACTCTCCATTTTAAGTTTGAATGTTGTAATCATTACCACCGAGGGTTAGACTAACAATGAGAAGTGCTTCTTACACCTAATTACAATATATAATATATTTCTCTACAGAATATGCCTTTATTAATACTGTACTCAACTCACTATTTGAATTAAAATATATCATACATAGTACAATCCAAAAAATGGTATCCACAACCCTAAAATTCAAAGAAGCCTCGATTTTTGGAAAACTTGATTTAAAAAAGCTTCCTTATTTATTTAAGTTTTAAGTTTTATAATACAACTACATTGGAAACTCTGCATTTCCAATACACCTTGTACTAATATATCAAGTATTTCATATAAGAATCCAACTCTGTATTTATCGATATCCTAAATTATATTTATTTTTAAATTTTTGTCTTTTTTTTATTTTTTGTAATTTCGCCTTTTTTTTTTAATTGAAATTTTTTTATTTTGTCAATGTTTATTCAATAAACAATAAACTTAGAAACCACAGTATTGTTTCATATACAAGTACACAAAAAAAAAATGGAAAAACAATAGACTGAAACAAAAGGCGAAAAGGCAATAATAAAAATTCCAATTAAAAAATTGTTCCCCTAGGATTTCAAAAAAAATGTTTTTTTTTTCACATACAAAAATAAATACAAAAACATTTTATTTTTTTTTTTTATTATTTTCACTAAATTTGAATACACTGCAGTGAACTTTTTATATTAAAAAATTGCTATATGTATTATATTGTTATATAAATATATATAGATATGTATACATATAGATATGTAATACAAATATATTTTTAGATATTAGTTTAAAATTAAAAATGAATAAAAACGAGGAAGATGATAGTTGCCCTTGTCAACTTTTAGATACCCGTGCGTGTATTAAATGTATAAGAAATTCTTATATTGCAATTGAACTGTTTGACAGAAAATTCAAAATATTTGTTTTTTTTATATTTAATTATAAAAAAAATTAATAAAAAAAAAATGAATTAAAAAAAAAGATGAATTTAAAAAAAAAATATGCTCTCAACGAGATTCGAACCCACCCTTTTCAAATAAAATGTCGACGTCCTAACCACTAAGCCATCGACTTTATGTTCGTCTCAATCTTTTTTTTTAATTATTATAGTTGCGATGGTATCAATTGTTTGTTTTGAATAACTGTTTTGAATTTTTTTAAAAATGTATTAAAAAAAATAAATAATTTATAAATGAGAATTTTAAGATGAATTTAAAAATAAAAAACATTTCGCCCCAGCCAGAAATCGAACCGAAACGTTTCTACTATTAATACCATATCCTAACCACTACACCATAGAACAATAAATAATATGTCTACAAAACGAGTTTTTATTTATCTTAATTTTTTTTTTAAATAATTGTAGTTGCTATAGTATCAATTGTTTGTTTTAAATAACAGTTTTAAATAATCATAGTTCCTATGGTATCAATTGTTTATTTTAAATAACAGTTTTGAATTTTTTTATAGAAATTTTAAAAAAAAAATAATAATTTTTAATATAAATGAGAGTCTTCTGTCAAATTTTCTATAAAATAAAATTTTTTCAAACAAAAAAAAATGAATTTAAAAAAAAAAAAAAATTTCTTTAGCCTGAATTCGAACCGAGACATTTTTGCTACAAGTAACATGTCCTAACCACTACACCATGAATCGATTAATAATTAGACAACAATTTGTTTGTTTTTATATTTGGTTTCTATTTGGTTATTAATTTTTAAAATACTCATAAAATATCGAAACATTTGTATGGCAGCTACCCGAAGCCTTTCTCCGATTTTAACCAAAAACAATAGGGAACCTACAAATTGTCTAAAAATTACTTTGTGAAAGTTTCAGAACTCTAGCTCTTATAGTTTTTGAGTTATCGTGCTGACGGACGGACGGACGGGCGGACACACATAGCTAGATCGATTCACTTTTCGATGCTGATTCGATACGTACCCTTGACACTATATCTAGCTCTTATATTTCGATGCGTTACAAACGGAGGAGTAATTTTAATATACCCGATGCTCATATATGTATGCACGGGTATAATAAATAAAACTTAACAAGGACTAGAAAAAAAACCAAGGGTTTTTAAAAAAGCACATTTTTAAAAATTTTACAATATTTCATACTGAGTTTAAAGTAAAAAATTTGATAATTTGATACTTTTAAATATAGTAATATATTATACACTAAATAAATACATAAATTAATTCATTTAATAATTATAAATATATGAATAACTAATAAAAAACCCCATACTTCAAAAAAAATTTGGACAGGTATATTCAAGATACAGGATTTTAAAAATAGCCGAAATTCTATTTTAGATACCGTACTGCTTCTAAACAGTGGGCGTCCCAAAAAATATTGATATTTTAAGATCTAATACTTTTTTGGTAAAGATCTAAAAGTTTCTAAAATTTCAAGTTTATAGTTTAAGTGGTTTAGAAATTATGAAGGATTAAAAAAATTTCCAAAAATTGAGTTTCGCAATACAGAAAATTATAGTACCGTTTGGCAACCCTATTTATTCATTTTACATTAATTAATAAAGATTTTAAAAGCAAGTGTTTTCTTTCAATTTCAGATTGAAAATCTACCTTATGGAACATCTTGTTAAAATAATTTTAATATAGGACTTTCCGACTTTGGAAGGTTGTAGTTACGTAACTGGTGTAGCTGCTGGAAATAGTTCTTCCACTATATTAATTTTGGTTTTGTAAAATTTACCAATAGTAAAAATTTAATTTTTTCATTTCAAAACGTTATAGAACCTTTCTGAGCATACGTATAGACATTCAAACTGACAGAGTGAAACTGTTTATCAGATTTTTTCAAAATTTTTTTTAAAAATGTACTAAATAATTAAATTAAAAATTGTAATAAAAAGTAACATAACAATATTTTACTCTAAATATATTATGAGTGTTTTAGCAATCAATTATCATGGCAATACAATAGAACTTTATATTGATTAAATTATACTTAATAATCGTAAGTTATGATCATAATGAATGGGGTTTTTAAATGATCAAAAATTATACTATCTATTTATAAATTATTGGGGACATAAGCACTTTATTATAATCTAATGAAAATATTAAATTAAAAATGATTTTTGAATTAAAAATATTTTTTTAATTAAATTTTGCAGATATTTATTGAAATTTTTAATTAAAATTGTTTATTGACTATAGGTTATGAATTTTAATAATGTAGCATGCAGAGTTTAAATAGAATTCTCATGATACTATTAAACTAAGCAATCAGTATTTTACCGCACAGAACAGTATTTTACCGCAAAAATAAAATTTTTACAGCAAATCAATTACTGCGATTTATTTAAAATACGAAACCTTGTACACAAGATAATTTCAGTTATAAGAGTAAAATATGATTATAATTTGATATTTGATTCTTAGGGGAAAAATTAATCGAGATTTGAAACTACTAGAGCTCGACTATTTAGAGCAGCTCCTTCGGAACAAAATTGATATAAAAACCTACCTAATTTAATATAGTGGGGAATGTAGAAATTTTGTTCTATATAAAGTACTAGATAAATCTCCCAGCAATTTTCATATACTTTTCATACATTTACTATTTGATATTTGAAAAAAAAAAACCCAAATTTAAAAAAGGGAATTAATTAAAATTCCAATAAAATGAAAAATTCATATCATAAAATAAATGGAGGATAAAACGTGTAGGTTCTCTTGTTATATAACATATTGTTTCCCTTTTTATTAAAATTGGTTTTATTACTTTCATTATTTGTATTTTTGATCTATTTTAATTCAACTAGAAATATTTGTTAAATTTTGGAAGTTTTATTTAATAATGTAATAAATGGATCGACATATTTTATTTTTTAAAATTTTTAATTCTAGAAAAATTTTTCATTTATTAGAATTTTAATTAATTCCCTTTTCTAAATTTGGTTAATAATTTAATAATTTTTCTTTTATACAATATTTTTACCGAACTGGGTCAAATTTATGTATTTTAATTTCATTTAATAAATTCGATCTTGATATTATTCTAAATAAGGACCTTCAGAACACTAGAATTTTATGTTAAAACCTTTGCAAACCTGTCTTATTTGAATTAGTACTGAAATATTATTTGAAACGATGAAGAGTCATAAGTCTTTTATGACTCATTTAGTGGGAGTCCCTGAACCTTTTACTCACTTTAAAATATTTTTTAACTGGACATAAGTCCCTTAAAAAAGTGGTCATAAGTTCTTTTTGGAAGTGAATTTTAACATCATACAACTAAAATAATGTGATTGAGCGAAATTTATTTTCAAATAACTTCAGTAAGTCTTTACTGATCTTATGATTTAAGTAGGTGCTCAACTTTTATCTATGCGAAATTCTATATTAGGAAGCATATTTAAATTGGTTAAAAATCAAAGATGACCCTTTTTTCAAAGTATTTATGAATTCATGTATGCAAGATTTTGGTTACAAAATCAGGATTACCCTTTTTGCTAAATAGCCTTTCAAAATGTAGTTTAAATGTAAAATTATGGTTGTTTTCTTAATTTTGGAAAAAGGTATTCACTGATTTCGAATCCAACTCCAAAATGTGTGCTAATTACTTTCCAAATTACAGTTCAAGAATGTCTCTAATGATATTCATATCCGTCACTGATGTTGTACAATTAAACTTAATATTTGTTTTAATATTACTAATAACCCTTCAACTGAGGACTGAATTATTAGAACTCTAAGGGTTATAATTCCCTTAGGGAGTTATGGCTTATTGCTATAAGTCTTAACTCCCTTAACTAAATGAGTCATAAACTCCAAAGGGAATTACGATCCTGGAAGTTGGAAATGCTAGTAAAATAAAGACGAGAAGAAAGACGTTTTCCAATTTTACTGAAATGTATCACTGATTAAGTCTCCTTTTACTCTTTTAAATTATTATTGAATATATGAATACTTATTTATTTTCCGGTTTCCAATTTCATTTGATACTTTTGCCAAAGTTGTAATTCATGATTGCGGTAGTTAATAAATCGCCTGGATTAAATTAAATAAAAAATATCAATATATTTAGTATATAGATAAATATTTTTGAAATTAAAAATTAAATATTCTACTTGAACTTGCTATAAAATAAATATTACAGAAGAACCATTCCTTACTATTGTAAGTCTTTAAGATATGAAATGTGAAGGCTGAATATTAAATCTAATTTTCAATGACTATTAGATCGTGTGGTGTTGAGTTTTAATACAAAAGAACCAATAATCAAAATATTGTAAATATATAATATTAAACACATATATAATATATATATGTAGGTATAAATAAAATTAATAAATATTACATCTCTTATTTATGTCTACAAAAAATAAGTATTTATAAATAACGTGTGTGTTAAAAATAAAAATATATGAAAATTATATTTCACACAAAATATATTATAATTAAGTATATATATTATAAATATATATATATATAAAAATAATTATATATATATACATATATATAAATATAATTTAAGTTCAAGAAGCCGTAAGAGACAGACTGAAAATTATTACTAGAGCTGGAGGAATTAAAATGAAAAGAAAAAAAATATAATCAAGCAGTTATAACAGTTATAGCAGATATTCAAGGTGTCCCACCAGGAAAGTCATCCAAAATTTAGTAATAACCATGTAAAGGAATTATAAGTTTCCAATTCATACATATAATTTTTATTTAAAATATCAAATGTTAAATAAAATGTATAGGAAGATTAAGAAAAACCTTTGCACTAGACATTCGCTTTAGTTTAATAGTAACCTCTGAGCCATTCAGCCATCATTGCTGATTATCATTTATATTTGGTTTGATGATAAACTCTCAAGTCTTAATTTTGCTCTGATTAGTTCTTAGAATTGATTTGATAGCACAATCTTAATCTTAATCTTAAGTCACAGCTAACAAACAAAGTCGGAATTATAACTCTGGTTATATCCTGAAAAATCTTTAAACGCGCGCGCAACTTTGTAAATAAAAATAAATGCAGGGAACTTAGGAATTAATTTCAATTACTCTAAAAATTAAGCTGGTTCACTGGCTTTTCACCTTAATCGTATACTATATAAGTTAATGCATATCAGTATTTGTTACTGCTTTAGTGGAACGCCTTGTCCCTAGATACACTCTCTTAAAAATTATTATTTAATACAATATTAACAAACCTACAAAAGTAATAAATTTCAAAGAGATAGGAGTTATGTTTTCAGAATATTTAATAAAATCTAAAGATAGGTATTAAATCGAAAAAACAAAAACAGTATATAATATTAATAATTATAAAAGATCAATAAATGAAATTTAATATTATGTACATTTATTATTATATATTATATTTATATAAAAAAGAAATAAAAAAATTATCAGACATTTTGAATATGACTTGAATTTTAAATTAATTTATTGATAAAAGTATCTACAAGTATACAAGAAATACTAATTAAAATTTTCCAATGATTTGAAAAATATTCATTATCAAAGCAAATAAAATGTTGTATAAAATGTAAAAAAAAAAGAAATATCTTGAAGATGCATTATTATATAATATGATAATATAATTATATGCTTTAAGAAATAAATTTATTATTTTTGTTTTAACTTAAAGTCGATTTAGAAACGTATTTTACCTAAATAGCACATGTACTAAATATTGATTGGGGAAAATAAATAATATATTCTAAGGTAAAATGTTCCTACTTTTAAGTAAATATAAATAATTAAATTCTAGGTGGTCTTAAATTAATATGAACGAACCATGTATAGGTATTAAATTATAAATTTATAGATACAAAGTAAGAGATTTTACAAATAAATCTAATTAATAAAATTATATTAACCAAATATTAAAGTATAAATTTTTAGATGTTTCGAATTTAAATTATTTGTAGGTAGCTGAAATTTAAAAATGATCTCGCAAGATATATATTACTATATTTCATCAGATTCTCTTACATCTTACATCGGAACTCATTGTTTTTACCACCTTAACTTACTTCCGCATATTATTTAGCGATTTATTGAACATATAACCGTAATTCCTTGTTCATCATGATTGTACAAGATCATGGAATATGGTTCCGAAACACTTTTTTGCTTCATAAATAGGTAGATGAACCTCGGCGATATAATGGGTAAGCATATGGCTTAATAACCAAATGGGCCCGGCTCCGATTTCCGGACAAGTCATAAAAAATTTAATTAAAAAAACAAAATATTGAAAAATAATTTTTCCCTACAAATTGCCATGGTGACCAAATACTCGTATATTATATTTTATGTATAATTAAACCTTAGATTTGAATGCTAGTTTTAACTCGAATTTGGCTACTTGACTTCAGTAAATATATTAAATTGTTGACAACATTGTTGCTATAATTTTTATGACATATAGGAAAAAAAAAATAATTTTTGGTGTAACATTAGTCTAACATAAATTACACAAAACGAAATTTTTTTGTACATTTAAAAACAAAAATAGCACGAATTTCGAGCACAGGGCGATACCAGTTTATATAATATTTATATTTAAAATATATTAAAAAATTATTTTAAAAATTTTATTAATTGAATTTGTTTTACACAAACAGTAAGTATTTAATTAAATTTTTAATTAAAACATACTCTGTACAATAAATATGAAATATTAATAAATATATTTGAAATAAATTAATTACTAAAAGAATTTTGTATAAAAATAATAATGTATAAAAATTCAACCTTATATAATTTTATTAAAATTTTTAATAAATTTTTTTTGATATTAATTAATATTAATTAATGTAAAATTTTTAATATTAAATACTAATAGTTCGTTTACATATTTTTGAATAAATTTAATTTACTAATTATATAAGAAATTTTATGAATATTTAAATTATAATTTTTAAATGGAATATGATATTAAATGAAAGTTTTAATTTAAGAAAATAATTATATTTTAATGAATATTAAAATTAATTATCTAGATCGAAATAAAATTGTATACAAGTTAAAGTTTATTTAAAGAAAAGTTTATAGGTCAGATGTAATATCTGAGAGTTTTTAAAAAAGACTTGATTTTGATTTACAAGATTTCCCTCCTTAATAAATATATTTACGTTTTGTTCATTTTTATTATTATAAAAAAATCGACCACAGTATTTCACTTAAGTATCTGACCAATGGCATTGTGGTAAAAACGACGTCTTTTATGCAGAAGCTTTTGGGTTCAAACCCCGGCCAGGTTAAATCTAATAAAAAAATGTCGTAAAATTTTATAATTATATCGTAATATAATTTCATGATCTTTTACAATAGATAGCGCCAAGTAATTAACGGCTTAGTAAGTATAACGATTAAAAAACCTTCAGTCTAGTCGATCAAAGAAATTGAGTATAACGATTAAAAAAACTGCAACCTAGTTCTTGGTGAATACCCTATACTCCTTAAAGGAGTAGAAAAGAAAAAAAAAAAACTTCACTCAAGTCTAGAAAACATAGAAGAATAACTCAATTTTTTAATTTTAATCTCCAAAACAAAAGTTCTGAAAAAAAAAATTTTTAATTTTTTGGGATCAATGTTTGAATTTGTTATTTGTCCAATTTATAATGTTCCTGGGACACAAGAAGGTTAGGCTTTAGCTCTAATCCTTTTATTGAGGCTAACAGTTTGACAACCCTTTTGAGCTTCGAAAATTGTCAGTATTGAAAAAACTATAAAGTCCTTAAGCTAATTAAAAACTAGTCAATTGTATCATCATGTGGGGAGTTATCAAAAAGGTCTTCGCAATACGGTTGCCAACATTGAACTACCACTCACCCGGAGATCTTAAATTTAAAAAAAATGTAGAAAGCAACTGGGATCTATTCATTGCATTTATATTATGCGTATGACGTACAGATGCTTCATGACTTTTGACCGATTTTTCCCCATCATGTTTTACAACAAAAATAATACCACATATTTTGCCTTTACCAGCAAATTGATTTTGTTTTTGTAGCCAGTTTTTATATTCAACCAGTCATTATTAAATTGTGTCAAGTAATGTTTTTTTTGTTTCGTCGGTGTGCCATTGCCATCTCCGTCCGTGTTTTCATTATCAGTCATTTTTTAGGGACTGTAAATTAATTAAACACTATATTTTTTATATTAGTAATAATTAAAATAAAGTTTTACCTATTAGATTTGTATTCCAATTCCAATTCTAACCTTTACGCTTCAATTGCTTCAACTTTTGAATTTAAATTAAATGAAAACATACTACATACATAATGTTTTGTGTCAAAAGTACATAATGTTTTGACAGTTTATATCTATGTGACTTTCAAAATAAAGAAGTGCGTTCAAATATTCCTTGCAAAATAGCGCTTTGTTTTGTCAGTTTATATCTATGTGACTTTCAAAATAAAGAAGTGCATTCAAATATTCCTTGCAAAATAGCGCTATAGGTTTATAAATATTAAATTTGTTAATTAATTTTTTTTTTTTGAGATTCCTGGAGTTTTCTCTGCCAATTCCGGAGACCGGAGAGTTGTTATGAAACCCGGAGTCTCCGGGTGAAAAAGGTAGTGTTGGCAACCGTACTTCGCAAGCCCTTTATATTTTTACGGTTAATATTATTGTATAGTACTTAAATTCTTAAATACGCAATATTGAAACTATTCAAATAAGGAGACAGCTCCTTTAAAAATAGTTTTAATAATCTCAAATATCTTAGTATTTTGGAATAATTTCCTTATCAACACGGATTGATGTATTTCTAACACATAATAAGATTCCCCAACAAATATGTCTTTTATAAAAAAAAATATATATGTATATACTACAAAAATATTGTTTAAAAAATCAAGCTCCCTTTTCATTAACATTTCTTCCACTGCTCTGAATTTCAAAAAAAAACCATTGGTAAACTTATTTACAAGAATTTCAAAAAATCATATACCTGCATATTTAATTAAATTTCTTTATGTAAAATTTTTTATTCGAATGAAACACAAGAATATATACGACAAAATCGATTAGATACCATTAAATGAACAAAACTAATCAAATATTTTATATCATGCTGGGTAATTTTCAAATAATCTAACATAACAGTTGTACCTCGCTTTTTTACTAAAAATTAATTTAATTTTCAATTCCATGCATTATCTGATACAAACTACATTACACTATAACATTTAAATAACGGTAATTATCTTTGAAATAATTAATTTTCTTAGTCAATTTGTAGAATTAAACATATTTATATTTTATGCAAACCACACTTTTCGAAAATCAATTTATTTACATAGGACTCCCCGCTTTATTAACATGTACATTTTGATATGTTAATTTTTTTGTACATAAATACCCTTTTAAAATTTAACCAAAAACAAACCTGGTATTTTGTATAATAAATTACAGGTGGTCTGATAAAGAAAATAATTATTATTATTTTGTAACTGTAAAAAAACCGCCACCACCTTTTGAACAAAATTAGTACCAAACAAAATAAATATTTACCTTCTATCAAGATTAGAAACTAGAATTTAAAATAAAAAAAAAAAAATAGACCATACACCGCAGTTAACTGTGAATATTAAAAAAAGAAAAAGAAAACTTTGTCTATATATATATATTTGTAACTTGTGACTTCTTTTAACATATATTTTCTTTTATGTATACATTGTATAAAAAGACAGTAGGGTATAAAATTACATGACGCTATATTGTGTTGTTTCAATATTACTTTTCTATGTTTTTATTTTGTTGTTGTTGCTTTTGCTTTTGTTATTGTTTTTGTTTTTGTACCAAAAGGCATATGCATAAATTCTTTAACCTTTTCTATTTTTTTTTGTGTTGTTGTTTTTTGAATATTGCATGAGTTTACAAAAAAGTTTTAAATAATTGTCTGTACAATAATAAATTATCTTATAAAACAAGATTTTTATATGTATGTGTTTATTAATATATTATAAAAAAATAAAAACAAAAAGCAAAACAAAAACATGTTACATAAATTAAGCAATAAATCAGTCTACCCGAAAAAAGTTCGAAGAATAAAAGAAAAATGAAGACATATATATAAAAAAATTTTTAAAACTTTTTTATACCATTTTTTTTTTTTTTTTGGCTCACGTGCTCAAAAAATAGAAGATAACTGTTTATTATAAATTATTTTTTAAAATTTATATTAACGGTACAGTCCGTCAATTTATAACTTATCTTTTGAAGTCCGTCAATTTATTAAATACTTTTTGAAGAATTCGAAAAAAAATATACATCAGTATAGACAGGACACAAACCTTTTATAATTTTAATAGAATCCATTGAATAAGTAGAAAAATATTTCCAGGATCCAGGATTCCAATTGAAAAATTTAGAATGGGTTAAGAGTAGTGAGTTAAAATAGCTTTATAACATTAATTATAAATAAAAAAAAAAGATTTTCGATTTATAAATAAAACTTTAATACTTAAGAACCTAATAAAACCTATAAAAAAAGTTATCAAATACACAACCAATAAGTTTATGTATTCGGTTCAGTAGTGGATAGGTCATCAGCAGTTAATCGAAGGGTTTCGGGTTCAAGCCGTGGTGTCATCTTAACTAAATAAACAAATGTAATTGTCAACTATGAAAAGGCAAGGCTGATTCATTCACTTATCACTTTGCATGTAGTCGGGATTATTTTGTAAATAAATATGGGGATTGTTTGTAAATAAATAAATAAATTTATATTAAATTATAAATACCAATTAATTATTTACATATTTAATTCATCTGACCAATAGCGTAGTGGTAAAGACGCCGCCTTTCATGTGCAAGGTCTCGGGTTCAAGCCTCGGTCAGATCATATCTAATAAAAAAATATCGTAAAATTGTATAATTATATTGTAACTAGCAGTTGTCCCGTCACAGAATGACGGAAGGTCAAATTTAAAGAAGAACTTTTTCTAATTAAAAACTATTTTTAATTTGATTATTTACATTATGTTAAAAGTATGTTAAATAAAATTGCAACCGTTAAATTTTATATAACGCATATTATGCTTCGATTCTAGTAATAGGTACACAAAAAATAAATAAATGTCTCATATAATTCCTTCTTGTATCTTAAAAACTTGAAGATAAATAAATTAGTTAGTCTACTTTTTATATGTTTCGTGTTTATAAAATTTTGGGGTCGTTTGTTCAAATCCCTTCTTGGTATAATTTTTTTTTAATTTCAATTATTATTTTTTTTTTATTTAAGTGAGTACTTGCTTAAATTAAATAAATTAATAAAAGATTTAAAAATTTTTTATAGGTTTATTTTGTTTCAATAATGATCCATTTCTCCATTCATTAATGTTTTATATATTATATTTTTAAAAAATGTTGCTATACATTCTATATCGTTTCCTTTGTTTCGATTCAAATCGGAATACTTGTTTGTTGCTAACATTCTACAATGTGTACTCAACATGCTAAATATTGTATCTATTATTTAAATTTACGAAAATTGTATTAAATAAATGTTGATTTTTGAATTGAGTTTTGCCATATCACAAATTATAAATTTTATTTGAAATTTTTTAATATACCTAACCTAACTAAGTTTAAAAAAAATTTATTTTGTTTGGTTTATATAGTGCATTGAACCAGGTATTGTATATACCCGAATCCACCTTCGCAACTGTTATTCGTTACATTATTTTTTTCCATTTTTAACTTTTTTTAAATAGATAAATAAATAAAAGTTTATGAAGGAGGAAGGGATGAGAGATAGTTGAGGGCGAGATGAGGGGAAACTTTGAAATTACTTTAATACATTGCTTGGTTTATTTGGTTAAGCAAACCAAGCAATGCATCAAAGCATACATTGGGCTTTCGCCCTTATTTCAGATTTGCACTGAAAATTATTAAGACTTACTACACAAATGTGGCTGTGAAGCATTGTCTCCTTACCTTTTATTTACAAAATGTCTTACTATTTATTTAAAATTTCCAGAAAATCTTCTGCGATTTTTAAAACTGAAATGAAATTATTCATATACTAATAAATAAATTTCATTTCAAAAAAATTTTTTTTTTTTATTAAAAATAAATAAAATATTTTTTGGCCTGCTTATGATAATTTATGATATTTTATTTTCTAAAATAAAACACATCCAACAAAACATTAATATTTTATTTTTTTATAATTGAACACATCCAACAAAACACATTTAATTGAATGCGTTTGTTACACCTCATTCTAGACAAATATATTAATAATAATAATAATTTATATCGTAATATAAAATGAGATTTAATAAAAATATATAAATAATTCTTGTGTAAGATTATAGATGGCGCACAAAGCTAAAATTTGTGCATTCATATTTCATAACCTTATACAATAGCTACAGCCGAATAATCAACGGCTTAGTGAATATTATGATTAAAGAAACTGAAGCCTTGTTTAAATAAACTTGGTGAATGCCCTATACTCCTTAAAGGAGTGGTAAAGGAATAAAAAAAAAAAATATATAATAGATTCAAAGGTAAAACTTAGCTTTGTATTAGATTATTACCTGTATTTAAATATGTTTTATTTTAATAGACCTACTAATTCAAAAGTAAATTAATGAATGACTTTAAAATTGTATTCAATAGACTCATTAGACCAATTTCCTAGATTTTATTTTAATTATAAGAACTGAATATTTCCAACTTCTTCTATAAAATGAAACAATTAATTGGGGTATTTTGTTGACTTAAATTATGAGCCGAATTAAGAAACTGAAAATATAGTTCTTAGAAAACTTAGATGGCGGCTTGGTTTGTTATAAAGATTCCTAATTCTTTTATTTTTTAAAAATTAACTTACGTATTAAAAGAACAATTTAATTTTTTATAACAAGCGCTTAATAGTTTTAATTTCAAAACTTGGAGGCTACACCTATTTGTTGTATTCCTTTTATGAATTACAAGACTTATTACTTCAATACCTTTTTCAGTACTTGCCTAGATTTTTGAATTAAATAGATAACATACTTACTACACTATTAGTTAGATAACAAATTTATATATTGCTATGTCATAGAATGATTAAGGAAGGGTTCATGACTCTCCCAAACATTCTTCTTAAAAATTAATATCAAACCTTACTTGGCAATTAAAAATTAACCTACTACTAAGTCACTGTGACCCTCAAATGAAATGATATTCTTCTATTTAAAGATTTCTTAAAAATTGCAGATATTTAGGAGTTTTAAATTTGTATCAGCGGAATAAAAGCATTTTCATAGGATAATAGACGTCTTCCAAGCAAATTTGTTTGGTTTTTTTACTGATATCATATTAACGAATAGTATCCTTCATTTTAAAAAAGTTCTTTCTTATTAGCTATGTTTTGACTTTTTTAATAAATTTGTTCATCTATGCATAATTTTTCCCAACAATATTTATTATCTTAGAAAATTAATATAAATAAAAATTAAAATACAAAAAATTTTTTTTTTTTAAATAATTTTTCCTTTTTTTTGAGTGTTTTAATACGGCTCACAATTTATATTTGCATTTTATTATGTTTTTAGATAAATGATTTTATGGATCCCTAAGTTTTTTAGAAAGGTATTTCATTTAAAAATTTGATCCTTCTTTTTATTTATGTAACACGAGTTTTGCTTACTTTTTTTCTTAGAAATAAAAAAAAAAAGTAAAATCCATTTTCCAAAACAAAAGGAAAATGGTTTTTTCCATATAACTGTAGTATATCTGTGTCTATTAGATTACTTTAAATACCTATTATGTTAACGTTTATATTTACGAGTTATTCATATTATGTTAATTACTTATGAAAGAAGGGTACATACATACATATGTTGGGTATGGTTTGGCCCAAGTCTAAATTAGAAATTAAAAATGAGTGTTAATTAAAATTCCAAACTTCTTTTTTGCTTTTACTATGAGTGTTTTCCAAAAATAATTTACACAAAGAGGACATCTTAGGTACTTAGGTAATATTTAACTTGATGAAAAATTTATAATATGGTTTAATTTAATTAAACATCTTAAAATTTTTTTATTCATTTTATAAAATTTATTTTGTAGTATTTTCTTTTACATTTTCAACTAATTATTCGTTTTAATTTCAACTTTTACAATTTACCTCTTTTATTCGTTTGAACCAATTTTTTTTAAAAAAGTGTAGGTACTTGGATTTTTTACTTTTTTTTTTGAAAATATAAAAAACAAAAATATTTATTTTTAAAAGAAAATCTTAATATTTTTACCGTTAATTCAATAACGATAAATTGCAGTTATTTTAAACTTTAAATTGGAAAGAAATTTAAAGCCCCTAAATGCATGCAATTATTAAGAAATTTTTAACTAAGAGAATATTAGTTTATTTAAGGATCTCGATTATGTAGTATTAGTATTTAATGTATTGAAATGTAGTATGGTGACGACCTCGGTAATGTAATATTAGTGTTTAATTAATTTCAATGTATTAAGGACCTCGATAGTGTCGTGTATATCAGACTTTGGATATGTTTTAATGTAATGTTGGCGTATTCAAATCTGTATTTATTATAATTCAAATGAAACAAGAATAAAATTATTTTACTCAGCTTCGGGAAGACGCCATTCGTCTCATTGCTTATTAATAAAGGTAAGGCGGGGAAGCGAAATACTATAAACAGATTACAAATATTTTATATATAAGTCCGTTGCCTCCACCTTATTTTTTCAGAAAATCTTATTAAATACTTTTCGTGATTAGCTTGAGAATGGTTTGTGTCATTGATTTAAATGGTTTTCTGTCATTGACTTTCTTATGTGTCTCTCACCTTCACCGTGGTCTTGTTTATAAGATACTTGGAATTCAGCAACAGTTTTAAGCGGGGAATTTTTTCATAGAATTTCCCAGAACTAAAGAAAATTTTAAAAGAGATTTCGAATCAACTTTCGTTATTTGCTACACAACAGTTTTTGACGAACTTTTCTATTTTTCTATGTTAATTAAAACCGGTTAGACTAAATATTTTCTACTATATATTTACTACTACATTTCCTTCAAATTTTGAGAAAAAAAATTAAGTGAAATTTAAAAGTCGACAATATACTTAAGAAAAATTTAAGTGGTGTAAGATTCTGATAGGTATACAGTATACGTATATAAAAACTAATATTATTCAGGAAATAAGGTTTTTTCTTAATTAAAAGACGGTAAGGAAAAGTTTTACAAACGTACCGCATATATATATATACAAGCTTATTTTATACTACCTATATTGTATATTATATACAAATATACAAGCTTATTGTATATTATATATATAATTTATAAATGTATTTTTATTTTCTTATTAGCTCATATTCTTCTTCTTTTTTTTTACATTTTTGGATTTGAGAAATTTTTTTTAATAAGAAAGAAATTGTAAAAGAAATGCGAATGACAGAATGAAAAAATATTGTCCTCGTTAACTGCCGGAATTCATGTTACTAAACACATACACACATAATACATAAATTTCATCTTTATATTATTATAGTCTTTTAGTTTACCTACCTCAGCTCATATATCTATATTTTACAGTTCTACACCTACACTCCATTATATATTGTTTCAATATAACATACGATTTTTATTAAGGAGTGAGGGTATTATGGAATTGTTAGTTAAAAAGAGATAGATGATTGTGTAATAAAACCAAAGTAAAGGAATTTAAGGAAGATAAGAAAAATTATGACAAAATGACATTTTTGCAATTTATTTTATTTTTTTTTTGGTAAGGTAGTGTTTCTTTTACATTTCTTTTAACTTTGCGTTTTGTTATACGCTGTATAATAATTTCATAATACCTACACATATATAATCCAATAATAATGTAAAGGATTCCTTCAACTCGTCCTTTTTTACTCCTTTTTGTATATAAAGAATTTTTAGTTCTGTTAAAATTATTTTGATTGTAGCTTTTAGTGTTTTTTATTGCTGTTGTTGTTGATGTTGGTTTTTGTTGTTGATGTTGCTATAATTTAAAAAATTATTTATTTGTTTATAACTTGAAAAAAAAGACAACATTTTAACAAGCAAGCTGTTGACAAAAAATGTTAATAATATTACTTTTGTTTTTCATTATTAGTTTGCTTTTTTTTTTTTGGAGGTGTTTTAAAAAACAGATTCTGTCGGAAACTTTACCAAAAAAAAATTAAATAGATATGGTTTTGTTGAGTTAATAATTTTATTTTTAAATAACGGTAATTAATTGATAAATAAAAAAAACAGGAAGAGAATAGGATTAAATCGTGTTAACTCTGAAATATACTCACTGTTTCGAGAAAGTGATTTTTAAGTTTTTCAATTTGTTTAAGATTGTACTTAAAATTTTATAAATTAATTTTTAGTAGTTTCTAAGGTTAAATGTTCAGTCTGTCCAACTGAGCAATCTCACACAAACTGAACATAGTATGAGACAATTTTTCTCTTGTGGTTTGTAAAACGTTTAGTTAAATGTTCACTATTTTCGAAAACTATTAAAATATCTTAATTAGTCCCAAGGGCTCCTGAAAGACTAACAAAATTTTTCAGAATTTGATAGATAATTGACTATAAAACCAAATTGTGTTTGGAAAAATTGCAGCCAATTTTATTGCATACAGAGTTGCTTATTATACAATAAACAATAGTATTAGAAGTAAGCTTAGTAAAAATTAAATTCTGACTCAAACTCTTGAGGCTTACTTTATGTTGTCTCTTTAAAATCTCACAAACTTAATGCCAAATTTTGTAATACCATTTGAACAAGTTCGTATCGCATTCGGATCAAACTAAAATAATATACTAAAAATATTATGCAGTTTGAGATTTATGAATAAAATAAATCTTAACTTTTAAATTGCTAGAAACAACCATTTTGAGAACCAAAAATGAATTCATAAGTAAAGGAAAATTTACATATTTTTTTTATAATTTATTAAGCATGGTAAAAATTATTGAAATTAAATTTAATTGTGTTAGAAATAGTAAAAAAAATCAATACTGAAAGGAGCCTAGATAGTCATGGATAATTATATATATTTTTTTGATCACCGTCATCTTTTGGGTCGATTTAGTGATACTTGTTCATCTGTTCGTTCGCATAACAACTCAAAAAAAACTGATCCTTCATTCAATTTATATGGCAGATTATTAATGACAAAAGAAAGGCGGATTGAAAATGGTTGGAATCGATCTATGGGTTTGAATCCTGCAAGTTTTCGAATGAGCGAAAGCGAGCATATTTCCGAAACCAAAAAGGATTGAATTTTCAAAAATTGATACAATGGTGTTCTGTCTAAGATTTGAAATTAATTGGATTAGTGGTTCTTTTATTTTCCACAGATTTTGCAAGACCTAACAAGTATATTTTTTGAAATTAATAAGAATAGCAACATGAAATTTTAGTACTAGAAAGTGTTCTGTACTATTTTTATAAGGTTTCTGGAGTTTAATAGGGATTTGATTGGTTATATGTAAGATTGCCATAATCCTTCTAATCAAATCAAAAAAATATTTAAGAAATGTTACACAACAATTATCTTGATCCAAAGAAAAATAATAGAGTAAAATTTATTTGATTCAAATGTTTTAAAATTTAATAAGCTTAAAAGTAGGCAATTTTTAATTATTTTTTTTTTTATTTGTATTAAACTTTATTTTATTCTTTATTGTTAATTTTATTAATTATTTTATTCCTAAATATCTAAGTAGTATTGCAATTTAACAAATACATATTAAATTTTAAATCCAATTACTATTTTAGTTATTAGGAAAACTACAATTGAATTCATTACAATAAATTAATAAATATAAAAAAATTATCGGAAATTTATATTTTGTTTTAAAATTTAGTTTTAAATAACAAGTAACAGGAAATAAATTAAAAGTTTTTAAACTAATGCTTAAAACACAATCCTGTTAATGTTTTTTCAATTTTCCATTGTGCGTGTTTAAAATAAATTTATTTTACAATATTTTTTTTTTAATTTTTCTATAAATAAATTGAATTTAAATCGTGTTACATTCAAATTTAATATAATATATTTATTTTTTTTTTAAATGAAATATACAATTTTAATTAATTACATTTTAAAAGGTGATAGGAACAAATAAAAAACAATATTTAAAACCATTTAGTGTCAATTTTAACATGAAAGTGATTTTACTATTGTGTGCATTGTGTACATTTATTAAAATACGAGTATAAATTGTTAAAAAATAGAACTAATTTTATTTAATTTTTTTTTTTTTATTAACTGTCAAGTAATAGGAATGTTACAAAAGTTAATTAAATCAGAGTTAAAATTTTAAATATAAAGTTTCATTAGATTAAAAATAAAACCATATATTTTAAAATCAAAAGGCTATTGTATAACTGGATATTAATTAAATTTATATCAAAACTTATGAAATCAGATGTTATATCAGAAAATATATATAGATCACATAACATTTTAAATGAATTCTTGATTCCAAATATATTTTTAATTAAAAATAAAAACAGAGTTTGATATTTTATATTGTATATGTCAATTCATCAATGAATTCAATTAATTGTCAATGAAAGTAAAAAAAAAAACCTGAACAAAATGTGAATCAATATTATATTTCTCGGATATATAATGTGTTATCAAAATAACATTACAAGACAGAGTCACAGTAATTAGATTGCCGACCTTTCACTCCAAAGACCTCGGTTTGATTACCGAATTTGAAAGTTAGAAAAAAACTGATACGGTTTTTGAAATCGATTCAGCCACCATTAGCCAGCCAGTGGGTTGAAATTGATGGCATTACTAATAATTAATAAATTTAACAAATAACTAATAAAACAAATAATTTAATTGAAAAATATAACTCGCAGATATAAAAATACCTTATAATGCAATATAAAATATTACAATTTATAACAAAAAGAATTGTATATATTAAAAATCTAAAACGTTTTTACATGTTATAAGGCCTAGTATTATCTCATCTTTAAATTTTTTATGGAATTCATTTAGATCAATTCTAATAATAATAAATCCTGTTTCAAAGAAAAAAAAAATACTCTTCCGTACATATTAGGACTGAGTAATTAGGACAGCTCTCTTCAAAACTCACGCCCCTGAATGGAATTTAATTTCTATGGAGAAACACTATTACCTAACCTAAAGCGGTTTCACATTAGAAAAATCAAAACTGATAACATACTGCTGACTGATACATGTATAATATCTGGTAATAAAAAAGAAATATGTTATACATTGCCTAATGATGACAGCTCTCTTAAAAACGCTCGTTCATTCATGTAATCAAATTCTATGGGAAAAAAGTAATGTAAGAAATCCAGCGATATTTCACTACAAGAAAATCAACCTGTGCTTTAAAAACTATGCTTCTCAACGATTCTACTCCGCCGGCTTCCTTAGGCTTTGATAATTTTAAATACATAATATCGGTTAATAAATAGTTTTACTAACCATAAACTTTGACAAATTTTATAAGATCCCCATATGTTATTTAAATTTATTTTGTACACAAGTAAATAAGTCTATAGTACCTATTTAAATATTTAACTTTTAAATTTAAGCTTTTACCAAATCGAAAAACTACATTTTTATTGCAATATATGTATGTTTGTGAATTAGTTAAATTATACACGTACTTAGAAAAACCACTAAAACCTCCCAAAACCACACATTCTATATAACATTAAAGAAAATTCAAAATAAAACAAAAATGAAGAAAAATTAATTTATGAATAAGAAAAATAAAAAACATAAAAAAAAAATTTAAACATTTTAATATAAATTTTAACCTCAATAAATTTGTGTCTACCATCTTATATACGTAGGTGGTGTGTGTGTAATCATATTTGCATAAGATATTTATATATTTTGTTGTTGTTTTTTTTTAATTTTATTTTTTAACCCAAAATTAAATAAAATCCAAGATACATCCAAGATCTGAAAATTATATAAAAATAAAATTAAGATATATAAAATATTAGGCTAAAATATATTACAGGGTGTATTTCACAAACTCAGTGACAAACGATGAATTATGCAAGTTAAAATTCAAATAGCATGAGACAAGAGTTTTGATTTGATTATAGTTCTGATTTCTGAATAAGAAGTCGGAGTTAAAGAAACTGAATAGAGGAACTGAGAAGCAAAAAATTTCATATGATATACATTAAATCTACGTTATAAGCACTTAAAAAAATTTCAAAAAGAATTATAACCTTATTACGGTTTTTTTTTTTATATTAAAAAATTACAAACAATTCAAAAATAAAATTTTTAGACTTTAGGATATTTGTAAAGTAGCATTAGTAATTAAATTGGATGAAGTGCTTATGCGTCTATTGCAAACAACTTTTAAATATTTTTGATCAAATGAAATCATTCTACAAATTTTTATTCTTGAAAAGTTTCCAGTTTTTTCCAGGTAAGCCAACCATTTCATTTGAGGTCTTTTTGATATCGACTTAAGAAAGGTTATTCAAAATTAACTCGATATATTACTTAAACTTATTTTAGGAGTAGGTATAAAATACATATACAGGATTGCTCTTGTATAGTATTCAAATCTTAAGATAAGTTTATTTAACATGTCAGTAAGATTTTAACCAGTATTCCGTTAATATTCAAAAATTCTTTTAAGCAAGCTCCACCTTATTGTAAAAGTGTTTTACAATTATAATCATATCTATCAACAATTACGCAACTTCTCATCTATTATCCAAAAACCTAAAATGAAATGAAGAAAAAAAATAATTCTTTAAATTTTTACCATAATACCACACAGTATTTTAAAAGTATTTTCCAAATTTTGTAAATAAATACAGATTTAAAAGGAAAAATTAACTTATAAATTTTATTTTTATTTTTCAAATAAATCTTCAAGGTATTTTTTACCGTATTTAATTATAAATTTTTATATATTAGATATATTAGATTATATATTTTAGATATACAGAGTGTATCACAAGTGAGGAATATTAGAAATAACATTTTAAGAAAGTACCAATTGTTTGATTTTAGTTTTCATAATTTTTTGTTGAAATAATTTCTTTAAGCAGCTTCTGTTTTCTTTAAGCATCATACTTCTATTGACCTTCCTACGGCCATTTATACTATCTAATATTCCAGCTAGGTTAAAAAATTTCTCAGGCTACTGTCTCATAGCCAATGCAAGCCTTAATATGAAATAAAATACCTTTGGATCATTATAATTACAATTAATGAAAAATATCGAATTAAATAAAGAGGAAGAAATGAACTAGTCTAAAAGTCAAAAAGTCGACGCAACTTTAAACTTTTTAGCTTTAAACACATATTGTGTATTTTAGGACATATTATATTTGTTTGATTTCTTAGACTACTCACTCGTAGCCAATGCAAGCCCTAATATTATCCGCACACCATTAATACTCAGTTCAGTCATTAAATTTTTACTCATCTCACCATTGAATTCTTACTTCGCCCGACCCTGATATCACGACTTTTCTAAGTTTTTCAAAGCGAAATCTTTGGCTTCTATTGTTATCAACTACTTTAGTTAGGTGTTGTGCATATGATGTACAATAACAACATACAATTTAATTTAACAAACCGCATACACCAAACATTTGTTCGAATAATTACATTTGAATGTATGCAAAATATATTATGTAGGTACGAGAACCCTAAAACTAAATTAAATTTTTTTTTTTTTTGGATTTTTATTTTATTAATACCTTTCTTATAATATACTGTTTGATTTTACATACTTTTAAAAAAACGCATGTTTATATAAACAGTTATTTACATAAATACATATATATATATACATTTAAATGTATAATAAATATATTATAATGAGGTTTTGAATTTAGCAGCTGATTTTATATGAAAATGAAACCGATTATCCAATAAATGTTATATATACCAACAGTGAACTAATTTTAATTTTTCTTTCTCTTCTTTTACTCTCTTTCCTTTTCATCGTTTATATTTTTGTTTTTGCTTATGAAAATCTTACATTTAATTTGGTTTTCTTAGGTATGTTTATTTTTCTTTAACTTTTTTTTGCGTTTTTCTTAATTTTCGTTTTTCTCATCTAATCTTTTTCGAACTTCTTACTCTTTTTCTCATCTTATTTTTACTATTAATGTTGTTTTATATTTTCTTACTCTTCTTTTTTAAATTTTTTTCTATTTTTTATTTTCTTATTTTTTTCATGGTTATTCTTTTCACCTCTGTTATATGAACTGAGATAGTAATATATAGAAAGCAAACATCATATGTTGGTGTACGTATGTTTGATTTTAGAATATTTTCATTTCCAAAATGTGAAAGAAAAACAAAATGTAAAGAAAATAGAAGAAGATATAGAATACAAATAAGAAAAATATAAAACACAAGTTAGTAAAAAAAAAGATAATATTATTTCTATAGGTACCTACAATATTAGAAAAAAAACGTATTATTAAGACATATGCTCTAAAGTCTAAATTATGTATGGGTGTTGTGGGGGATCGCTTTAATTTTGGGAACTAAAATAAAAAAAAAAAAAATTTAGAAATGAAATTCGTACAAAAAATAAACAGAACTAGTATTAAAAATCAAAAGGTATTTGACAGGTGCACATTTTCTCATAGATTACTTTTTGTCTGAGACAATTCACAAATTAAGAATTATAGTATTTTGTATGGAAATTTTGAAATAAAATTTTAAAAAAATAACTGTTAATAAAATTAAAACACACGTTTCCCAATTTTAAATGAATCGTATAAATTATTGAGGAAGAACCGTTAGAACATGGCATGTTAAATATTAAGCTTAAATAAAACTTTTGCTCTGAACTTATGTCCATTTTAAAAATGTCGATTCCCAAAATGTCAAATTCCTTTATGTTGACCTGTAAAATATCGATTCATAAAATGTCGACTTTCAAAATGTCAAAAAAAATTTCTAACTTTTTATTTTATACATTGTGATTTCTCCAGATTACTTATAAGTATGTAGAATTTGTCCAAGTCGATATTGTTTTAATCGACATGGACAAGTTGAAATTTTGCAATCGACATTTTGGGAAGTAATATTTGGAAAATCGATATATATTACCTCGGCTCTTTGTTCGATATTGGAAGGTTTTTTTTATTTTAAGGATTAAGGACAAGTGATACCGGAAAAATTGTAAAATTATATTTTAATATAACGGTCAATTTAAATATTGAATTACAGTTATTTGTATTGATTTTTATAAAGTTTAGAGAAATTCTTTTTGTTGCATGGTATATTTAGGTTGAAACCATATTTAGGAAGAAATTGAAATTAATTGATAATGGGGCTTTTTTGTAACCTAGCAGAAGCTTAGGAAAGGATGAAACTGCACTAAAAAGTTCTTCAGCGCTAGGTATCAAACTTTTGATTTAACTATTTTGACTTTAAAAATTTTAAAATTTTATAATCTGACAGGTAATTGAATAAGTACAGGGACGGTCGAAAAATAATTAATAAATTTACCAAAAACTTGTTCTTATAAATCTAGATGATTAAAAAACAAACAGAATAAACAGTATTTATAATTTTCTAAAAATACAACACAACTACAATAAAAACAAAACAAGTACATGTATTTTAAGAATGAAAGAATAAAATAAGAGAAAAATAGCAAAAACAAGTATTAGAAAACAAATAAAGAAGCATAAAATAAGCAAGGTCGGTTAAAAAAAAAAAAATAAAAAAAAAAACCAAATTTGTATTAATAATGTTAAAGTATATAGTTAGAAAATTTATGATTTTATGTTGTATGTACTATAGTCTATATTAGGTATATGCTACCTAAAAAACAATATAAAAAACAAACAAACAACAAAACAAATAAATAAACAAGAATATTAAAAAAAAAAATGAAAAACCTATATACATACTAAGATATTATAATTAGTTTTTTTTTTTATTTATTCTTAGTTCAAAAATAGGGTGGTACACAATATAATAACATTTATTTTTTTTTTTTATTATTTCTTAATTTTCTTCTGTCTTTTATGAAATTTATTGTTTAAAAATTAAAAATAAAAACGTAAAAATTGTAGGAGTAGGTACCTACGTATACGTACGTATGTTGAGTACTTAGCCACCCTAATACACTCGTAATATCATATAGATAAATTTATATGTATCTAAGTATGCAAAAATAAAATTAAACTAAAACACAAAAAAGTAAAAGTAAAACAATATTACAAAAACAATTTACACATGAAGCACTTTAAAAGTAAAATAAACATTTTTTTTTTATTTTTGTTTTTGTTTTTTTTTTTTGCAAATATTATACACTGTGACAATTTACAAGAATTTCTATATGATTCATATTAAAAAAAAATATTTTTTAAATAAAAATTAAGTCTATTTTAAAGTGTTTGTTCTATTTTTTAAGTGAATACATGGTATTATGGTATTAGTAGAGAAAGGACGGGGTTATTTTTATTTTAATTCCATGAAATGAAATTCTAAATATGTTTGCAAAAAAAAAAAGAAAAATAATAACAACAACAAAATAAAAAAAAAAAACTTTTACTTCTCTTATACTCGTATATATTGTTGACATACTTAATATGTTAATAAATTGTACAGGGGGAGTGATGACTAAATAGAAAAAAAGTTCAAATTAAAATAATCAAGAAACAAAACAAATAAACAAAAAAAAAAAAACAGAAAATGAAAATGAAAAGAAAAAAAAAATTAAAACAATCATAATATGAAAATTATTCAAAAGTGTGAAGTGGCTTATTAAAAACATAATTTTTTTTTTATTTCTGAATTCATTATGCTATAATATGTTAATTATATATGTACATATATAAACATACCTAACTGTATAAATTAAATTAATTTTAAATTTAAAAATAAAAGAAATTCTAGAGAATGGTATTTTATTAATTAACCCTATAAATATTTCATTCAAAGATTAAACTTATTTTTAAATTTCTTGGAAAGAACATTGATTTTTATTGAAAATTATTTTATTAAAAATTTTATTAAATACTAGCTAATAACCGGTGCGCGTTGCTGCGCCTCTCAATGGAGGTTTAATTGAAGTTGATGTTACTGCAAAAAGTTAACACAAAAATTACACACGGTTTACACATGTAAATTTTAAAATGTATAACAGCAATCTTTTTAAAACGATTTTTCTAGGATTAATCTAGTAGTTTTTGAAACTTTCTGTAATTCAAAGCAGTACAAACTACTTTCCAAAATTTGACGTAATTTACTTCCAAAAAAATATTTTTGACCAATCGTAGGACCGACTGTTAACAGACTCAACTCCATTTTCAAGTTGCTTTACACATATAAAATTTGAAATCAATCGGTCAAACCGTTTTCATTTTAGAACAAAGAAGTATAAATACTTACACCACAGCCCCAACTTGGCGGTCCATTAGAGCAAACTTTTTGGGCCACGATTTCTTTCCGTACCCAAAAACCTCTATATACAAATTTTCATGAAAATCGGCTGGGCAGTTTAAGAGTCTATTCGCTACATACAAACAAACAAAAAAACAAACAAATAAACAAACTTTCGCTTTTATATATATAGATTACACGTCGAACTTTTAAGTGAAAGGTCACGTGAAACCCACAGAATTTTGACTAAATGTGTCCAATGATGTAGTGGTTAAGACACTGACTTTTCAATTAGAAGGGGTCGCCAAGCCTCATTTTATATTATCTAACAAAACAAATATCGTAAAAACTGTACAATGATATCGTAATAGTTTATATCGTAATATAAAATAAGTTTATATAAAAATATGTATATAACTCCTGTGAAAGATAATAGATGGCGCACATATTAACATTTGGGTATTGATTATTTTATACAATAATACTGGCGAGTAATTAACGGTTTAGTTTATAAACGTTTAAATTAAGCCCAGTCTAAATGACTAAGTGAATGCGTATTATAATTAAGAAATCGGAAAAGGAATAAAAAAATATACAATCATATTCCAGAGAATATTAACATAAAATATTAATAATCTGTTATATAAAGGATTTAATTTCAATTCATACCTTATAATTAACATAATATGTGTTTAATTACTTATGTAAATATGGAGCTGTAGGATTTTCTAAAAGCTAAAAAAAATATTGATTTTTTTATTTTGTTATGCACAAGAAGTGCTTATAGCGAAAGTTTTGTACCTGAATTTGACTTATTTTTAAATAGATTAGAAGAAGTAGCGCGTTGAAAAGATTTGATATCAATAATTTAATTACTGCAGATATTATTACAGATAACTTATAATACTTATTTTTTTTTAAGAATCCAAATTAATGTCATTATACACAGTTATTGTAATACCCGCTTAATATTAGGATTTGTATGTATGTTAAAAGAATCATAGCGATCGACTTCGAATCAGTGGAAACTTCAATACAGTGGAAACTTCAAAATTTTGTTTTTTGCTTTGAATAGGTAGTTTAATATTTTTATTTAAAATAGTTCTATATTCATAAAATTATAGGTTTGAAGTTATTTATTCCAAAAAATTAAAATTGTGACATCTCGTATCAAATAGAATAATTAAAATACAATGTCACTATTATACGTGTCAATTTAGATACGCTTTAATTCAATTTTCTTGGTTTCACGAAATTGAAATCAGTCGACATAATTGTTTAAAAAGCTGATTCAAATGATTCAATGAATAATATTATAGCTTTAATATAAGTGATTAAATCTGCTTAACTAATTAATATTAAGCGGGTTTTACAATAGCACTGTTGTACGATAGCGCTAGTATAAGATTTTCCCAAATTATTTAACTAATTAACTTTTGGCAGATGAAAAACAAGTTGTTGGCTTGAATTCACAACAAACTCCTAGCATTTGCAAGTTTAATTATAATTTTCTACTGCAATTTAATTTTTAGTTCGACTGTCAATGATTCCATATTAAAAAAACATGGATAGATTAAACATTTCAAAATAGAAAACAACAATTCAAAACCCTAATATTATATATGCACTTAAAATGTTAATAATTTGAAAATACATGTAATATTCAAATATTATTTCAATCTAAAGCAAATAAAGTAGAAAATATAAATAATATTATTTTAATTATATGGCATAACATTTTCCTTTTAAAATTTATGCATGCATAATATGCAAACAGTATTAGAGTGTTTTTATTAAATTGTATAATAGCGAAATATAAGAATAACCTTAATTTGATGCCACTATATATTCATAATTTTTTAATATTTATTTTTTTTTTACATTTTTATTGTGTCAAGGTAATTTTGATACTTATGACAGTTTATTTAAAAATTGAATTTTGTAACGAATTACAAAAAAAAAACAAGTGTTTGAATTTTAAATAAATTGACTTTTAAATTTATTTATTTTTTTAATGATTTTCTTTTAGAAATTTATTTTTTAAAATTGAATTCGGGTTTTAACTCTCTCAGAAGTAAAGGTAATCTTAAACGTGATCTTATTTAATTTTTGGCATATTTCGACATTTTTTTGACATATTTTGACAATTTTTCAAATGTAAATAGTGATATGACTTCTTAACACTAATTCCTAATTGTTCAATAGATAGCATACAAAGCTTTTTCGTACCAAAGAGACATGTTGCAAGAAGAAGGAGGTTTTGGACATAATATATATTGCTATAATAATTAAATATGTCAACTTTTGCTATCTGGGTAACATTATATCAAGCAGGGTCGGAGCGGAATAAGACATGGAAAACTGACTCAAGAAGCTAGTGCTGCATTCGGCAGATTTCAACCTGTATGAAGAAACTCTCAATTCGCCTAGTTGCAGATTTTCCGGATACGAGTTAAAAAAAAATCCTAATTCCCACAGACCTGTCTAACTTTGAATCCTTCAAATAGCATATTACAGTCATTCACAAATAAATTTCTTAGAATAATGTGTAAGATATTCTGGCCTAGAACAACCACGAATAGAGATCAATGAAACTTATTGGAAATCAACCAATAACAGAGTTTGATGCAAATGTCTAGTGGAGGTCTTGGGAGCATAACCGTAAAGAATAAGGAGAAAAAAATAAAAAAATCAATTATTAAGCATCAAAAAGTTATATTTTCCACTTTCATTAAAACCATTATTCTATATTATAACCTTGGTATTAAACACTTCAGATAATTTTAATCTAAACTAAATTCAAATTTAAAAATTCAATGTTTTTGCAATTAGTGAAATAAAATCAAACATATGAAGTAAGCAAAATCAAATAATGTATAAGATCTAAATGTTTAGATAAAATATTCCATTAAAATGACAAAAAATAAACAATTTGTTTTTAATTTGCATTTTTTATAAAAAAATTTTGCAATTTGTTCCACCCTAAACAATTTTCAGTTTTGTATCTAATTTAAATAAGTCTCACGTATTTAAAGGATTCGTTTTTTTTCTTGTATTTTTTTTTTTTTTAATTTTTCTTCCATATATTTTTATTTTGTTTTTGTTGTGCTTGTTTTTTTTTTTGTCACATATGTTAAATAAATAGAAATAATATGTAAATACTATGGGTACCTTTAAGAAAAATTGTCGCATTAAATTCATAGTTGCTATCACAAGAAAAAGGAAACAAACATCTTGGAAAGTTAAAAGTAAAGCCAAAGAGATGGATTTTAAAAATATCTGAGAAAGAAATGAAATCCAAAATCATGTTTGGTTACTTTCTGTATTATCCTTAAATTTTTAATAATATGTATTTTCTTTTTCAACCGTTATATATTGCTCATGTGCTTATTATGTGTGTGGAAAAGGTGTGCTGTAAAAATTATAGAATTAAAAAGAAAGTTACAAAGTATTTTAAGAAACGTATTTTGGCAGTTGGTTGTAAAGATTTGTTTATTAATTTTAAAGAAAGATTAGTTTAAAGATTTTATTGCTTCTCCTGGAAAATCCTGGAAAAGGACAAATAAATACAAATTAAGATTTGAGAATGTACCCAATTTTATAAAAACTAATTTTTAAAATTGTCAAAGAGAGTTTAAGGCATCTATAATGAAACCATTAATCAGGACCCTATTTCACCAAAGAGTTCATCACTAATCAAATAATAATTTTTTGATAAGTTAGTGTTTTTTTTCTAATCATACTTCAGTACTTTGTTATCAAATGATTTTGGTGCATCAAAAACTTATTCAAGCGAGGAAGATTATAGTTGCTCTTGTCAACTTTTAGATACCCGTGCATACCCACTAACCGTTATTTATTTTCCATATGCTATTATAAATATAATAAATGCTATTATAAAAAAAAATATGAAAAAGTAAAATAGTTAAAACAAAATTTAACTTATTATACCATAATTTTTGCTTAAAAACAAAAAAAAAAAAAAAACCATAAAAAAAAAAATAGCCCACCCCAAAAGTTGGTCCGAGCGATGTCCAACTTTGCCAACTAACTTGCCGTATTACTTTACCTGCCCAGTTTTAATTTTAACCTCGTAGCTTCATTAGATTCACAGTTATCGAATTGACAACTTTGTATGGCAGCTGCCCGAAAATGGGGTCGTAACATTTTGAAACTCCATATAAGTGTTCGATTCATTATATAACTAACAGTGTGTAATTTTCATCCTCGTAGTATACTCAGTTTCCAAGAAATTCATATTGGTGCAAAGAGTTGTATGGCAGCCCCCCGCAAATGCAGCCGTAAAATTTTGAAACTTCATATAAGTGCTTGATTCATTATAAAACTAACCGTGCGTGTAAATTTCGTCTTCCTGGTATAATTACTTTTGAAGAAATTCATATTGGTTTAAATAAGTTGTGTGGCAGCTCCCCGAAACCTTGGTTTGTCTTAACCAAAAAGAATAGAGAACCTCAAAAATGTCCAAAAAATGTTTTGTGTGAATTTCAAAACTCTAACTCTAATTTTTCAATTCTATCTCTTTTAATTATATTTTAATTCACGAATATCATATTGATCATATTCATATTGATTTTGTCTATCAATATCAATAAGCCATTTACTTAAAAAAAATCTTTGTGTTCTTTTTTGCTTATCTTAAATAAACTACGCATCATTGAAATCATATGAAATCGTAACTCGAAATCGTTATCTACAAAAAAAAACAAAAACAACAAAACAAAACAATAAAAAAACAAAATTCATTTATTTTCGTGTTAAATACAAGATGCATAGAAAAATTTCAAATTTTTATATGAAAATATTGGAGTTAAAAAAGTTAGTTGTTCGAGAGCTACCCGAAGTTTTGGTCCGATCTTAACCAAAAAAAATAGAGAACCTAGAAATTGATTGAAAAATATTTTGTGAAAATTTCAAAACTGTAGCTCTTTTAGTTTTTGAGTTATCGTGCTGACACACAGACGGACGGACGGACGGACAGTCACACATAGCTAGATCGACTCATTTTTCGATTCTGAGCCGATACGTACCCTTGACACTATATCTAGCTCCTCTAGATCGATGCGTTACAAACGGAGGAGCAAATCTAATATACCCGATGTCATATATGTATGCACGGGTATAAAAACTATTATTTGATTAGTGACGAATTTTTACAACTCCTAGTAGATTCCAGATTTTTTAATTTATTACTGTATTCCTTCGACTTGTAATTTGTTGTTTTTTTCTTCAACTAATTTTTTTTTTAAGCCTAAGTTTCTCTCAAAGCTGAAAAGTCAAATGATTATATTTTGGACCAGTAGCTTAAAATTATGCTTATATATTTTATATTTTTAATTAATTTCCGAATGATTCTAGATTTTCTCAACTTGATTTACTCTTGGAGTAACAATTTTCCATCCCAATCCCTCCTTAATATACCCTTCCAAGGCCTGTTTCGCAATATTTTCCATCTAAAGAATGTAATCTAGTCATATACATAGTTTTTTTATTTGTCTACAAAAGGATTCCTGGCTTGTCATTTGCCACAATTCTTTATTACTTATTCTTAGAGCCATAATGGGTTAAAATATTTGCTGAATATTATAACCAATACCCTGATCTAGTAATCTGCCTTTTAATTTTCCCTCTTTCGATGACAAAGATTCAAAATACCAGTTTTATGGAAAAATTTGATCACCACAGTTCAATTTGAAGTACTTAGTTTGAAATAATTAAGACAACCAATTTCCAGGTGTCATTTATTAATCTGTCGTCTATAATAACAACGTCTAACTAGGATCTTTTAATCTTATTTTATCCGTTAGTAATAATTTTTAAGTCTTAATTTTTATTATTAGAAGCTTTTAAGAACTCGACAATTCCCACTTTTGTTTGTACCTAAATGTTGAACAACTCACTAACTTCTATTTAAATGTCATTGAAATATACTAAGAATAAATAATAGATTAATTTAAACTTTCTTTAGGTACACAATATCTATCTTTAACAAATAATTGAAAAACATTTATATAATTTAACAAAAACAATCAAATCAATATACCATTTCCATAAATCATTGGGTATTTTATGTTTTAAAATACCATTTCTTTGCGAAATTGAAAACAACTTTTTATTTGTGACATTTTCCTAGAATAAAACTTCAAACTTAACAATCTGTTGTAAAAGAGCGAAATATTAACAATAAGAATATTTTTTTTTATTTAAATCTAACAGGTTAAAAAAAGTTCTTTAACAGGAAAAGAATATTAACAGTTTATATACATATATAAATATTTATATATTTTTAGTCAGTAAAAAGTCAGTTGATTTGCATGATTAAAAGCTTAAATGGATTTAATTCTGATGGCGATAGATAAATGATAAAAAATTTATCAAAATGACAAATAATAAATTTCAAAAATAAAAATAAGTTAAAAAAAAAAAAGTTTTTTACTTTGATTTTATTTTTGTTGTTGTTTTATTTGTGAAAAAATGAAAATTTCAAAATTTTCAGCAATGACAGATTGTTGAAATATTTTCAAAAAAAAAAATAAAACAACAAATAATAAGAAAATATTGAAAATATATTTTTGATTAGCAACGCCACTCAATCAATTATTCTAAAGTTCAGTTGTTTTGTGATTGATAATTTAATTCTAAATTAATAAGAAAAATTTTGAATTAACTAAGAATGAAAAATATATTTAAAGATTTGCCTTCGTCAAAAGAAAAGGTTCAGACTTAAAAAAAAAAAGTATTAAAAGAAGGGCGAGAATGAAATATTTTCAGTCATATCGCTTTAATAAAGAATTCAAAAGAAATTTACTAAGTTAGTGTTTTTTTCATCGAATTTGATCAACTGCTTTTAAAGCTAAGAACTTTGATTTGATATAACTTTAAAGTATTGTGTGAAATATCGGTTAAAGTAAAGCGAAAGTGGTGCAGTATCATTTTATACCACTTATAATAATTACTTTTACATTAATTTTGTTTTTATTATATTTTATTATAAACTTATCTATATTATTTTATTTAATAGTTTATAAAAAACTTTAGATTTCTTTGAATTTAAAAGCTACAGGACATTGATGATCAGACGCTGAAAGCTTCCTTAAGTAATTTAGGTTTATTACTATTTTTTAGCGTAATATAGAAATGTTATAATAAGTGTTCATATCAGATATTAATTACTGTATACAAGATAATAACTATACATTACACATATATTTGATAGTTCTTATTGAAGGCACGGGTGAAAGAAGGTATTACCACACAATTATTAAAAAATTTGAAAAAAAAACGTTTTAACATCTTATACGCATACACTTTAACTTAAAACTTATTCTTATATACCATAAAAAATTCTAAAGTTATTCCCAAAAGTAATTTGTATATTATCCTTGATGTGATAAACTATGTTACATCTAACCACCAAATATTTTTCTTATCTTAGTTATGCTTGTAGGGGAAATCTATGTCAAATCTCAGGTCTTATGGGTTAAGTTTATCAAAATACCGTCAATTATAATGAAATAATAGGAGGACATGAAATAATAGTTTTGATTTTGTAAATACCCTTCTTCTTCCAAATTAATAAAATGATCGAGTGCAAGCTAATACGCATTCAAATTAATTTTTTTTTTTTTAATTAAACTTTATTTATTCAAATATAGCAAATTTACCTTAACCTAAAAATTGCTGTAAAAAACAGTGTTTTTTCTTTTAATTTTTCTAAAACGAGCTTACACCATCTTAACCTAATTTAAAAACTTAGCCTACCTTACACTAGCATACATACTATAAAATATGTTTCTATATATTATATGATGTGCCTAACCACCAACAGTTTTGCCTAATTAATGTATCCTTATGAGGAATACTTATGTCATACTTAAGGAGATCTCTATTGATGTTACTAGGATCATATTCAATAGTTTAACATGTAGCCCGTCTACTATAGTGATATAGTATAGGGGCATGACTCAGGTTTTAAATATAACCATTTTCATCTAGATATATAAAATGCTCTGGTGCTATAAAACACGAGAGCAGAGTTTTTTTAATGCACTCCTCATTACGGTAAAATATATGAGATATAAGACCATTTCCTGGAGTACTTGTTGCTCTAACATAATGATTTCGAATTAATTTTATCATAATATTATCGATTCTGCTTATGTTTGCTTCTTTGTACAAATATTTATTTGAATAAAAACCTTTGTAGTCAGATTCTGGTTTGTGTGATTTACTTATACATACTCTTATGCACTTTCTTTCAAATTTTCTGATTTTTTCCATGAAACTGCCGCTTATATTAGATATCATTATTATAAGTAATAATGAATGTTTTAATTCAAGTATTTAAAATTAAATATGGTTTATTACCTAATTATCTATCTGAAAAGTTATTGTATGTAAATGAAGTTCATAATTATTATTTAAGAAATAGATTAGATTTTAGATTCGATGTAGTAAGAAATGAAAGAATTAAAAAAATATTGTTTTACAATGGATTAAAAATGTATAATGTCTTACCAAATGAAATAAAAATAGAATCAAAATTAGAAGTTTATAAAAAATGAATTATTAAGTATATTAAAGAAAATATTTCTTATATTTAAAAAAGATTATAAAAACAAAATGTGATAATTGTTAAACTAGTTTTAAACTAAATAAAATAAATAAATAAATATCCAATACCTAGTTTTTTTTTTTTTTTAAATAAACTTTTATTTTGTAATAATTTTTACATATAAATATCTTAACCTACAAAACAAAGTTAATAAACAAGGTATAACTCTTTTATTTTTAACATTTAAAAATATTTGAATTTTTTTATGTTAAATTTAGTATATAATAAGTAAAATTGTTTCTGTTTTAAAGTACAAAACTATTGTAGTATAATCTTATTCATACATCATTGAAAAATTTTAAAAAAGCAATGTTTAATAATTTTTTTTTTTTATAAAACTTAACTAACCTAACCTAACTTAACCTAAACTTAAATTTAAATAAACTAACTTATTGACTAAAAATAGCACAAATGCTTTTAAAAATTATATTAAGATGTATTTAACCACCAATAATCTTTATTTATAACTTTATCTTTTTCTGGAATGGACATTTCGTATCTTAAATTATCTCCGTTAATATTGCCTGGGATATACTCGATTTTTTTGCATGTAGCCCGTCTACTATAATGAAATAGTATAGGGACATGATCTTGGTTTTGAGTGTATCTATATTTGTCTAAGAAGATGAAGTGCTCAGGAGCTATAAAACCCGTGAGCAAGGTCTCCTTAATGTACTCCTCATTGTGGTAAAATATATGTGATATTAAACCATTTTCTTGAGTTTTTAATGCTCTATCAAAATGACTTCTGATTAATTTTATCATAAAATTATCTATTCTCATGATTTTGGCTTCCTTGTACAAATATTTATTAGAATAAAAATGCTTGTATTCGGACTCAGGCTTTCTATGTTTATTAATACAAACTCTTATGCACTTTCTTTCGAATTTACGTTTTTTTTCCATTAAGCTTGCACTAATGTTGTACTATATTGGTACCCCATAGACAAGATTTGGCCTAATTAATGTCTGGTAGCATATTATTTTAACTCTATTGCTAATATTTTTGTTGTAAAAGAGTTTTTTAGTTGCCATAAAGGATTTATTGCCTTTATCTATTGATATTTTACATGATCTATGAAGTTTAAGTTTCGATGTAACTGAACTCCAAGATATTTAACGAATTTTTTGTTTGCGAGAGTTGACATAGGCGATTTAATTTTAAATTGTTTCCAATTTTTTCTAATGTCTGAACTTATCCAATACCTAGGTACTTCTTAAATTGAAATTCATAATATTGCATACTTTCAGGCGATATTTTATAACCACAGGATTTTGCGAGGAAATGAATTAAATTCGAAAACAAAATTAATTAATATTTCGTATTTCGTTTTTTTAAATAATATAAATTCTATAAATTCAATTAATAATTTATCATTAAATATTTTATTTTTTAAATATTAAATTTAATTTATATATTTTTTTATATTTTCAGATAAAAACAAACTACAATAAAACGACGAAATAAATTCAAGTGTTATTCTTAGCAGTTTAATCACTCCGGAAATATCACTCACACAGTTATATATATATTTTTATATATATACATGAATAAAATTTATTTGGTTTTAAAAAAACTTCTCTTGTTTATAAAAATATAAAAAAAAAAAACAAAATACATTGTTACCAATAACTAATTCTTTTGTGAATTGAAAAAAACTTTCAATAAACTATAAAAAAAACAGGATATAAAATAATAAAATAATAATAATAAAAAATGTGAACATAATTAAAATTGCACAAATATCTACAACAAAAAACAAATTCAATTAAATTTAAAAATTAAAGAATAACAAAAACCAACCATTTTGTGTTAAAACAAAGATTAAAATTTAATAATAGACTATTGGAAAATAAATATTAAACAAAACTATATTATTATTTTACAAAAAATCGGATGAAGTGATGCAAAAAGTTATATTATTTATTTAAAACCATATATATATTATATGTAATTTATAAATTAAATATTATTTTTAAAATATATAAATTCAATTTAAAATCCCGGATAAAAAAAAGTATTATTAATTAATATTAGTGGAAATAAAATATTTATTTTAATTATTTATTAATACTTTTTAAGTTTTTAAATCCGCCTTTTTTTTTTATTGGTAAAAAAAAAAAAACTAAAAATATTCCAAGAATTTTAAATTACGTTATAAATTGATTGACAATTAAAATTGATATAATCATCAAATATTTAATCCCTTATATAAATCACGCAGTTATTTATTCATATTAGTTAAAAAAAAACGGTTTATTTTTAAATAAATAGTTATGTATATCTAAAAATAGTCTAATAAATCCTTTAAATATGTATAAACACTATAAATATTTACTGCTATTTTTTATTATTTTATAATTTGTTTTATTTTTTTTCAAATCTGGAACAATGCCAAATATCGTCCTTCCACCAATTTTTTTTTTACCACATGCTGCTCTAACGTCAATTTAAAACCCAATTTCAATACCCTTAGAATTTTTTTTTTATAAATTATTATTAGAATAACACACATATGTATGTACTAATGGTAAAAATATGTCATTCTTAAATATTAATATTTTTATTTATTGAATATAAACACAAACAAGCACAGTATATACATATATTATTATATATAAATTTTATATAATGAATAAAAATATAATTTTATATCTGTGTATTATAAATAAAATATGTATACAACAGTGTGGTCAGGTGAATAATCGGAAAATATAAAAAAAATAAAAAAAAAAAATAAAATTTATTAATAGCATTATAAAATAATAATAAAAATAAAAATAGAATATTAAAAAAAATTATAACGGTAAATTCAACATAAATATTTAATAAAAAAAAAAAAATACTGTTATTTTTGTCTTGTTTTCTTTTTAATAAAATATGTATTAAAAAATTGCAACGACCCTGAATTAATAATAATTCAATCAGTTATACCGCATATACATATAAAATTTATCACAATTGATTGATTTCTTAACGGTATTTTCTTTTGTTCTTGTTATTATTTTTTTTACACAGGAAGTCAGGTGCAATTGACAGTAAATTGCAATACATATACCTATATAAAACAAAACCAAAGTTAAAAGAATATAATATATATTATATATAATATATATAGATATAATTTATAATAATATTTTAATTATACAAAAAATATAATGTAACTGTACAAAAATGAAATATTTAAGTGATATAATATTATGTTCAAACAATTTGAACGATTAAAAAAGAATAACAAAAAAAAAAAAAAAAACAAAAAATAATTAATCGATAACTTAAAATAATAAAAAAAAAAAATTTAATACATAATGATATGAAAAATTATAACATATGGACATTAAACTACGGAGCCAGAAAGTTTAAAAATAAAAAATTGTTTCAATTGAACCACAACAATGTTATTATATAAAAAGTGGATATAAAAAATATTTTTTTTTTTACCGTTATAAAATGTATAATGCTAATATTAATAACTATAATATATATTATATATGCAATAATATTAATACAATTATTTATATAGAGGGTGTTTCTTAATTAAGTGTATGTACTGTTATACTGCCATTTTAATTCAAGTTGACGTATCTACAAAAGATGTAGTTTTGTGATAAATGCATTTTTCTCTTTTTCCCTGTACCTTTATCATTTTCCTATAAATTTTTCTTCAAATAAACAACATTTAACAAAATTCTTATTACAATATTTTTCAATCAACACCCATGATCCTAATTTTTGTGTAAAGTAAAGTTTAAGCAGATACGTCATCTTGCACTGCAATATATTTATAATAACTGGTAGTTACGATTTTTTACCAATTACTTTAAGTGTGTATACGTCAAATGTTCTAAACTTAAAAGTAAATCTTTGCATAGCAATGTTAACGGCGTATGTAGTTGAAATTTTGTACTTACTTTGTTTTATTTTACATTGTGTATACACATAAAATGTGCCCAAATAACAAGTAAATCTTGAAGAATTTTGCTTATGCGTCTTATTTACTAAGTAATTTTAAACACTAAAAAGGCAAGATACGGCTTTGCTTCTTCAAAATGTAGATATAATATGTGTTTAAGATGTTAACGGCGTTTCTAGATAAAAAATCATCAAAGTTGTAGATACGTCAACTTGAGTTTACACGGCAGAATTACCACCGCATCCATACTTATAAGTAGATAAAAAAACAATATGAAATAATGGTTTTTTCAAAAAAAATTGTTAAAATTTCAACATGTTTTAAATTTATTAGCTCGCTGTTAAGCTTTGAAAGTCTAAAAAAAGAAAACGATAGAAAGTTAAAAGAGAACATCTTAAGCTTTCGAATACAATTTACAAAACATTCATTACTAGTCTAGTAACAGAATTAAGAGTTATAAAACTAAAAAAAAATTTAAATTTTATTTAAGGCCCCGTATCTTGGAAACTAGATGCAGCTTAGTCCCCATACAAAAAATTTGCCTACTCATAAGTACCAATGCAGTGGTATATATCAGTGCACTTAATTAGGGAACACCCTGTAAATAAAATACAATACAAAACGTAATGAAATATATTATACACATAGAATACCTATTGATTAGTTTATATACTGACATACCTAATAAATTATAAAACTGTTTATACATAGTCATTATTATTTACAATATTATTACAAACATATGTATATACATAATATATATTATATAAATAAATTTCCTTATATAATTTATAAAATTTAAAAATATCAAAATAATAAAAAAAAAATATCTCTAGACAGATATTTAATACACCTGAACACCACCACCTGAATAAACCTATATCACCGTTATTATTTTATCACCTGTATATTTTTTTTTAATAAAAATACATATAAGGGTCATCGGAACAAACAAATAAAAACGTTTTATCTTTTTTTTTATGATTTCTTTTATTTTTGTTGTTGTTTTTGTTGCTTGTGTTGTTGATTCTTGTTGCTGTTGTTGTGTCCTATTCCTGATATTGTATGTATGTACCAGTGTTTGTTTAATAATAATAATATTAATAATAATATTTTAGTATATTATATATAGGTACATACAATTCGCCGTTATTAATTTTTATTCTTATTGTTATTTTATTAATTCATTAGATCTATCCATCTCCGTTATTTTTTTTTTTTTTTGTTTTTTTTTCCGCTTATGTTTGTTTGGTTTTGTTTGTTTGTTTGTTCATTTTATTCATATTATGTTTGTTAGGGATAAATATATTTATATATATATATACATGCGATATACATTGAAATATTTCGTGTTTTTAATACTTTAATCTCATTTTATTCAATATTTTTCTTTGTTATTTTTTTTTACTTACTTACTTTCATAAAATTTCAAAGTGTTTGTTGATTTTTTTATTATATTGTTTGGTGTTAATATTTACAGTTATTGAACTTTTTTTTTGTATATTTTTTTGAATGACAGAATAGTGATATAATAGAAGGATTTAAAAGTTTGTAAAAAAGAATTTTATACATATATAATTAATAAAAAATATTAAAAATAAAAAAAAGTGAGAAAACAAGCAAAGAACATTTATATATATAATATTAATAATAAACAATAAACATGTTGATGGAACATAAATATAGAAATGGATTTATCTTTTATTATCATCTTATATTATTAACGCTATTAGGTATGTAAACAATATTATAATATTAATATTGATTTTTAGTTGGTATGTTTTTTTTTTTTATTGAATATTATATGATAAACATTTATTTTTAATACATTTAATTTTCAATAATAATTTATATATATATATCTATCTATCTAGGTAATTTACTTATATAAAATAATTATTAAAAATGATATCAAGGATATATCATATTGTATTTAACTTTGTATTCTTTATTTAATAATAATCACTAAATTGAATTAACTGGTATATATGAATATATTAATCTTTTGTTCTTTAAAAACTGTAAGACAATGTTTGATGCGGAAATAATTTTTAAAAAGTATGTAGGGAAGTACTTAATAAGTTTTATTATTTAGGATTTTACTTTGTGACATATAAGTACAGGCATGTATACATTTTTTTATTATTATCTATCTATATAAAAGCGAAAGTTTGTTTATTTGTTTGTTTGTTTGTTTGTTTGTATGTAGCGAGTAGGCTCCTAAACTGCCCAGCCGATTTTCATGAAAATTTGTATATAGAGGTTTTTGGGTACGGAAAGAAATCGTGCCCAAAAATTTTGCTCTAACGGACTGCCAAGTTAAAAATAAAAAAAGTAATTAAACTTCTTTGCTCTAAAATGAAAACGGTTTTACCGATTGACTTCAAATTTTGTAAACGTGATGCTCTTTGAGAATAGAGTTGACACTATTAACGGTTTTGGAATTTGTTAACCCATGTCGGGCCGACGGGTGGTCAAAAAAAATTTTAGGTCCAAATTTTGTCCGATTTTACGAAATTCTGCTTTAGCTAAAAAGAAAGCCCCAAAAAAAATTTTGTTGAGTTCCATTAACCCATTGCGGCCCAACAGCTTTTTATAGGTTTTTTCAATACATTACTCTAAATACGAAACGGTTTGACCAATTGACTTAAAATTTTGTATACGTGCTCCCCTGTCAGAATTGAGTTGACAATATTAACAGATTTGAAATTTGTTAACCCATGTCGGGCCGATGGTTGGTCAAAAAAAATTTTTGGTCCAAATTTTGTCCGATTTTATGAAATTCTTCTTTGGCTAAAAAGAAAGCCCACAAAAAAATTTTATTGAGTTGCATTAACCCATTGGGGCCCAACAGCTTTTTATAAAGTTTTTGGTTACTTTACTCTAAATTAAAAACGTTTTAACCGCAATTTTCTTCAAATTTGGTATACTCGTCCCTCTGTGAGAATTGAGTTTACACTATTAACAGATTTGGAATTTGTTAACCCATGTCGGCCCGACGGTTAGTCAAAATAATTTTGGAAGCTAATATTGTCAAAATTTGCATACTACTGCTTTGGCTAAAAAGAAACCTTCAAAAAAAATTTTTATAAATTTTTTGGTTATTTTACTCTAAATTAGAAACGGTTTAACCGATTTTCTTCAAATTTTGTACATGTGTTCCGTTTTGAGAATGAAATTAACTCTTTTAACAGACTTGCCGGCCCGACGATTGACAAAAAAAAGATTTGGAAGCAAATTAAGTCCAATTTTGCGCAATACTGCTTTGCCCAAAGAGAAAGTGTACGTCCATTAACCCATTTGGGCACAGTGGCTTTTTATAGATTTTTGCGTTACTTAACTCCAAATTAGAAACGATTTGACCGGTTGACCTCAAATTTTATGAAGTTGAAAATGAAGTTAAGTCTGTTAACAGTCGGTACTACGATGGGTAAAAAAAATTTTTTGGAAGTAAATTACTTTAAATTTAGGAAAGTAGTTTGTACTGCTTTGAATTACAGAAAGTTTCAAAAATTACTAGAACAATCCTAGAAAAATTTTTTTAACTTTTTGCAGTAACATCAACTTCAATTGAACCTCCATTGACAGGCGCAGCAACGCGCACCGGGTATTAGCTAGTTAAATATAAAACTGGACAGTCTTGGGCTAATATCTGATTATACTTAAACATCTTACCTTTAAAAAATTAATGTTTTTTTTTTTTTATTTATTTATTATTCACAGGTTCTAAGAAGTGCTTAGCACTTGTGGCGAATCTCTTTGTTTATATTGTTATATTAATTTATTTTTTACTAAAGATATCTAATTATTAATTATTAACTAAGCCATTAATTTGAACCCGATGACGAATGGTAGCTGAGTCTAGTCGAAAACCAGAAAAGAATTTTCGCTTTCACTGGGATTCGAACCGGGGTCTTTCGCATGAAAGTCGACAGTTTCATCGGCACAGTGGTGCTATATGTTATATACAAAAGTGACTTGATATAATATTATTAAGTAATAAAGTAAAAAAAATAGCAATGTCCTTGCGTTTATATACATTGGTTTTCCCACTTTGAGCAAAAACTGTAACATTAAGAAACACCATTGAAAGAATATTTGGGCCCGGGTCAAAATGTCGACCGAGGTAATATTCTAAAAAAGGGGCAAACCGGGTTTTTTCAGTTTGTATTTTCTCGGTCGACATTTTCTCAGTCGATATTTTTTTTCAGTCAACATTTTCACCCATTCGACATTTTCTTAGTCGACATTTTCAACATTTTCCGAATATTTATGGGGATGTGGAAAAGATTGAGAAGTATTTTTCTTTTGCTTTTTAACCCTTTTCGGCATAACAATGTTGTGGTTTTATTCTCATTGAAGCACTAAAGTTTTTAAATTGTGTGACTAATTTAACACAGGACTACAAAATTATAAAATTTTTTCCTCTCAAACAATACATCAAAAACAGTTTAACCTTTTTTATAGCAACATTTTACGATACAAGATTAACTTGAAATACAATACAACTTCTGATAATTTATTTTGTGTTCTGGGACAACTTTATTTTATATACAAAGCTAATTTTTTTAATGAATCTCGGAACACAACATTAAATTATCTAGAGTGAAGGGTTCTTAGTTTTATATTTTAATATGTTAGTTTTAAATTATAAATGAATACCCTCAAATGATATAAAATCTAAGTTTTGGCGTTTTTGTTTTGCCTTTAATGTTAAACCTTGTTCAAATTTATTAAAATTTATTAAAATGAATTTCCTCATTAAATTAAAGAAACCTTGAAACCTTAAAATTAAAGCGTCTTAAAATATTAGAAATTTCTGAGAAAATTAAGCATATTAATATATAAAATAACAAAATGGATGTTGTCTACGCAATTAATTCAAAATATGAGTTTTTATGTAATCTCTAATAACAAAAGTGTAGATTTTATATCATAAATCATTATTAATAATGTACGCGTATTTTAAATGTCAAAGTTTCTTTAATTAAATTATATTTTAATTGAATTAAAAATATTTATTTTATTTTTATTAATTAACTTAAATCTAATAATCCTTCCTAAAGTACATTTTAGATTAAAATATCTATAAGTAGATTAATTTATAAATATTTTCAATTAATAAACAATATTGTCCATTTTCAAGATAGATAACACCCATTTATATTATTGTGAATTATAGCTATATATTTGTAGTATTAAATATTAAGAAAATTATTATTAAATTCATTAAATTGTTATTAATATGAAACATTAAATAAATTTTTTTCTCAGAAAAATTTATTACAAAATGGAATACATGCAACTTGTTTTGGTTTAAGTCCCATTTCCTAGTTTGATGATAACAGCTGTATCTACTAAGGAAAATGATATTCAAAAGGCTTAACCAATTGAAATTTTTAAAGAGATTGAAGGGCTTTAGAAATTTGTAATTCATCAAATTATCTGATAACTTAAAATTATTTTAATTAATCAGATAAGTCTGTTTTTAGTAACGGCTTCTAACGCTAAACTAATATCATAAATTAAATAACAGTTTTGTAATCTCAAATTGTACTACGCGATAGAACCGTTCCGCAAAAATCCGCGTAAAAAATTATTTGTTTTTATTTTTGAATAAATTTGTTTTTTTGGAATTTCAAATCGTTTTTAATCGGACTAAATCTTGTTTTTTAAATCTCGTTATTACAGATTCGATCGCGTAAAAGTAGATATGAACATTTTTTTTCAATTGCCGTTATTTTTACTTAGCGTAAAAAAAATTCGCGTATAAAAGGAATTAGGTGTACAGACATAAATCTTATGAAATCCTTTAATAATCCTATAATATTATAAGATATTCTTATAAACTAATGCCCAATCTGAAAAAAAAACTTTAATTTATGTACAATTTAATTAAATTAATAAAATAATCTTTACCAGTCCAATTCAATTTATTATCTAATAATATTATAAGAAAACATAAAATTTTAAAATAAATTTTATCAAAAATTAATTGTCTTAAATAAACACATTAATCATTTATTATATAAACAACTAAGTTGAATTTTTTGGTCTCAAAATCGCAGATGATTATAAATAACAATATTTTAAAACAAAAAAAGAAAATCTATCTAACTTATCCCAATTTTGGGGATCTCATCCTACACCGATGTGTATTAAGATTTTTATTCAGAAACCCACACAAAAACAAAATATTTATAAATATATAATTTTTAAAGAAAACGAAATAAATATATATTATATTATTATATATATATATAATATATAAATATATATGTAATATAATATATTTTTCCCAAAGGACTCATCACCATCATATTGAATTATTATCCTTTGGGTTTATGTCATTCTTTACACTCATATTATAATATTATATACATTTACACGTAATATATTCACACAATCAAAACCAATACATTCAGTTTGCATACATATTATTTGCCACACACAAATATATAATATAATATTAATGTTGATATACAATTTTATAAAATGTATATCATAAGGAATCCAAAATTTATTATATTATATTTGTGTTTCATGAAATTGTATTTAACCCTGAAAAGCTCTTAATATTTTGTCGAAAAAAACGTATTTAGGGTCTACGTTTGGGAAATCGAATAAGAATAAGAAAAGAGATTATGATTTTATTAAAATTTGTATGATTAATGAAAAAAGTTTGTCAGTGGTGTATAACATTTTATTTAATTTTGAAAATGTTCAAAATATAAGTCTGTGGAATCAAACTTGCCGCTATTTTAATAGTGTTACTATTATGGTAATACTTATTGATATCTCTTTTCAAATGTTACTGCATTGACTATTAGCAAAATAACTATTAATATTTCCAGACCGATTTTGAAATTTTTATTTCTAACAAATTTTATAAAAGTTTACTTGTGGCAAATTAAAACTCACCTATCATACAGTGCATAAAAAAAGTTAAAAACCAAATCAAATATTTTGAATGAAACCAAGAATTTTCTTTTGAGGTTAAAAACAATCAGAATTTTACACCTGCATACACGCACGTACATTGTAAAGTAAATGTTGTACATAATATATAACTACGAATAATTTCCCCCGATTCCTAACGAAATGTAAGGGGGTTGGGATATCAACATTTGTGTGAAAATTACCTATCCTATTGTTTTGATTTAAAATCTTGAATTATGGCTACAATTACCGAACATTATTTTGATTCGATTTTACTTTAAGATTTTCCAGGATTTTGTTTTTTGTTTTTTTATTTGTGTTTTCCATATTGTTTTCATTTTTGTTCCAGTTGATTGAGTTGAAAGGTTTTATATACAAATTAAGAAATTTATTATTTTCTTGTATTATATTAGATATAGAGTTATTCAACATTTTTTTTTGGTATATTAAAATACTGACTTCAAGTACTTACCTCCCTTATTTGCAAAGGATTTCGAAATTAAGTTACAAAGCACTTTAACAAAGAAAAAGTAATATAAAAATCAAAATTAGTGACGGAAAATTAAACGGTATGAAAATTTAAGAAAATTGTTGGAAATGGAAAACTATCCTTCTTAATTTTCACTTGAATGTGTCTACAATGTATATTACTGGGTCTATGTAGGCATGTATATTATAGTAGGAACTATAGTAGTAAATTAATAAATGCAGACTTTTTTGTATTTTATATCTTTGTGTATTAGAGCGTAACTTATTAAGCATAATAAAATTGTTTTACTACTTTTTGGACATCAGTTTTTTGGAATTAAGTTTTTTTCTTACAAATAATAAAAATAAAAGCATTTGATGATGAGAAATTGCTTTTCATTTTTATTACAGAATTGATTAAAATTACAGTAGTTGGGTTAATTTTAATAAAATATATTATACTCATGTTTAATATACCTATACTTTTTAGTACATTTTCAAAAAATTTTGTAAAAATGTACCTATATAGTTTCACTCTGTCCGTCCGTCTGTCCGTCTGTCCGTCTGTCCGTCTGTCCCTTTTTACGTACGATTGACAAAAAAATATCAGCAATGGGTAGGTATTGCAATAAAAATAATTTAATGTTAAAACTTTTTTCTATTACCCCTCCCGTTACGGAGCTACAGCCCCTCAAAGTCGGAAAAAACCCTATATTTAAATAGTTATAACAAGAGTTCTATAAGGTATATTTTCAACCTGAAAACGGTAAAAGACAGATACTTTTATAAGCTTTACGAACTTTTAAAAGCCAAATGTATAGGGTTACCATTCGGTTTTAAAATTTACCGTTATCTAATACTAAGTTTTGCAAAATTTTTGGCTCTTCATAACTTCTGAACGGCTCAATCTAGAAACTTGAAATTTTAGGAGAAGCTAGATCCTTAGAAATAAGTAGGAGTCAGTTAAGAATTTTTTTTTGTTACGCTTCCTGTTTAGGAGCTGTAAGGGGTCCAAAACCTTAAATTTTGCTATAAATTTAGCTTTTAAACACTTATAGCTTGAACACCTGTCAATATTTTTTTTTATTTATATACAAAATTGAAAGCTCCAAAACGGAAGTTTCAACCAGTGTCAAAGGTTTTTCTTAATTTTAACTTTGTCTGTCCGTCTGTCTGTCCGTATGTTTACACAAAGTTTTACACCGTTTGAAATAGAGAGAAGAAATTTTTACTACGAGTAGGTATTGCAAAAAAAATAATTTCATGGAACAACTTTTTTCTGTAGCCCCACCCGTTACGAAGCTACAGCCCCTCAAATTTTGAAGAAACCCTTTTTTTTAAACGTTATAACAAAAGTTCTATGAGGTATTTTTTCAATCTGAAAACGTCGAAAGATAGCTGCTTTTATAAGCTTTACAAACTGTTAAAAAACTTATTCATTGGGTTGCCATCGGTACTAAAATTTAACGTTATCCAACACTCAATTTTTTCAAAATTTTTGGCCCCACATAACTTCTGAACGGCTCAAGCTAGAAACTTGAAATTTTGGGAGATGGTAGATCCTCAAAAATTAGTAGGAGTCGGTTAAGAAATTTTTTTTGTTGCGCCCCTCCTTTAAGAGCTGTAAGGGGTCCAAAATTGAAATTTGGCTTTTTTTAAGCACCTGTAACTTGAATACCTGTCCAAATTTTTTTCTATTAATATACAAAATTTAAAGGTCCAACATTATATTTTAACATATGTTAAGTGTTTTTCTTAAATTCAAAAGCGGTTCTTTAAATTGAAGAAAGTGTCTCTCAGTTTTATCCATTTTTGCTTAGATAGTAAAATTCTAAGTAAAATTCCAAATTTTGGTTTAATTCCTAGAACCTAAAAAAATGGAGGGAGGGAGGGGGTGGTGAGTGAGATTAGATTCTTGAGAAATTTGGTAACCTTCCCCATTGAAGAGCTATTAGGACTTAAAAATTAAAAATTTACTATTTTTACAAGTAAGCAGTGACTTATTCCCCCATAGTATATATTTCCAAAATTAAACTGAGTTTTTAACACAATATAATTTTGAAAATGTGCTTTTTTAAAAACCCTTGGTTTTTTTCATCACTTGTTTCTATAGTTTATTTTTGGAGTTTATATTTTTGATAAATTGCGAGTTCATTAGAAAATTCTTTAATTAATTTTTACGCTCGAAATTAAAGTTTTACGCAAATTTTTTTATGTCCAAATTTTATAAATTAAAATTAGAACACAAGTAAATGAAGCAAGTAGAAGTGAAATAATGTATTTAAATGAAAATAGAATTTATAGACAAAGTGATTTTGTTGTAATAAATTTTAATATTTTAGTTTTTCGACTAATACTTTCGTAAGCAACTAATTATTATGTGTGACAGTAAAATGTGGATTATGTAAATCCCTGAGCCTGAGCATCTTTCTCAAAGTAAAAATATTTTTGAAAAATTACTAAAAAGATACTAATAATAAAGTTCTAATCGATATAGGCACCAAGCAATAAAGTATTCACACGGCACGATTCACTACGACACAAGGATGTCGCCATAAGGCCTTGAACTACAATCTCTGAAACAGTAGAAAATTGATATTTTACTATCTCTTTCAGAAGCAATTTTTTTTATTACAATAATCAATTAAACCAGACATGGAGCAACGAAAAAACTTTAGTAAAAAGTATGAGGTAGGTAAAAATGTGAAAAGAAAGTCAAATGTTCCTCGCGAAGAGATAATAAAAACAAGCCTTTAAATACACGTTAAAGTGAATTAAAGTTAAGTTTTTATAGAATTTCTTTTTAAATTTCAAGTAAAAATTTTTAATCAGTTCGTCATATTTTTAGCTTATCTTAAAATTTTCCTTATAACATGGAATTTTGTTTAATAACAAACACAAACACATATACAAATATATTATTCAAATATAAAAAACTTGTAAAGCGCATTAATTGTGTATGTTATTATATTAAATTTTATTTTGAGTTCCAAGAATTTCTTATTAAAAGAAAAGGCAAATAATAATATATATATATACTTTACAACATATTCTATAACATGAAAATATATAATACAGTATACATGAACATAAGAAAAATAATATTATATCACATATATACAAACATAATAAAGTATATAAAATTATATGTACAATCATGATAATATTATCGTCATGATTGTAATAATGATGATAACGATCGTAAGAACTATAAAAATGTAATATTTGAGTTTTACATTACATATATTTCATATACAATATTTATATATATAATATATTATATTTATGTTTATGCAATAAACATCTGTACTATAAAGTATCCACATAAAAAACAGGTTCTAATTATTTCAGATGATTAACAGTATATATATTTACTGCAGGACACTGTTTTCCTTGTTGCTCTTAAAAGAAAATTTCAAGGAAAATAAGAAAATTAAATAAAAATTAATACAAGATAAATATATTTTCTATAATAATAAATTATAATATTTCTTAGAATTAAAGCCGTAATGTTTAACGTTCAGAACATTTATGATAGGGTTGTTGATTTAAAAAGTAGAAAAATTAATAACATAAAAATATAAAATATATTATTATGTATTTTCTTAATAATGTAGTAAATATTTGGATTAAAATAATTGTCTGTGAGTTTTAAATGTTTAATAAAATAATCTTCATTTTAAACAAAAAAATAAACTATAAAAATTATCAATTTTTTATTCATAATAAAATTATAAGCAATTTACCGCCCCTAAAAATATGCAATTTCTCTACATACAAGTAGCTTTTCCTAAAAAATATTTTCACATTACCTTTTTTGTAATATTAGAATTTAAATAAATAAATAAATATTTTCACATTTTAAATAAAAATTATCATTCTTTCAGACTTAGAACAAATCGAATGTAGGTACTATTTTTCAAGTATTTTACATTTACAATATTTCAGAAGGTTTTTGATCAGTTAATAATAAGGTACCAAGGACAGGAGTCAGATGTCAATAAATTAATTTTAAATTGTAGCTGTTCAGGGTTTTGTAAAATGACCAGCTCCCTATTTAACTGTTCAGGAAGATTTTAGTCCGTAACTATATACATATTGTAATATTTTAATAATATATTTTTATGATTTAAAATTCGATTGCGCATATAAAAAAACTTATGTACCAGCATTTAAGGTTTTTCAATTGAATTTTAATCTTATGTTAAAACATCGTCATCAATTTTATGTTAAATTTATTTTAAATGAATCTGATAATGTAATTTATAAAATTTATAGAATCGTTTTACAATCAGATTTTATAGAAGAAAATTAAATTCCATGTAATGCGATTTTTTTTACTAATATAAGAGTTTCCGCAACCTCCAATTTTATTTTTTCTTAGAAATTTAATGTTCCCCATATTTTATTTAAAATTAATATATTTTATATTAAAAATGTTATAAATATTAAAAAAATACATATTTAATTTTTAGAATTCAATAAAAGTTTAACTGTATTTTTATATTAATAAATAAAATAAGAACGAAAGAGTCGTACAAGCCCAGACTTCCCATATAAATTATTAATGTTTTAATTAATATAAAAATTCAAGTAACCTACTACTTTTCATATTTGATTCTTTTAAAATATAATTTAATAACGCCTAATAAATTTCCTAACACCTTTAATTACCTTTTAGTATTTACTTTTATTTACTTGAAAAATTTATTTTCAATCTTCAATTTTCTTGGAAAATATAATAATTTATAAAATTTTCTTTTTAAAACCAAAAAGTAATTATTAACTTTAAATTTATCATTACTGTAGGGGACAAAAAATAAATAAATACTTTTTTTTTGTTAATTAAGATTCGTTTTTTTTACAAAATGTTGGGCGCGTTGTTTAAAAAAAAAATATCGGTTTTATAATTGCAGTAAGACATTTTATATTTATTATTTATATTAAAAATAGATGGATGTTTCTAAAAGTAGTACACGATTTTTAAAACTTCTATTTAAATATTTTACGTTTAATTAAAGAAGCTTAGGTGATTTCAAATATGGGAGTCCAAATTGGTGTAATCAAAGACAAATTAAGAACCATGCCCACATTACTCTGTCAAATGAGAAGTAATTGATGAAAAATCTATTAAATTTGCAGTACTAAAAATTATAATATTATATTACAGCTTAAAATATAAAAGTTTTACTTAAGTTTTATAATTTATATCTGAGTTGGATTCGATGAAATAGTCAAATAATCAATTACTCAAAATATATTCTACAGAGTAATCGAATACTAGAAAATTGTTTCTTTGCAATTCTAAATAAAATACTGTAAATTTAATTATTTTCTTTCTTAAGTTTTTTAGATGAATTGAACTTGCGTAGAACTTGCTTAGAACTTGCTTAGATAGATCAATACCCCTAAAAATATGCAATTATATTACAAAACTACAAATTTTTAATTTTTTGTAAGAAACTTTTAAAAAAAAATATTTTTTGAATAAATTAAATAAAACAACAGCTTTTTTGGATATGATATGTAAGAAAAGCTAAACTTAAAAATAAAAATAACATTTTTTTCAAATTTGAAAATAAATACAACCATTTTAACTTTCTCTTGAAATTTCTCAGAATTTCAAAAAATAAAAACACCATTTTTAAATATCTTCCTTTTTCTTTTATTATTTATTATTTTGTTTTTATTTTTTTTTTTTATTTTGTATTTGTTGTTAAATCATTTAATTATACTGTAATAAAGAAATACTTACGTTAATGAATAAGACCATTAATAGCTTATTATGTTACAAAGTTCTTTTTGAATATGTGTCTAAAGACAACAAGGGGTGTCAAGGAATGAATTAAACAATTCTGTAATATAAAATATAATATTCACAAGTTGTTTTTTTTTCTTTAAAAATTTTTTATTTTTTTATTTGATATTTTTTATATACTTTTAAATTATACACCATGAAATATTAATAACGTTAATGACATGTACCATAAGTACGTACCTACTAACTTTTAAATAATTTAGTACTTTGTACAATAGAACGTAATAGGAGGTCCTATTAAAGAACAAAAAGAAAATTAAGGAAGAAAATAAAAAAAGAAAAAAATTAGCAAATTATAGGGGTTAAAAAAAAGTTAAGTGTAAAATGAATTCCGTGTATAATTAAAAGCTTTTTGTAAATTATATTCACTTCCATTTTCAAATAGAAAAGAATTTTTACACATACAGAGGAAAAAAGTCAAATGAAAAGTAAAAGTCAATAGCTTAGTTTCCCATAAAGTCAGAGATATGTCATTTAATTTAGCTTAAAATATTCTATAGCTATATATACTTCAATTTTATAATGTAGAACAATTTAGGAAATATTAATTTTTTTTGGTGGAAACCTGTACCCAAAATATATACAAGGAATCATTTAGCCAAAATTTCAAATCCTTGGGATACAAAAGAATTAAGAGATATAAATAGAACGAATAGAAGAGTTTTGAAATCGACAACGTAATTAATTTATACTTAATTAATTCTATTAGATCAATGAAAAACTTAGTTTTTAAACTCAATAATAGGTGCATGGTACTTAACTGAAAAAAAAATTCCGAACCCAGAAAAATCTGGAAAAAAAAAATCTCGAATTTAAATTTCATAGAAAAAATCCCGAATGTTACAAAATCCTGAAAACCAAAAATACTACATCTATGGAATTTCTGTTCAAATAAGTATATATTTAAAAGAATTATATAAAAGCATTTTAGAGTTGTGTACAAAAATAGACTATATACTTTTTCAGAGTATGCGTTTACTTTGTTTTGTGGCGATTTAGAGGCATACATGTAACAAAATAATTAGTTTGGTCAAATAATTTCAATTCAAGATTTTTTCGGATTTCTTTTCTTCGAGATTTTATAATTTTCGAATTTTTTTTTCAAGATTTTAAATCATTCGGATTTTTTTAGGGTTTGTTTTCGCAACATATATCTTTGGTATAGAACAGCTTATTATGCTAACAGTTAAAATAGTTTTAATAAAAGTTGATAAAATGCTCAAATGATTGCCATTCCCAAAAGTACACTAACTTAAGTAAATTAATTGATATACATTTGAATAACAATAATTAACTAATCACTCAATAAAACCCAACAGATAATTTCCCTGAAACACTAAACCAATTTTCAATATCACATGTTGTTAATTCACATTTACCTTTCGTTTATACCAAAGTAAATATTTCAATTACTTTATGTCTTCCTTGTAAAATTTAAAATTACTCCCATGTATGTACATTTACTTTTAAACAAAAAAAAAGTTTCAATTGTTTGAATATAAGGAAGCAAATATCTTGGACTCAATCAATAGAACACAAAAAAAAAAAATGAAGCCAAAACCTACTTTCAGTATTGTGTCGTACTGATACAAATATGGTTATAGTCAATTTAATGCTGAAGTACTTGTTGGACATATGTGCATATAAAGAAAGTACCTAGGCATGAACCTATCCAATTCAAACTGGTAACATACAAATAAGTGTCTATATTAATCTTTGTGTAAAAAATTCAGTTTTTTTTTTATTTGTCAATCAACACACACACACATATTGTACATTGATTGATAATGACAGACAATAGATTTTGTATTCCTTCAATAAAAATTTGTTTAATATCAAATATTGAAACCGAGCACCTTAGGTTATATATGGGCTTTACACATTTTCATTACTTCCTATATTTTTTTTTTTTAAATTCTGGAATACAAGAAAAACTGTATACATGTGGATCCTTTTATATAATATGTACCTTATGTACCTTTATATCTATGAACAAATTAAAAAGTATTCATTAAGGAAAAAGCAATTTTTATTTTAAAGGAAAATGTATATATATAATTATATACATATATAAAATTTTGAGTATCCATATTGGTAGAGAAAATTTTTCCAGAATTTATTTTTTATAATAAAAAGTAAAGTTTAAATTAATAATTTTCTTCTGTAGTAAGAGTTTTTATTTATAGAACCAAAATGTAACCTTACTTTTGTCGAAGGATCAATACAATTTCATTTCATTTCATTAGGGTCAACTTTTACACAAGTTTTTTATATAAAATGCAAAATAATAATTTCTGTTAAAAAAAATTAAAATTATAAAAAGGCTTTTAAATCCTGTTCGTTTGAAATCTGCAAGTAAAAAGAATTAAGTTCAAACTAAATTAGAATTAAATACCACATTAACAAATTATTCAAAACATTTTATGAAAAAACCCAATTGAATATAATTGGAAGTTTATCACTAACAATTACTTTGTTTTTTATTTTTTAATACAAAGGTTAACAAAAAAAATTATTTAAATTTTTACTAAAAAACTTTTATTTATTAAAATGAATCTTCATTAATATCGAAATTATAAAACTTTTCTAGACAAACGAATTTTCTTCAGAAAATATGAAAAACTAATTATTTTAATAAGGCATAATTACACATATTTTCACAGGCAGTGCTGCCAAATATTCTTCAAAAAATTATAATATAAAACTAACCTTGAATATTTAATCGAAATGATTAAAAAAATTAATTATTTAAATTGCCCAAATTAGTACAGGTATTTTTAAAAAATATTTTAATTTTAAAATACCTAATAAAGTTTATTAGTCTTTGATTAATTTGTATAATTTTACCTACGTTCATAAATTTCAAAATTTAATTGATTACCAAGTGCAATATCCTCTAAATTGTCAATTGTTCATAAATCTATTTCAAAAACTAAATACATTAAGATTTGACATATTTATAATTTTTTTTAAATAATATGGCGGATTTAAAAAAAAATCTAGGGTCTACGAACGTACTACTAACATTGATTACAACTTGTAATGTGTTTTTTAATAATCAAAATTTTAATTGCACTCACTAATTAAAAAAATTTTTAATTCCAAGTTTTAGTTGTATTAAAATCATATTTTATTATAATTCAAAAATTTTGATTAGTAAAAAAACATGAACTTTTCAAAAAAAATATTTTTTGATTATTTTGATAAGTAATAAGTGGTTAGTGCAAGAGAGCTCCGGTCTAAATAAAATTATTATTACAATTTATCATTATTTTAATAAAAGTGAGATTAAAATCAGTTTTTTTTATAATTTAATTGAACTTCGACGACAGTCTCTTAAATTATGATTTTAAAAAGTTTCTGAGTAGCTTTAAAACAAAGGCATAACTAATTTCAATATCGTTCTACCCTTTAAATGAAATTTTCAGTATAATAGACATTGATATCTTAACCTATAAATAACGTATTAAATTAAGCCCAAATTATCTACTGTATTTTACTGTATTTTATTTTGTATTTGCTTGTTTTACACTTTTTTACATTTGCAATATTAAAAACAAATTTAAAAATAATTCTTTTATAGATAATATCACTTTAAAAATTTTAACATATTTTTTTATAGCAATTATTAATTGCAACATAAACAATATGGCTTTTGGCTTGACATTGTTTTTATAACTTTCAATTTAATTTTATTTAAAAACAAATCGCAAATAATTTATTTTAAAAACCAAAATATTATGATATTTATATTTCCTTGAAAAAAAAAAAAGAAAAATAACAAAATATTATCTTCCTTTTAATTTTTCGGAAAAATAAATATCTATAAAATACGCCTATCAAATATTTTGTATCAAAACATTTTATTTTCTGAAGACAAATTTTATTTAATACGATTTTTTGTAAAACGAAGAAATATTACCCATCCGGATCAAAATATTGCCATTCCTTAATAATATTTTATATTATTATATACAAAATAGACTTCAAAATATGTGTCTTAAAAAAATTTATGTGATTTATGATTGTTTTTTAGGGGTTATACATATACAATTAATAATCAAAAAAATATTATATAGGAATATATACATGGAAATGAATCAAAAAATGTATTATAAAGCAGAGGCGTATTCTATGGGAGTACAAAGTGTGCAGTGTACACCATATAAATCATATACATCATACACGTTTGCGAGACCTTGCCTTTGCCTTGTAAAATAAATATTTCACATCTCGAATTATTATAAATACTTCATACACTAAATAGTGTATGAAGCAATGCTCTTAATTTTAAATTCATTTTATTCATGATTAAAGAATAGAATAGAAATAGAGTCAAACAAAATCGAACAAATTCGAAAATAAAAGGAAAGAAATTAAATTGGCATTTCATAATTTTTAAAAATTAGCTATGCAATCGAAAATATATTATTGAAAATATGAGTTTTTAATTCTTAAAGAATATTTAAAGATAAAATGCATTAGCAAAAATGGCTTAAAAAGACTGTGTAATTGCAAACGGCTATTGCTAGTATTATTATAAACTAGTATCGCCCTGTGCTCGAGATTCGAGCTATTTTTGCTTTTAAATTTACATACAAAATTAGTTTTTTGAAATTTATAATAGACTAATTTAACACGAAAAATTATATTTTTTTTCCTATACGTAATAAAATATATTGCAACAATGTTGTCAACAATTTTTGCGCTTGAAATTTGCTAAAAAAAAATTTATAATTTTTTCAGTTATAAAAACGTTGTTGTATTTTTGAACTATATTCCTATAGCTAAAGTCGCTTTAAAGAAAGTATAATGTGGTACAGTTATTACACAAAACAAAGCGATTTAAATTCTTAATATAAATCTTGTTCTAATATACAATGTTCTGAGAATTTGATTTAATTTCTAAACATATACATATATTTATTGAAGTCAAGTAGCCAAAATTCGAGTTAATGGTGTCCGTCATATAGAAAACTAAACAATTTAGTACGATTTGAATTTTTTTGTATCCGTTCCGTATGTATTCTGTTTCCTAATTAAAAATTGATGAATACATGCTTCAGTTCCTTTAAAGGCATTTTTTAAATCTGAACTGTCAAAAAAAAAAATCGTTTTTTTTTTAGCTCTGAGCGCTCAGAGCGTGTGATTCATTTTTTTTCTTAAAGACATTTTGACGTTTGTTTAAGATTTTACTTGTAAAATAAAAATCAAAATGTTTTAATTTAATTTAATTTTCTTGTTTTTTTATTAAATCTGAATGCTCTGAGCGTACTCTGTTCATGCTTTGTTCATTAGAACGTGCTTATGTTGTTTAGAGCGTGCCTAGATCTCTGCTGTGATTTAAAAAAAAAACGCCTTATATAATATTTGTTCGTTATGTCAAAGTAAAACTAAAAAAAGTTTTTATCATGAAAAAACATTATTCGATGTTTAAAATGTAAAATAAAATTTTTAATTATCAGGGCTTAACCTTAATCAAAACATACAACGTACAATTTAAAAATATAAGAAAAACCGAAGACAATATTTTTATACTATTTATCAATTTTTAAAATTTAAAAATCCGAGGTACAGTATATCGCGTTACGCGTATTTGGGTTGCTTTCATGTAAATTTATTTACATAATTACTTATTTCAAAATTTTTTGACAGAAATTTTTCGCCGTACGCGTTGTAAATATTATTTTAAAATATTTTATTTTTAAAATTTAATCGTAGCAACATAAGAAAATACAATTACAATATTTTTATACGCTTTGTCAATTTTAAAATTTTAAAACTTCGAGGTACAGTACGTCGCGTATGCCTTAATATAAATTTATTTACAATAACAACTTATTTCAAAATTTTTTGACAGAAACTCAACGCCGAACATGCTGAATTTGGTTGATCCATAAGTAAAAAATCATTTTTCTTACGAAATATTATTTCTTTTTTATGTTTCTGCAAACATATTATAGGTATTTTTTAATAAACAAATTTTTTACAAAAATATTATTTTAAATTTTCTATTTCTATTTTTCGCTTTGTCAATTTTTAAATCTGAGGTACCAGAACGTCTTGTATTTCGGTTGCTCACATGTAAATTTACGTACCTAACTATGTATATTTAAAAATTTTCTAGAAATTTCCAGAAATTATGCACCATACGCGTTGGTTTTGGTTAGGTCCTAATTAACAAATCATTTAAATTACAAATTATTTTTTTAAGAAAGATTATTTGTTATTTTTTTTTAAATTTTTTTGCAAATACATATATTTTTTAAATATCATTACTTGTATCACTACTTACAAACGTAATGGCAACTATATTTCAGAAGTCGGTTTTTAATTTAACAAAAAATAAATATAGCAACTATATTTCAGAAGTCGGTTTTTAATTTAACAAAAAACCGACTTCTGAAATATAGTTGCCATTACGTTTGAGAGTAATGATATTTAAAAAATATATGTATTTGCAAAAAAATAAAAAAAAAAATAACAAATAATCTTTCTTAAAAAAATTTTTTTTTTTATAACTGTATTATAATAAATTGCAAACAAAAACTAAATACAGTACTTTTCGGTTATAACAACCATGATGGAACGGAAAATATTCGTCGTAATAAACGAATGTCGTTTTAAAAGAATGCTGTGAATTTTGGAAAATTAGTATAAGACTTGAACATTGTAGAATATGCTGATTCTAGAATGGACACTTCGGACTCATTTGCTAGAATTTTATTTGATGTGTCAGCCTCAAGCCTAGGTATATAGTGCTTTTTCTTCTAATGAAATTTTTTTGTATTTTTGATGCGTTATGATTTTTTTTTATATTCAAAAATAAATAAAAAAATACTAAATTAATCACCAAGCAACATAATTAGATATAATAATTTTAAATAAAAGAAATATCAATGTAATAAAAAACTTACATTTTTAGGTAAAATTTAATTCTTTATCAAAAAGTGTAAAGTTTATTATAATTAAAATTGAACCGAGTTCGTTATAAATTAAAACTACTGTATAAACCAAATGTATTGCTTTCATTTCGAACAGCTCTCATGTAAATTCATGTACCTATTTATTTGTAAATTTTTTGACAGAAATTATAGGTACGTCAACTTTTATTTCAGTTGAAGATTATTTTTTAGTTTTTTTTTGCGAACATATTATAGGTATTTTCAATTATTTGGAATGTATGTTATTATAAAAAAAAATATTATTTTAAAATATTTTATTTTGAAAACTTAATCGTAGCAACATCAGAAAAAACAATTACAATATTTTTATACGCTTTGTCAAATTTTAGAATTTTAAATTCCGAAGTACAGTACATAACATACCTACTTATTTCAAAATTTTTTGACAGAAACTGCACGCCGTATGCATTTATTCTGGTTGATTCCTAAAGAACACATAATTTTTCCTAAGAAATGTAATTTTTTTGTTTCTGCAAACATATAGCAAGAAAAAAAAATACAGTAAAGCTCGCTTATAACGACCATGAAGAGACAGAAAATATTCGTCGTAATAAAAAAATGTCGTTTTAAAAGAATGCTGTGAATTTTGAAAAATTAGTATAAGAATTGAACATTGTAGATTGTGCTAATTCTAGAATGGGCACTTTGAACTCATTTGCTAGATTTTTATTTGATGTGTCAGCCTCACCTCTATGTTTATAGATGTATATATGCTTTTTCTTGTAATGAAATTTTTTTTGTATTTTTGATGGTTTATTATGATTTTTTATTATATTCAAAAATACATATAAAAATACTAAAATAATCACCAAGCAACATTATAAGATATAATAAGTTTAAATAAAAGAAATATAAATGTAATAAACAACTTACATTTTTAGGTAAAATTTAATCATTGGCAAAAAGTGTTACGTTTATTATAATTAAAATTGAACCGAGTTCGTTATAAATGAAAACTACTGTATAAACCAAATGTATTGCTTTCATTTCGAACTCATTTTTTTCGTTCACTTTTTAAGATAAAGAAAAAACAAAAACAAAAAAAAAATTTTTAAAAAATTTAAATCTCCTTGTTCATTGAACATTTGAACTTAACAAAAAAAAGAAAGACATAAGTCGGCGCATATAATAGTTTGATTGAGTTGCGAGTTACAACCGAAAATGAATTACTTTTACCCAGAAAGTCGGCGCATAATATTAGAGTCATAAGCCTCAACTTTTAAAAGCGTGACCGTTAAATTCAAATTTACGTTAAATTAAAGATGGATTTTCACCTGAAAAAACGCAATATTCTAAAAAAAAATATCATTGTCCTATGAAAACAAAAAAAACCTTTATTTTGGTTTTTGTTTCATTAAAATTGGTCAAATATAGTTTGCTCTAAAAAAGGATGTTTATATTTGTATGGGAAAAAATAAGCCGATTAAATATTATGATCTATAGTTCCATTGCTTGTTAAATCGAAATAGAATTAAAAAAACAATCCTGATTATTTATAAATTAATTTTATATTTTTAATTTTAAAAGCACAGTTACTAATTTTGTTCTACGCAGGTCGTTGCACCCTGCAAGTTTAGTCATTGCGTCAAACTAATTGTAAAAACCTAAGATGTTCTTTGTTTTAATCACCATACATTTTACTAAATAATGTTAATCAGTGTTCATTAAGAATTTCTTTTTTTTTTAATAAACTTATCTTTTAAATTTTTTTTTTAAACCCTTCGTGAATTATCTTGAAACGCCACTGATATCATAAAGCTATAATATAATATTTATTTTCTTCAATTTTATTTTATCCTTTAACTTATTGACTACATCCGAGTTGGTTTTTTTTGTTGTTCTAAGCATCAGCCTACACATTTTATGATGATAAGTATAGATATTTAATATAAGATAAAATTTTTTAACATAAAATAGGGAACTCTTCCATTTAAGCAATTTATAAAGCATAAGGAAAAGAATAGAAAAAAAATTTAAAAATATCAATTTAAAACCTAGGAAAAAAATTCCAACCATTTTATTAATAAATTTTAAATTAGAAAATATGAAGTAAAGACAACAAACTGAAGATTTATACACCAAATTACATTGGATTTGAATTTTTTCCTTTTTTTCAAAAATATTTTATAATATCGATTTAATGTCGTTGTAGCTAGAGATATTATCATTTCATTTGGGTATTGATGTCAAAATACAGCTAAAAGCCTTCAATTTTAATTATAAGTATATAATTATTGTTTTTAATACAGAAAATTTTTAGAATCAAATGTTAATTGTAAAATTTATTAATTTTTAATTGAGTTCTCATCTCCAACAGAATGAATCTCATTTAATATTTTTTTTTTTTTTAATTTAAAATGTTAATTAAAATTTTAAGAGCATTAGCATAGTTTTTAACAAAAGTTCTGACCTTGAAAATCTATTCAACATATTTTAAAAACTATTCACCTCCTTTTTACTAAGTGATACCACCTTAAAATTAATTTAATGAATATTTCAAAATAATCAATATCTTAACACTAACTAGAATCATTATTTAAATGTGTTTTGTTTTTCCTAGGTTATTTGACACTTATTAAAATGGGGTTAGCATACTTTTTATATGCTAATAGTACTGCTATACTAATTATAAAATTGTTTATGAATTTTTGTGGAATAAAGTGTGAAAATGATAATTTAGTTTATTTCCAATATTTTTAATATAAGGAACTCTTACAGGATACAAAAAATATTTTTTAAAGCATGAATTAGTATTAGTACACTAATACAATACAAAAACTCATTTGATTCTAAACATATTTTGTTTTTTAATATTCTAATTCATTTAAAACAGTAATTGCTTGACCTATTTTCAATATTTCATTTTGTTATCCAATTTTAAATTAAATGAAGTGTCATTTTTAATATCCTAATTTTTGTTTTGATTATTACGTTAAATTATAATGACAGAATATCTGGCAGCAACGCATAAATTAACTTTTTACAAAAACTATTTTGTTACTGTTACGGATTTGAATTCAATTTTATAATATAGCTTAAACCCAATGCACGTTGCTGCTTCTCTGAATGGGTTTTTTAATTGAAATTGATGTTATTGGATAATGTTAATTCAAGAGTGTATTAAAGTAATTTATTTAAAACGATTTTCCTATTGTTGTGCTATAAGGGGTTAACACATTTTAAGGCTGTTAGTAGAATCAACTTCATTTTCAAAGTGATTTATACTACAAAATTCGTATACCTACACAATTTTGAAATCAATAACTAAACCGTTTTAATTTTAGAACAAAAAAGTTGAAATCTTTGCTCCTCCATCCAAATTTAGCGGTATGTTAAAGCTAAATTTTGAATACAGAAACCTTACCCGTACCCAAAATTCCTCATATACAAATTTTTGAGATAGATTTAAGAGATGATTTCATGATAATTGGCTGGGCAGTTAAAGAGTCTATATGCCGCATACAAACAAACCAGTCTTAGATTTTTTAATTTTTAAGTTATTATAAATTTCAGTAATTATTAAAAAAATGATAATTTTTATAATTTTTGTAATTAAGTCCAATTTATTTTACCAGATACGAAAATCAAATGGTTATTTAATTGATTATTTTATAATTATATAATTATAATAGAAAACTATTAATTAAGCTAACTATATTAGAAATAAGTAGAATAAAATTATATAAAAATTAAAAACTACACATCAACTATATATTCAATTAAGTATATAGCTTTACATAACTTATATTATTTTATTAACATGTATATTAATCGGCTTATTCGGTCGCAATACTGCTCAACTATTTGTAATTAAATAGATTTAAGTGCGAAAATCACTCGAATTTTGAGTGTTTCCCGACACAAGTTAATATTTATAAATAGTATCAACAACTAAATAAATCTAAGATTATTGTCAGCTGAAAATATTGAAATCATATCTTACAGAATATTAATTATATGTAAATCTACCTAATGGCTTGCACCTTATAACTCTTGAAACTCTCTAATAATGGAGCAGGAAATGATAATAATATAATATAATCTGAATTGCGCTTAAATATCTACTTTTGCAACAATCTAATATAACTGTTATAAAATAAAATATTATTTTCATTTAAAAACTTTAAATATCCCATAATTTTATACCCACAAATTTTATAATCCTTTTCATTATCCTTTTCTATTAATTTCCATTAACGCAAAAAAACAAAATATAAAATCAAAATTCAATTCAACACAAACCAGTTTTTTTTTCTATTATAATAAATTAAAAAACAAAACAAAACTCATTTTTGATTTTTTAATTTTTACTTTAAATTTTTTTTTTTTCATTTTCCAAAAAAAACTTTTTTAATTTTCCAATTTTATCCAAAAAATAAAAAAAAAAACTGACAGCAGAAAAACTTTTCTAAACATAAATTTCACTAGCACAAAATACAAAATAATAACATGTTTTCGTTTTAACTTTGGAAATGTTTTTTTTTTCACTATTTTGTCGCAAAAAACAGTAGTGAAAAAAAAAATTTATTTCTAGCAGCAAAACCAAAATCTCATTAGTCTAAAAAAAAAAAACAAAAATAACCACCAAATTCAAATTAAGAAAAAAAAAAATATTTTTTAAAAACAAAAACTTTACGCTAAAAAAATAAAACAAATTTTTTTTTTTTTTAATTTTCTTTAACCTAATTTCATTAACAACAACAAAGATAAAGGATACAAATAAAAAAAATGACCACCCACAAAATCAACCAACCGGTAAACAAGGATAATTTTTCTCTTCTAGGATAACAAAATACTTTTCAGTAAAAAATAAAAAAAACAAATACTCATGATAAAGAGTAATTTATGGAAAAATTAAGCGCGGAATAAAATAGAATAGATTATGTCAACTCTAGGATACCCATATGATCGTATAATATTTCAACAATCATTCGGTTAATTACTTTTGGAAAAATTTCAAATATATTCACAACTTATTAGGCACTCATTTGCGTTTAAAAGAAAATGTCAGTTGTACCTAATCGGACCTCTTGCACTACAAGTTATTCCTATATTAAAATAGAAGTTGTTTTCAACTGAAAAATCTCGGGTTCAAATCCTGGTCAGATCATATCTAATAATAACAATATAATTTACAATTGATATTGTAATAGTTTATATCAGAAAATCAAATAAATTAAACTGGCAGAAAGGCAACTCACTCACTTATCACATTGAATGTGGTAGGGCTCTGTGGTAAGACTTTACATAAATAAATAAATAAATAAAAACAAAAGTTGTAAGGCAGCTATATGAACCCCTTAACTAGAACAAATATATTTTGCACAAACTTTATCAATAAAATTCAAATATATTTAGCAAAATTTCAAACAGATCTTTATAAAGTATAGATTTATTTTCATATAAAAAGGAAATTGTATGACCACCCCTCGAACCTTATAGTTACCTTAATTTTTAAGTTATCGTTAATTTGGACTGATGAAAGGATGGACGTACACACATAGCGAAATCGACTTACTTTTCTGATTCTTGAATCTGTATTTACATCCAATATCCTTGAGAGCCTTACAAACGTTATGGCAACTTTAGTATACCCCTTTCTTTTAAGTTCATACGGGTATAAAAAACAGCAGCACATTTAAAACCAAAAAATTAAAACCAAAATTGAAAGAAAAATTCTGTTTACAGCTTAATTATCTTCGATTTTTTTTCTTTCCCTAACCACCCTCAATAAAAAACAAAATGAGTGCAAAAAAAAATGATTATTTTGAAAAATCACTTATTCCAAATTTTTTTGTTACTTAGCAACGTCACGTCACTTTATACAAACCAGCACTCATTCATTCATTGTTGATCTATTTTAGTACTTCTTGTTGTTGGTTTTTCTTGCAGCATCATAAAAACCCTTTCAATATTATCATGTTTTCGATTTTTATTCCTCCCAATCACTCTTTTTTACCCTTTCCTTATCTTTCAATCACACTTCAATATTTAACTAGACTCCTTTTTTTTTTGCTTACTTCATATTTTTATAGATCTGACGTTCACTCATCCGAAATTTCATGATTTAATAATCAAAGTTTTTCGTTTTTTTTTTTTGCTCTTTTTTGTTTTTCATTTTTTTTTTTTTTTGTTTTAACGGTAAAAAAAAAAAAAACAAAACAGAAAAAAAAAAATAACAACAATTTATAATAATTAAGGCGGCGTGAAAAGGAGCACAACAAACAAATTTGATCAGAAACCATTATAATAACAAAAAAATTGAAAAACTTTTTTTCTACTCTCAAAATGTTCTATCCTTCGAATTTTTTCACCGTTTTTTTTACAATTTTTTCATTTTTATATTTTCCCAATGTCCTTCTAATTGGTTGTTGTTGTTGTTTGTTTCATACTTCAAAGGATAACACAAGATAAAATAAGTTAATCAGTATATTATTTGGTGATTTTTATAACTAACGATTTTTATAATTTTTTTTTGATTCATGCGTTCAAAGGTTCACAGCCTTTTTTCACAAATCTTCAAGTTATTATCTTTCAATTCTGTACATGTATTTAGTGTGCATGTAAGAATATGTAGGTCCTTATAAGGATATAATTTTTTTATTAATATATTTATTTAGTATTAGTGCTCGGAAAATTAAACACGGGTATTCTGAGATCAAATATAAAAATTGTAAAATGAAAGAAGACATATTTTTAGATTGTAAATGAAAGAGAGAGAAAGAGAGTGAGAGAGAGAGAGATAATTAAAAAAAAAATATAAAAAAAAAAGTATAATAAGTATAAGAAAATGGAAAATGTGTTAAGTGGGATATTTTGGTTCCATTATGAAATAAAAGAATAAAATAAAAAAAGAAATCAATATCCTGGGAAATTAACAGTAAAAATAAAATTTTTCAAAAAAAAAAAACCCCGTTAAATTAAAAAAAAAAATTAAATAAGAAAAAGTAGGGATTTTTTTTTGTCTTTGTTACGTTCATTGGTTTTTAATTAAGTTGGGGTTCTGTAATTTTCAAACTCAACAGGGACGTTATTTAATGATCCAATATCCTTTTACTGGGTTTTATTTTGTGGTTATTGTTGTCATTATTGTTTTGATATATTCGTATTTCGTTGTGTTAAGATTCATTTTGTAAAATATCTTTTTTTTTTTTACTTATTATAAAAAGATTTATCATTTTTTTTTTCAGCTTCTAGTGATTTTTCCTTTCCTTTTTTTGTATACTCTTTAATTTTTCCCACTTAATCGGTTGTTTTTTATTTAATTTTTCCTTTCAAGTAAAGGGTAGCAATTTTAGTCCTGTAAAAAAAAAAAAAAAAAAAATAATCCTTTAGTGTAAAAAAAAAAAATGTTTTTAATGTCAAAATTAATAAATATTCGTGTAACTAATTTTTATAAAAATGAGTACAAAAAAAAAAAAAACCAAAAAACGAATTAAATCAGTTTAGAATTAATTTTTGAGTAATTAAAAAGAAAATCTGATTTTTATTTTGTGTTTTTTTTCGGGCCCTTTGTAAATAGCCCTGAGGTTTTTTTTTTTAAATAATGAAAATTTACACAGTCAAAAATTAAATACGATTGATGGAATAATAACAAAATTTTTATAATTAGGGATTTTTAGGAGCTAAAATCTTAAAAACAGAATATATATAAAAAGGACCTTGTTTTAAATCTCTGTTGGACCTTGCTGATTTTGGTCTTATTTGAAAAAAACTTTTAAATACAATTTAGTGCGAAAGGGTTGATTTTCCAAGTGAAAAAAAAAATAAATGTTTGAAAATTAATATCATTTTTATGTGATTACTTAAAAAGCATTGATTTGAATTATCCTCCAAAATTTTGACGGAAGTATTGAGTTGTAAATGAAATATTTACATTACTGGGTAGTGATTAAAATTGTTGTAGGGAAATTTATTTGGTTTTCATAAATATTTAAAGATACATTTAGTTTAATGGATTGTAATTAAATCTGATTTAGAAATACAAATTTTTAATTTATTAGGATTTATTTTTAATTTATAGGATTTAAAAATAATTTTGATGTAAGTTGGAGCTTTTACAGAAGCTATTTGATTTTGAATTGATCTTTATCATTGATCAGGACATTTCAATAGTGAGCTTGAGTTTAAATTACGTTTTCTGTTAAACATGTAAAGTTCGAATATCTTTTGTTAGTTCATCGGTTTACAGTTTCATCAAAGGCTTGGCTAGGCTTATGTTCTTACGATATATGAATGATTTAAAGATGAAATGTCTTTGTCATCTTCTTCTGAACTTAACAGTTTGAATACATAAAAGTGGGTTCAAATACAAATAAAAACTTAGTTTAAGGTTTCATTTTTGTTAGAAAAGTTGGGAATAAAATTTAAGATATGTTTTATGCTTTCGATCAAATATTATTTTGTAATTCAAAGCACAGATATACCAAATCCTGAAGTAGTGCTATCCTTCCAAAAAATTGCTTCTCTAATTAGCTTAATTCTTATTTAATTTTGAAAGGATAATCAAAAAATGACCTTTCAATTACGTGTAGATACTCTAATATTTAAAGGTCAATATTATGGATACGTGTAGCTGACCTCAATTTTCTTTAATTTTTTTTTGTAAGATTTTTAAAGATTAAAAATGCGTACAAAACCAATTTCAAGAACGAAAACAAAGCCAAATTCCTAGAACCTATTAATTAAAATTTAAAATATTGCTCCCATTTATAAACAAATTTTTATTAATTAAAAAATTTTTCAGAAATACTTAAATTAAAACAAATTATTTCACAATACAATATTATTTTAATGAGTTTCCAATTTCTTTGATTACAAATTTTAATTTAAATTTTAATTTATTACAAAAAGTACTTAGTTAATAAAATACATTGCCATTATTTTGTTATTTCTTTGGAAAATTCTAAAATTCCACTTACCTTTAAATCATCAATTACTATTCAACTCCTTGTACTTCACCCCTGTAAAATTTTCAATATTATTTCTTTCGAAATGAAACGAATTCACAGAATATAAAAGAAAATGAAGGAAAATTTTCATTTTCCAATTACAAAACAACTTGCACTAAAATTTTAATTTAAATATATCCTTAAAGAAATCCTTTGTTTGTGAAACTTTTAAAATATCCTTTCACTGATAAAGAACGAAGCCTTTTTAGAACTAAATGGAAACCTTTTCTATTGTTACTGTGATTTTATATAGGTAAGTAATATTAACTTTATTTTCAGTTTTTTTACTACTGTCTGTAACACTAACGAACGAATCATTAACTTAATTGGATTTTTTTCAGTTTTTTTTTTTTCCTAGGACTGAAGTTAAATGCAATCCTTCAAAGAGAACAAAATAATAAAAGAGCTTTCAAAACCGTTTCTTGTTAAACGTATCGTTCTGTTTGTTATTTGGAATTTTTTTGTTAACCCTTATGTTCTAATAATGTGCTATAAAGTTGTATTATCACATTGGATATACAGAGATTGCATTGGAAAAAGAACTACAAGAATAGAGAAAGATTTCTATATTAAGGAGAAAGCTTACATTCTTTATGAAGATAAAGTTCTTATTTAAGGCAAGGGTTTATAGCCTTTCTTTCAATTAAAAAATAGAAATATTGTTATAGGTTGCGTAAAATGTTTACACAAACCGTTTCCTACGATAATATAACCTTTGAAATAATACTGCTTTATATTTTAGCACACTTTGGTAATTCGCTGAGACTTCATTAATTTCAAAGAAAAATCAAGAGACTTAGGTAGGTAAGAGGGCATCTTGGGGACGAATATTGCGTCATTAATAAAACATGCAGAGCTCCTAGGAAATGGGAACATTTTCAGTATTGGAAGTCCTATAGCGGAACATTTTCAGTACACACTAAGTTAAGTAAAACAGTATGACATCGAAACAAATTTATCAAAATTGTTTCTATACTCCTTTTCATAACTAAATTAGTATAAATGAGTTTGTAAAAAAAATAAGTTATGATACAATACTGAGGATTCAGGACCAAGCTAGATTCCTTTTCAGTAGGTTCTAAAAACTTTTATTCATTTAGTAAATTTAACAGTATTTATACAATTTATGTGTCTTTGCAACTACTTTCAACCTGAACAAGTAATTTTGCTTCCAAAACATTTTAAAAAAAATAATAAACTATTAAACCATACCGGCAACTTCAGGGTTAAATTTCCAGTGGTAAAAAAAATCATTTTTTAAAACGATTTTCAATTGTTTCCATTTGAAACTGTTAAAATGAATTAAAGGGTTGAATTTATAGAAGTACTATTCTAATTTATTCATCATTTACGACAGTTTTTGTTAGATAGAGAAAAATGGGAGTTCTCCTAACATTTAAGATAGTTATAGTTAAATTCTATTTAAAAACTTTTCAAAACTATTTTTTATCTAGAAAATTCGATTGTTGTATTTAAATTTAGCTTATTGATGTTAAATTTTCTATATAAGTAATTCTGGTAAAGTTTTGTGATGAAAGATGGAAGAATTTTTTTAATATGGGGAGGGAGGAGGGAATCCAAAATAAATCTAAGGATATAGTAAAAAAAACCAACAGTAAATGCTTGTTTTCTCTTGTATTTTTTTTTTTTGTAATTTCTCGAAAAGTTAACGAGGTCTCCATTTTGCATTTTGTATTAAGTTCAAATTTTAACTTTTTTGTTAAAAGAATGATGAGGCGCTTAGTTAACTGCACATTATTTGGTAGGATTTACTTTTGACTTGAATACTAATGTTTTATTTGTTATAAATACTTCGTTATTTATTATTTGCTGTGAGTTTTATTTGAGTTTTTTTTCCCTCTTCCTGGTAACTTTTTTTTTCCTCTTCAAGATTTAAGTCATGAATAAATTTTTATTTTTGGAAAATTGGATTAAAGTATTTACACACAAATACAAAAAAAAATAAAATTGATTCATAGCATAACTTTGAAATTAAATTTGTTTTTTTATGTAAAGAGCTCTTTATGAATTAATTATTTAAAATATGGGGGATGGATTTTATAATTTAAAATTTGGTTGACTTTTGTTGATTTATTTTGTTACAGTTTAAAAAATTGATTTGGTAATTACTCTTGTATGATTTTGAAAATTTATTGAGGTTATGTTTTTGTATACAGGAAATGAGTTCTTTCACTTTAAAATATTAGTATCTAGAAAGCTTTTAGTTGAAATTAATTTATTTGTAAGCTAATGCTATTAAAGAGTTGCAAAAAGCTTAACTTATTGTTGAACTCAACATTTGTATATTGTATCGCTTAAAGTATGAGCGGACTTACATTTTGAGTTGAATGATAGGTTGAGTCGAAATTTGAGCTTTTTACAACTCAAAGCTTTTTTACATCATAAAAATGATATTTTGTATGAAAACAATATAGGTACTGAGATTTTTTAATGATATGTGATCAATAATATTTGACTTACCTACATTAAATTTAAAAAAAAAGTTTGACTTCATAAACTCGTAGAAAAAAGTTAAAATTTTAGAGAGTTACCTTAGATCACGTGATTAAAGGCTATGTAGATCTAAAATTTTGTGGTAACGAGGATGTTTGATGCTTTAATAAGTCCTGTTTTTATAAACCCTTGGTACTTCTTAAAGAAAACTTTAGAAAAAATTCTCTCCATAGACCTTTACAATGATGCATGATATGCAAAAACTGGCGTACAGAGTGCTTACGAAGAAAATTTTTGAAGAAATATTGTAATTTTTTTTTAAGTTTAAATAAAAAATATTAATGTTAAGTGATATATTTTTTGTGACATCATTAGTTTCCTATTTTTACAACTCTTTATCTATCTTTAGTGGAAATAGTATTTGACTAATTTTCCTTTTTTGAAGAAATAAATGCAATCAAATTTGAAAAAGTCGAACTTCAGAGAGCTCTTCTGAGAGAAAACTACACTCAGTGTATTAAAACTCTGAGAAAGATGGAGAGCTTATATTCTACTTTATACTTTTGATTTAAATGACACTTTTTAAAAAGTCAAAGGACATCAATTCAAAGAAATTAGGACTTAATTGACCTAGCGTCTCGTTCACACTTCCTTATTGAAAGCTCACAAAAACTTTAGTAAAGAATGAATTTAACAATTCCACTTTGATTAAAACTAATTGTAAAAACTGTAATTTTTTTAATGAATTTAAAAAGGATATTAATAAGGATATAATAATAAAATACTTCCTACTCTGAGATACCTGTTGAATCTAGCTTTCTCTTTAATTAATACAAATATCATTGATTTTAATATTCAATTAAAACTACTTGACCTCAATTAAAGTGAGCGCCACTGGTGTGGTATTATATTCTATGCAGATACCAACTTTATAAACCATTAAAATTTTTTTGTTCAATAAGCTCTGGAAACTTTTCAATTCTACTTAAAACTTAAAATATAGACAAAGTTGTGCTTGGGTTTTTAAGGATTTCTTATAAGTAGACTTTTTAGACAAATAAAAGTATAAACTTTTAAAATGGAACAAAAGTTAAAAGTTTTATTTTTTTTTAAATATTTTCGTGGTTTAAATTCTATTCTTTTCTAAAATTTCCTATTAAAAAGTTCTAAACTTAATCTAATAAAAAAAAAAAAAAAAATAGAAAAAAATAGAAAAGAAATTAAATTGAACTTTTTTTAAAATTTTATTTCTTTTTTGATTTTTGATTCTTTAAAAAAAATAAAAATTTAATAAAAGAACTTTTATTTCAACTTTGAGTCAAATTCAACAGAATTTTTCGATTTTTTTATTCAATTCTTTATTAAGTTTATTTCATTTTTGTACTAAATTGTTTTCTGACATTTTTTTTTTAATGCCTACACACTTTATTTTGTTGGTTTATTTGAAAGAATGTCCTCCATTTTATGTTTTTCATGCTTCTTATGTGTTTAATTTTTTTTTTTTGTTATTTTTTATTTTTTATTTAAAACCATTTGAGCTTTAGGATCATTGAGGAAATGATGATGAGTAAGTGTATTTATTTCTTTAAAATAATTGTATTGGTATTGTCTTCAATTTATATGATCGAAGGGTATTGTTGGAAAATTTAGTTGGTTGTAATTCTTAGTCTTATCAAAAGGAATTCTTTATGGTAGAGAACAACAAGACCTATATATATAGATCTATATAAGATATAATATATAACAATACATTGAATCTCTCAAAAAAATTCCACAACTTAATGGTTTTAAGTCAGTTCTTTTAAAAAGAAATTATTTTCAATTTCAAATATTTCTTTTAAAAGAAATTATTTCAGTTTTCAAAATAATGTTTTCAATTAAAATTCGTTGCAGCTTGTCTCAGGTACGGTTTAAAGGGTTCTTTACTTTTTTTGGCATTAAATAAATGTTTAAATTACTTAAAAAGCGTCTTGAATATATCTTAGGATATCAAGATATCCTTAGTCTAAGGGTAATAATATAATTTCAGTTATTAGAAATTTTTTAACGCTTATTATCGAGTTTTCCACTTATTATGCGATTCCTATATGACATCAGCACGATTTCGGATTGCCTGGGTATTCCATCATTTTGTTCGTAGTTATTTATTATTCATTAATAATTTAGAAAATATTTCCGATTAAGTTCGATCCTTGATAGACATTTATATCTTATCATTACTCTTCAGCCAATATACATACTGTGTAAGCGAGTTTGGTGCTTATCCTATTATGTTAGATATCGGAAGATACATGTAATGCCTTAAAAAGGAAACTTACACTTCCAGGAGGATTAAAATTGCAGTAGCCCTTTGATGGCTTTTTCCTTTCTTAGGATGTAGGTAGTAGGAATCAATAGTAAGTATATACTAACAGCTCATTGACGGTTCAAACCACCAGTTAAAATCCATATAATTTTTCCCGGGGTTGTCCCATCATTTATGGATATATAAATCTCATTCTTTAATCTTAATATTCTTCAAGCCAATTGGATGCATCTCCCATTATTTTGGCTACAAGGACGGATTCTATTTTAGTTAGAAGGATTCTCATACTATAGGGGCTTTAGTATAACATTTACATTTTCAATCAATGGATTTCCCCTCTTAGCTTGTAGTTAATAGGAATCGATAATCAAATTACTTCGAAAAAAAATACTGTCTACAGTTTAAAACGGTATTTGACAATTCAAACCACCAGTTTGAAATCCATAAAGTTTTAAAAAATTGTCGAAAATAAATTTGAACACAAAAAATATTACAAAATTTTTGAATCTTCAAAAAAAAAAAAAAAATTTTTTTTGCTTCGTCATCATTTTCACGAATATACAGTCACACATTAAGCATTATAATGCTTTTATCATTCATCAATATTTCAAACTCATTCAATCATTTCATTCCATATCATATAAATATTCCTTCATGTACCGTTATTAATATTACAAATATAACATAAATGTAAACATGTCTTTCAATTTGTTGGCAAAAAAAAAATAAAGAAAAAATAAAACAAAATAAATTTTGTATTTTGACAAGTAAAATGTATATACGAAGAGTCATCAATTATTATTTATACATACTTAAGAATTATTTTTATTTGTTTAATAAAATTGTTTTCGGAAAGATATTTAGGTATTAAGAAAAAATATGGTATGATTTTGTCATTCGATTCATCAATAAATACACTTTAAGAAAATTTATTCTCTAAAAATTATTTATTGATAAATTTTTAAGTAGAAATGAAATTCTTATTCAAAAAAAATGTATATTGTAATAATTTTAATAAAAATAATTCACTAATTGAAATTTAATTGTATTAATTTCATAAATTTTATAAAAAAATTTTATTAAATTCGATTTCCAAATGTTTGCTAAGAGTCGATTTTAAAATACACATTATTTGTGAAGCAAATTGGGTTATATTTCACTCCACTTTCAAAAAATTTGGCAATACGAATATTGTGGGAGATGTTGAAAATATTCTTAAAACTCATAATTCCACTCTAAATTATTTAAGATTGATGGTTTGTTTGATTTTCAAAATTTTTCAAGGTCAACCTCCTCATTTTTGTTTTAAAGTCGATTACCAAGTTTCTAATTAAATTGGTTTCTAGCTAAAATTGGTCATAGTAATTTTTCAAGCAATTTTCAAGAAATTTACTCCACTTCGAGTTGCTTTAAGAGCCTATGATCTACTCTACAGGATTGTCCTTTTATTTTTATATGTAAGGAATGAATCTCTTAAATTCTAGTTATTTCAACTATCTCTGTCTATCAAGAATTTGGTCATAATTTTAGCTTTATAGCTTAAGCTGTGTCGTGTAAAAATAGATCATGTTTAGGATCAGCAAACCATTATGGCCTATCTACAATGACGCTCTCATGTCGCTCTCATTCCGCTCTCATTACGTAGTCAATAAAGGAGTGTCTACAATGAAATGTACATGACAGCTTTTTTTGACATTATTTTGTTTACAAATTTCATTAATTAAAATATATTCAATAGTTTAAAGTTAATTGTATAGCTATTTTCAATAACGGTTTGATATTATTTAACCCAAGATTAGAAAAAGAATTAATAATTTTATTAATTTTTTATTCTAAAATATTTTTTTTGATTTTTCAACAAAAAATATTTATCCAAGCTCAATTATTTGACATTTGAACATGTAAAGAAAGCGAAAAAGTTTAAACTTAAACAACTTTTTTCATGACTGTGGAATGACTACGACATGGCTGCGTCTATTGTAGACACTTTCATTTAATTCAATACATTTAACTTAGTTTGACAGATAGCTACGTGTAGAGAGCGGAATGAGAGCGTTCATTGTAGATAGGCTATTATTCTTTCTAAGGCAAAAACTGTTTTTCTAAAAATTTCCTTTGGTGGTCTTGCCTGATTGTTCCATCAAAGATGTATAATCTCCTCATGCCTTTCTCATCAATAATGTCTCCAGATTCCACAATATACTTATAGGAAATTTGATCATCACTTGACTGCAGTATTTTGGAAGTTTTGCCAGTGTTTTAGAATTAAAAAAAAATTTTAATTTATTTTAAAGATTAAACATTTGTTTTAAAACCTATTCAAATAAAGGGATGCAACATAATTGTAAGTTCCTGACTTTAAAAACTACACACATTCCGACATCCGGTTACACCTAAATTACCACCATTTAATTACAAATTTCAAACAACTTTTTCAATTTAAAACATAAAAGCAACTTCTCTTCATTTTTGTGAATTTAAATTCAAATCCCTCATTCCCTTGCTTTAAATAAAACAATGATAATTTGTTAGTTTTTTTTTTTAATTCTAACACTGTTTAGCAATTCATGTTATGATTCCATTAAAAAAATATTTTCATATATCTACAGAATATCCCCATCATATTTTAATTTTTTTTTTCATTTTTCGCTTAATCCTGAATATTTAAATTTTTTTTCACATTTCCTTCGTTTATTTTTTTTTTTCCAAATTGTGTGAAATTCAATGTGCACTCTAATACCTCTGGTGGCCTTACCTGAGTTTTATAAGCCTTTTATAAATTGGATCAAAAAATTATTTTAGCATCTTTTTTGTTTTTTTTTTTTACAGTTTTTTTTTTAGAATGGGAGTTGGTTTTAATTTTGGTTAGTAACTTAAACTCCTTCCGGTCGAATTGAAAAGAAAAACAAAACATGAGTTTATTTTTGCACAATAAATTTGTACTATGACATACAATATAATATGGTAACAGTAGAGTGCTATAGGGTATGGAATGTGCTACTTTGAAACATATGTACACAAAAAAAAAAAGCTTGATAATATGATGTATGTGTATATAGGGTACAAAATATGTATATATTATTTTATCATTTTATATATTTTCATAGGGGAAAAAAGACAAATTCAAAAAAAAAGAGGGTCTTATTCCTCGCCAATATAAAAACAGAATGGAAAAGGTTATGCGGTCGACATCAAAACAAAAATTAAACAAAAAAGTACACAAATGATGTCTTTTGGGAATATGTTTCTTTTTTTTTAGGATTCTGACAAAATTTTGCGGTTTAAAGTTTATTTTTAGATATATTATGTATTTGAGGTAACCATTTGAAAGGAATATTAATAAAGGGCAATAATTTTTTAAATTTAATTATAATTTTATAAAATATTATAAACTCTGTTTGACTAAAACTATTATATTAAAAGATTATATCAATAAGTCTTCGATCTAGAGTTGCCGAATAGGAGACTAGAACCTTTCGTTTTCAACAAAATTTATTGAATAATATCATTTTGAATTTATTGAGGCTTAGTTTATTAAAATGTGAGAAAATAGCTATATTATATTATAGTAATAGTAATATATCCGTATTTTTACAAATATTCTTTGCAAAATCCACTTATTTGGATACATAAGTACCTCTGATTCTTTATTTGGACCCTCAAAAGTACATCAATATTATTATATATAATTTAAAAACCTTAAAAAAAATTTATTTTAAATTTAATCTAAAATTTTTATTTGTACTGTAATATCTTTTAAATATAATGGTCACTCTAAAACATATAAATTATTAAAATGTAGGTTACAATATCAAAATACAATATATGTTTTGATCTCTTTCTTATTCTTTTGTTTTTTTGTGTATTTGGTTCCTCTTTTGAACAGAACATTTAAAATTTATAACATTATTAAAAAGTTTTGTGGTCTCATTATAAAAGTATTCGACTTATAAAACGCTTACAAAAAAACTAAACAAGTTTCCTTTAAATTAAATATAAAATGGTTTCGGTTTATGTTTTAAGGAAAATTAAAAAAAAATGCATTTTTTGATAAATTGATGATAAAAATGGTTCATAAATCACAAGTCTTTATCTTCTAAAATAATAAATTGATGGTAACTGCATTATTAGATATTGATGAAATTTTGTTGTCTTTAAAATAAAAATTTATAAAAACTAATTTATTTAATTAAGATTTAAAATTACTTTTATTTTTACTAAATATATGACATACATTAAAAATGGGATATAACTTTTCAACTTTTTAAAGTGTTATACAGACAAGATTACCTTCAAAGTTTTATACAATTTATGCAGTCAAAATTTATTTTATTTTAATTTTTTTATTGAATTTATTTTACTTTAAAGTTTTTTTCAAAATTGCATAAACTTTTTGCAAAAATAAATGCTTTAAAAATTTTAAATGTCTAAAAAGTTAAATTGCTTATATTAGAAGTCAACACAAATTTTATTTCATTATTTTGGGAAACTTTTTGTATAAATTAATAAAATTTAAAAAATATTTTGGTTATTTAGATTTGGTGTTATCTTTTTCAAGTCACAGATGATTTTCTTAAAAAAAAAATTATTGAATTGGTATAAATATGTAAAAAGCTAAAATAAACTTAAAGTATGGCAAGCAGTTGAAACTTGTCGAGAAATAAGTGATTATTACAGTGGTAATATAATTTTAAACTTACAAATAAGATAGAAGAGTTATGATACATAAGAGACATGGCGTTACAAAATATGACAAAACTAAAACTTAATAATATGAAATAAATAAAGAAAAAGTGGAGTAGCTTCTCTTTAATTTCTCTAAATATATTTATATTCGTACCATTTGACGTTCTACATTCGACTCCTTCATTGGTTGTACTTTATTAACAGAATCTGTAGCATATTTACAAAATCATTTAAGTAGCTGATATAAAATAACACTAAGTAATTAAAAATTAAAATTATGAAAAGGATAAATTCTAAAATATTTTAGAGTAGATCAGAAAGAATAATAACACATACAATCAAAGATTTTTTGTATCTTTAGGTACTTTTTTACCTTATTAGAGCTTCAATAGTTTTCTTGTTCTGGATACAAAATGCTATAATAAAACTAATACTTTCAACTAATAGGTACTTTATTCCCTTGTATTTTTAATATATACATACAGGGTGGCGTAAAACGACCGATATGGTTTGAATGTTCAATAACTTTTTAAATTTATTTATAATTCCTATTATTATTTCAGAATTTTGTGAATTCAGAAATTCATTCAAATTCGATCAAAAATTACAAAAATTAGTTATGGAAAATGTACTGGAAAGAGCATGAATGTGCGAAGCCGAAAATTGTCACCACTTACGGGTTATAATTTTTCTACTTAAGCTAAAAATATTCCCCATTAATATACTGTATTACAAAAAAATAATAATAATAATAATTAACCATTAAATAAAAAAGCTATTAAACATTCAAACCATATCGGACGTTTTGTGCCACCCTGTATTATGTATTTTGATACTGTATTCATAGTTAAAAATTTTAGATGCAATTTATTACAATTTTTAAATGTTCTTTTTATTCAGTTATACACACTTAAAACAATTTTGAGTCATTCTTGAAAAATAATTTTTTAATGAAAATCATCTTGTAATACAAGAAAACCTTTACGTTTTATTGTATTATAAAAATTAGTGATTTTTTAATCATTAGTAATTTCGTAAAATATTATAAAATTGGCTATACATAATATATTTCACGATTTGAGTTATTTTATTTTGTTTTTTTTTGTCTCTATTATCATCAGCACTGTAAAAAGCTCAAAATTTGACTCAACGTATCGCTCAACTCAAATTTTAAGTACGCTCATAATAAGAGCTAAGGAAATGCGTTCACAGGTTGAGCGGATTCAAAATTTAAATTAGGCGTTTAGTTAAATTTATCAACTTTGTTAGTTAGCGTTATTATGCATAAGTGAAAAACTATTTGTACTCCTGGGAAATACTTTTACATTTTACATACACAACTCAATGAAACTAAAAAATTTTTCAAAATTATAACATACTTATTGTTTAAACTTATTAATAATATAATTAACATTTTATTACAATAGTAGATATCGAAATATTTTTATACCCGTATGACTATATAGTCCAAGGGTATAATAAAATTGCCATTACGTTTGTGACGCAGAGAAGGAGGGGGGGTAGATATAGACTCAAGTGTATGGATCGGATCAGAATCGAAAAATAAATCGATTTAGCGATGTATGTCCGTCCGTCCGTCCGTCAGTCCGTCCGTCCGTCCGTCCGTCCGTCATCACGATAACTCAAAAAGTAAAGGAGCTAGGATTATGAAATTTTCACAAATTCGTTTTTATGCAAAAAACGGAATCAAGTTTTAAATTCAGCCATTTTGGTCCACGGGTTCGAGTACCTGCCATACAACTTCTAATTTTATATGAGCATTACTCTATACCTATGGAAGCTGCGTGTCTGAAATTTTGCCAAAAGTAGTTTAGTATAATGGCCAAAGTTACTGCAAAATTTGGTTGGTCTACTGCAGAGGGTTCGAGTAGCTGCCATACAACTCCTTCTTTTATATGAGGATTACACTACACCAAATGAAGCTGGGTGTCTGAAATAGTGTCAAAAATAGTTTAGTGTAATGGCCAAAGTTACTGCAAAATTTGGTTGGTCTAATGCAAAGGGTTCGAGTAGCTGCCATACAACTCCTTCTTTTATATGAGCATTACTATACACCTAATAAAGCTGAATGTTTGAAATTTTGCCAAAAGTAATTAACCGGATGATATAATGTATATGTTACGGTCATACGGGTATCCCAGAGTTGACACAGTCTACTCTACTACACTCTTCCTCGTTTTACAAGGATGTATGTAAAACTTCAAAGGTCACCCGCTCTAGAGAAATCCGATTCCTGTAAACTTTATTAATAGACCCAATAATTGATAACAATTCGGTGTTACCAACAGCGATAAGAGTTTTTCGAAAATAGGATTGGGAATGAAAACTTAGCAAATAAATTTCCATAAGCTCAAACCAAATCACATACACATAATATGATATTATATAAAACATACGCATATTCTCTGTCTACTAATTAAATTAAATAAAAAAAAAGTTGATTTTTCATTAATTTTGATATATTTAATTATAATATTATTATTATATATTTTTTTAGTTAAATAAACTGTGTTCATAGCTGGTTGCCACCTAATTATATTTATTTACATACAAAAATTTATACAGATAGTATACCGTTAGTTCAACATTTTTTTCCTGTATATACATCAGATGTAACAACATTAAAATAGAATGTTACACGCTTATTTCCATGACATGTTAATAAAGTATCAGTAGTCAAAAGAAAAAAAAATTTGGATGGTAATCCGAAAATAAGTGTCAACAATGACATTTATTAATTTTTTTTAGATTTTTATTATTCTATTTTTTATTATTTTTATTTTGAAAACAAAAATATTCTGCACCTTTTGAATATTTTTTGTGTAAATTTATATATACATGACAAATTAACTCGCCTTAGGTGAAAATAATGAAAATACAAAAAAAAAAACAAGTGATGAAAAAAACCAATAGTTTTTAAAAAAGAACATTTTCAAAATTATAACGTGTTTCATATTGAGTTTATGGCAAAAAATATGTATAAAATTAATAAAATTTAATCAAAATAATATTATACTCCGATTTTTCATCAACTCATTATTAAATATGAGTAATAGTCAAATCAATATTTAAAATATAATTTAAATGTACTCAAGAGAACCTATTAACAAGTGTCGAAATATAATATTGTAGCTTCAATGCTAACGGTTAATTTTGGAAATATATGCACTCGTACTATAAATTACTAATTTATAAAACTGGGAAATTTTTAAGTTCTAATAGGCCATCAATGGTTCCGAAATTTTTACTAATCCAATTTTGGCTAATTCTCAAGGATCAAAATTTTCTCAAACGACTCCTACTAATATTATGAGGATCTAACTTCTCCAAAAACTTCAAGTTTCTAGCTTGAGTTGTTCAAAAGATATGTGTGGCTAAAAATTTTGCAAAAATTAAGTTATTGTTAACGGTAAATTTTGGTACCGTATGGTATGTCAATGAATTTGAATTTCGCATTGAATTTATAAAGCTTATGAAAGCAGCTATCTTTCGACGTTCTCAGATTAAAATCATACATTATGGAACTCTTGTTATAACTTTTTAAATAAAAGACCCTATTTTCGATTTTAAGGGGTTGTAGCTCCGTAATTAGTTGAGCTACAGAAAAAAGTTTTAAGATTAAATTATTTTTATTACAATACTTGCTCGTTGTTAAAATTTTTAGTTAGTCGTATTTAAAAAGGGACGGACGGACGGAGTGAAACCATATAGACACATTTTTTTCAAAATTTTAAAAAATGTGCTAAGAACCAAAAGTTATTTACCCCCATCTATGGTGAAATTTAATGAAAAACAAATTTTTTTACTTTTGTACACAGTTTTTCATGTAAAGTCATTTTTGTTAAAAAATTTTTACAGGAGAAAATTTTGTTTTCCTTGTTTTTTTTTTTTTGTGTTCATTTTCTTTTTTTTTTGTGCTATCCTGCTGCGCTTGTAATTGGGGTGTATGAGTTCATACAAAGAACATTTTTTTTTCAAATAATCAAAACAAAATAATGTTGAATCACTTTAAGTTGATGGAATATCTTAAGGGGGAGCCCAAAAATATTTGTATTTTTTTATATTTTCATTTTCACATTGGAAAATTTATTTTCCGGTTTTTTGCAGACTAATGGAGAATGATGTAGTCTAATTTTCTCTAATTAAAATAAAATTTGTTTAAGTCATTATTTTAAGTAAAGTTAGTTTTTTTTTCAGTTTTTATTAATGTGAATTTAGTGGGTATATTGTTATGTGTAAAAAGGGGGAAATACCAACAGAAGCACAAAAAAAAAATATCAATATTTGAATTTTGATAAATCTGATCAGCTAATTTATATTTTGTTAAATTAATTAGAAGTACAGTGAACTCCTGTTGTTATAACATAATAAAGTTATTTTAGTAGGTATGGTAAAATGTTTTTGTGATATCATAAGGTTTTATAGAATGATACAAAACGAATTTTTCATACAAATTTTAATTTGTCATAATATTGAGTAAAATAGGGAGGGGTGGAAGTACTTTATTAATAGGAGTATTCCTTTTATCAGTTTTCCCTTACATTTTAATTATTTTGGGAGAATTTTTTATTAACATTTCTATTTATTAATATGAGTTGAAAATTTTAAAATAACATCAAGCTGAGAGCTATGGTTATCTTTAGATTTATTTTAAAATCTGACAATCTGTTTTTGACCAACTGCAGCAAAGCTCAAAACTGCATTTTTTCTAGGGAAGTTGTTTTCAGAACAGTTTGTGTTCCAATTTTCAATTTTAAAGTGATGTATTTTTCAGTTTGTCAAATCAATAATAGTTCTAAAGGTAGGCTGAAGATAGTAAAAATTAAGTTCTCAGCTAATAAACAAGGAAACTCTAAATGACTTTTCTATACTGCAAATAGTCTGAATAAAAAAATAAGTAAAAATTAAAATTTATTGAAATATTTTCAAAATTTACAAGCCTGCAATAGTATATACAACCGCCCGCTACTTCCTTGAAATCTACTTCTTTACTAACCCACGTAATCATATTAACCCCATATTTGATCTTTAACAATTTCAAGTACATATATGTCAAAAATCAAATTGTTAGCAAATCATATTTCAGTATAAATTTTCTGATAATTAATGAAAAATTGATAACTAATAAAGTTGTACTTAGTTTTGCCTTTTTATCACAGAATTAAATTCTGTTAGTCGTACCATTATTATATAATTTAATATAATGTTTAACAAATTATTAAAATTAACATTTTAATTGGCCACATCTGTGGTCATTATGAGGTTTATTATTATAATTAAATTCATATAATAGAGCTTAGTATATATTATGCATATAATATGTATATTTTTAATCATAGGTATTATAATATTATAGGTGTTCTATTAAATATAATAACAAAATACTGACAATATCATTTTTGTTTTTTTTTTTAATTAGATAATTGATTACCATATCTCTATTTTCAAAATATTTATAATAACAATTGGTTTTAAAAAATTATTTTTGTCATACTGTGTGCTTAAATTGTGTTTATTTTGAAAACCACAAAAGCTCTCAATATTAATATTTAATTTTAATATTTTGTTTATTTTTTTAAGAAAATTTATGGCAAAACTTCCGCAAAGGGGTTGTGAGCTATCAAGATGACGTCATCACATAACGGTACTAAATATCTCAAAGTTTCCGAATAAATATACCATTAGTGGCGATGGCGCCATCTAGTGGTCTAAAAATGCATTACAAAAATTTCCTAAGATTTTGTAGCATTTTAATTAAAATGCTATATTTTTCCTGAAATACCATAAACTAGAACCAACATCATAAAATATTGTAGAGAATGATATTGCCTTTCATATAAATCCGGTTTCATCTGAATGGTGCTACCGTTTTTAAGATATTGCAATTTAAAGTGAAAATTTAAAAAAAAAAAAAAAAAAAATCAAACTTTCAAAAAAACTACTATAACTGTGAAATTTTCAAAAACACCCTGTATTATTATTATACCATTAGAAAGGTCTCTTAAAACTCTTTCCAACGGTATATAATAAGTATGACATATATTGACAAATAGCCCCACCAGAGAACATAAATGCAAAAATGATGCAACAATTTTATTAAAAAATACATTTTCATACTTTATTTGTCATAAATTTATTTTGCCTTTTTGGCAAATTTAAAAATGTAAGAATGCATTAATTTAGGTTTGGATACAATATTGAGTTTGGTTCTGACAATTTGTTTTGAGGGATTTTGGAGGTGACAACCTCAAAGTTTTAAAATTTTTTTTATTTAAATATGTATGTAAAAATATAATTAGAAAGGCCCTTAGGCTACAAAATCAGAAGTAATTTTATTTGTGAAAATAGAAGCAATTTAATTTTCCAAACTTTTTTATTTAAATAGTTAGGAAGGAGTTTTAGAGTTGGTTTCAAAAGCAGGGTTTTACGCTTTTTCCAGAATATTTATATATGTGTATATGTGGGATTCTCAATTAGGAGGGATTTTAGAGTTGGATTCAAAAGCAGGATTGCCGCTTTTTCCAGAATATTTATATATGTGTATATGTGGGATTGTTAGTTGGATTCAAAAGCAGGGCTTTACGCTTTTTCCAGAATATTTATATATATGTGTATATGTGGGATTCTCAATTAGGAGGGATTTTGGAGTTGGATTCAAAAGCAGGATTGCCCCCTTTTCCAGAATATTTATATTTATTAATTAGGGTTGATTATTTTTTGTATGAAATAGCTATGCCGAATTCTCATACCATTGGATTCAAAATCTAGTTTCAATAATTGAGTTAGCGGGGCTTCGGGGGCGGCAGCCCCCGTAATGAAAATATAATATTATTTAACATGTTTTATTACAGTGTATTAAAAAAATTTGAAACTTATTAATTTTTTTAATGAATTAGGTATCCGAATTCTTATACCATTCTTTTCATTTTAGTGTTGCATTTAAAATCTAGCTTCAATAATTGAGTTAGCGGGGGTTCGGGGGCGGCAGCCCCCGTAATGAAAATATAATATTATTTAACATGTTTTATTACAGTGTATTCAAAACAAGTGATGATAAAAAACCAAGGGTTTTTAAAAAAGCACATTTTCAAAATAATAAAGTGTTTCATACTAAGTATTTTATCGGAATATAATGTTGAAGCTTCAATATTAACGTTTAATTTAGGAAAAATATACGTTAGTGACTAAGTTACTGCTTACCTATAAAAACAGTAAATTTTTAATTTTTAAGCCCTATTAGCTCCTCTATGGGAAAGGTTGCCAAGTTTCTCAAGGCCCTAACTTCATCTTACCCCCCCCCCCTCCCTCTCCACTTTTGTTGTTTCTAGGAATTAAACCAAAATTTGGAATTTTTCTTAGAATTTTATTATCTAAGCAAAAATGAGTAAAACTGAGAGACACTTTCTTCAGTTTAAGGAACCGCTTTTAAATTTAAGCAAAGCCTTTAACATATGTTAAAATATAATGTTGGACCTTCAAATTTTGTATATTAATAAAAAAAAAATTGAACAGGTATTCAAGTTACAGGTGCTTAAAAATAGCAAAATTTCAATTTTCGAGCCCTTATAGCTTCTAAACAGGGGGCTTGACAAAAAAATTTTGTTAACCGACTCCTACTACCTTTCGAGAACCTAACTTCCCCAAAAATTTCAAGGCCCTATCTTAAACCGTTTAAGAGATATGTGGGACGAAAAATTTTGCAAAAATTGAGTTTTATATAATGCTAAATTTTAGTACCATATGGCAACCCTATAAATTTGATCGACATATTTTTGTTGAGTCTATAAAATTAGTTCTCTTATACCGTTTTTCGATTGAAAATAAACCTAACAGAACTCATGTTATATCATTTTAAATATAGGGCTTTTTTGGAATTTGCAGGGGCTGTAGCTTCGTAACCCTTCAAAATTAAGAAAAACCTTTGACACATGTTGAAATATAATTATAGGGCTTTGAATTTTGTATATCACTAAAAAAAAATTTGTACAGGTATTCAAGTTACAGGTGGTTAAAAATAGCAAAATTTCAGTTTTGGAGCCCTTATAGCTCGTAAATAGGGGGCTTGACAAAAAAATTTTGTTAACCCACTCCTACTAATTTCTAATTATCTAACTTCTCCCAAAATTTCAAGGTCCTAGTTTGAACCGTTCAGAAGATATGTGTGGTCAAAAATTTTGCAAAAATTGAGTTTTGTGTAATGTTAAATTTTAGTACCGTATGGCAACCCTAAATATTTGTCTGTCAAATATTTATAAAGTTTATGAAACCAGCTATCGTTTGCCGTTTTTAGATTGAAAATATATTTAACAGAACTCTTGTTATAACCATTTAAATATAGGGCTTTTTTCAACTTTGGGGGGCTGTAGCCCCGTGTCAAGTGGGGCTACAGAAAAAAATTCTTCTACGAAATTATTTTTTTTGCAAAATCTACCCATGGTTAAAATTTCTTTACTCTATTTCAAACGGTGTAAAAGTTTTTGTAAACATACGGACGGACGGACGGACAGAGTGAAGCTATATAGGCACATTTTTACAAAATTTTTTGAAAATGTGCTAAAAATTAGGAACTTATTAATTTTTTGAATGAATTAGGTATTCGGATTCTTATACCATTCTTTTCATTTTAGTGTTGGATTCAAAATCTAGCTTCAATAATTGAGTTAGCGGGGGTTCGGGGGCGGCAGCCCCCGTAATGAAAATATAATATTATTTAACATGTTTTATTACAGTGTATTAAAAAAAATTAGGAACTTATTAATTTTTTGAATGAATTAGGTATCCGAATTCTTATACCATTCTTTTCATTTTAGTGTTAGAATTTGTATCAATTTTACTATATGGCTTTATTTGGTAAAATTTTAGAAAATGATATGGCTTTATTTCGCATTCAAATGCGAAATAAAGCCATACGTAAAAAAATTCTCGATATGGCTTTATTTCGCATTTGAATGTTGTACAGGTTGTTGGAACAGTATAAGCGTAATTTTATATGCAACTCAAAACCCTGTCAATCTTCAAAATCTTAGTATATAAATATTCTGGAAAAAGCGTATAATTCTGACTTTATAACCAACTCTAAGGTCCTTTCTAATTATACTTTACATACATATAAATACCTCAAAAATCCTCTAAACAAAACCCAACTCAATATTGTATCAAACTACAAAGTACATTCTTAAATTTTAAAATAAATATTTTAAATGGAAAACAAAAAGGCAAAACAAATTTACGACAAATAAAGTATGAAAATGTATTTTTTAATAAAATTGTTGCGTCATTTTTGCATTTATTTTCTCTGGTGGGGCTATTTGTCAACATATGCCATACTTATTATATACCGTTGGAAAGAGTTTTAAGAGACCTTTCTAATGGTATAATAATAATACAGGGTGTTTTTGAAAATTTCACAGTAATAGTAGTTTTTTTGAAAGTTTGATTTTTTTTTTTTTTTTTTTTAGATTTTCATTTTAAATTGCAATATCTCAAAAATGGTAGCACCGATCCAGATGAAACAAGATGTTTATGAAAGACAATATCATGCCCTACAATAGTGTAAGTAGTTGGTTCCAGTTTATGGACTAACAGGAAAAATATAACATTTTAATAAAAATGCTACAAAATCTTAGGAACATTTTGTAATGCATTTTTCGACCACTAGATGGCGCCATCGCCACTAATGGTATATATATTCGAAAACTTTGAGATATTTAGTACCGTTATGTGATGACGTCATCTTGATAGCTCACAACCCCTTTCCGGAAGTTTCACCAAATTTATATACTAACACAGATTTTATATAATTTGTTACCGCAATTAAAAAATTGCAGGGAAATTAATATTAAAAATTATTGTTTTTAGGTTAACTGGTGTTAACTTTATAAAATGTATGTGTATAGGTTTTCTCCATTAATAAAATTATCAGTTTGTTTAATAATAATATTCATTAAATTGTTGATTACTCGGCTGTAGCTATTGAAATATGAATGCATAAATGTTAAATTTGTGCTCCATCTATTATTTTACACAAGAGTTATTTATATATTTTTATATAAATTATTTTATTATTATATAAAAATTTGACTTATTTTAAATTACGATATAATTGTACAATTTTACGATATTTTCTTATTAGATATGATCTGACCGTGGTTTGAACTCGAGACCTTTCACATGAAATGCAGCACATGAAACGTCATTGATCAGATCTTACACAAAATTATCTGATTCTATTTGCATATCAAACCACTTTTTAATTCGCACCTTTTTCAGCTTTCTATATTTTTTCATATACTTAAACTATTAAATCCTCGAAATATCTTATACATATTATATCATCTTTAACACTAAATTTAATTAAAGCCTTGATTTCCCGAAATTTATTGAATTGAGACGCGTTGTGAAGTCAAAATCATAAAAATGATATAGAAGCGAACTTATAACATTACATTGAAGAATAAAAGTTAAGTTACTTACCTTCAATAACCAAAATTCTTAATTTCAAATTCGAAAATTCAAGTCATTACCCTTCGGTTTCCACCATAGCCTCCACCATAGATTTTCTTTGCATTATTTCACATCGTTTATGTGGCTTAACAGCCTTCCTAAATTTCTTTTGCTTGGGGGTTCCATTCTAGCACTCGGCGAGCCTTAAGCTCGGATGTTCTAGGGCGCCTGCAACTTGAATATTTTCATATCTTCTTTATACCCGTGCATACATATATGAACATCGGGTATATTAAAATTACTCCTCCGTTTGTAACGCATCGAAATATAAAAGCTAGATATAGTGTCAAGGGTACGTATCGAATCAGCATCGAAAAGTGAATCGATCTAGCTATGTGTGTCCGTCCGTCCGTCCGTCAGCACGATAACTCAAAAACTATAAGAGCTAGAGTTCTGAAACTTTCACAAAGTAATTTTTAGACAATTTGTAGGTTCCCTATTGTTTTTGGTTAAAATCGGAGAAAGGCTTCGGGTAGCTGCCATACAAATTTTTCGATATTTTATGAGTATTTTTAAAATTAATAACGAAATAGAAACCAAATATAAAAACAAACAAATTGTTGTTTAATTGTTAATCGATTCATGGTGTAGTGGTTAGGACGTGTTACTTGTAGCAAAAATGTTTCGGTTCGAATGCAGGCTAAGGAAAATTTTTTTTTTTTTTTTAATTCATTTTTTTTTATCTATTTTTTTTTTTAATAAAATATATGTATTTATTTTATGTTTGAAAAAATTTTATTTTATAGAAAATTAGACAAAAGATTCATTTATATTAAAAATTATTAATTTTTTTTAATATTTCTAAAAAAATTCAAAACTGTTATTTAAAACAAACAATTGATACTATAGCAACTACGATTATTTAAAACTGTTATTTAAAACAAACAATTGTTACCATAGCAACTACAATTATTTAAAAAAAAAAAATTAAGATAAATAAAAACTCGTTTAAACAGGCAAGTTATTCATTGTTCTATGGTGTAGTGGTTAGGACATGGGACTAGTAGTCAAAATGTTTCGGTTCGATTCCTGTCTGGGGCAAAAATTTTTTTTTTTTTAAATTCATTTTAAAATTCTCATTTATAAATTATTTATTTTTTTTAAACCATTTTTAAAAAAATTCAAAACAGTTATTCAAAACAAACAATTGATACCATCGCAACTATAATAATTTAAAAAAAAAATTGAGATTTATATAAGGTCGATGGCTTAGTGGTTAAGACGTCGACATTTTAATTGGAACGTGTGGGTTCGAATCTCGTTGAGAGCATATTTTTTTTTTAAATTCATCTTTTTTTTTTAATTCATTTTTTTTTTATTAATTTTTTTTCAATTAAACATAAAAAAACAAATATTTTGAATTTTCTGTCAAACAGTTCAATTGCAATATAAGAATTTCTTATATATTTAATACACGCACGGGTATCTAAAAGTTGACAAGGGCAACTATAATCTTCCTCGTTCTTCTTTAAACTCATAAAGGCTTTTGTCTCGTCATTATCCAAATTTCTTCGTTCATAATTTGCCTTGGTCAGAATATATTCTGCGACATTTTATTCTCAGACAATTATTTACAAAGACTCGTAGTTTCTTTATATTATTTTTAGACACAAACCATGTCCCGCTTTCTTATAGCAACATCGATTTGACACACCTTTAAAATCTAAATTTCGCAGCAAATAATAAAATGTTATTTAATTTCTTAGAATTTGAGACAGCTCTTTTCCTCTAATACAGTATAACTTTTTAAAAAATAATCTGTCCTGTTCACATGATTGATTACACCTAAAAGTTAAGTGGGAAATAATTTCAGGATCTATATTCAATTAATTCGAAAATTTTTTTTTATTTTTCAATTTTCAAGAAGAAAACACAAATATATTCATAAACTTAGTAATAATTTGTTACCGTAGTCAAACAATATGTTCCATAGCAATTAAAAAGAATCTTGATTTTTATTTAAAGAATTGAAAGAAAATTCTAAAAATAGATTAAAAATCTGCGATACTTTTATTAAGATATGATCAAATTTCCATAAAAAAATTAAATCATTTTCCAAACTGATAAACACAATGAAACATGTTTATAGCTGCTATTGATAATATTTTGAAGATTTATTTGTTATTATAATTTGAATGCAAAACCAATAATTTGTTCTATATCTATATCTCTCTCTTTTGTTTATATTTAAAATGAAAATCTATTCTCGTTTTTCATAATGAAAACAGTCAAAGTTTATATTAAAATATTTTATCATTAATCATTTTTATTTTCATTTTCATTTTTTGTTTCAAAGTTTTTCCTTATTCTATTTATTTGTTTTTCTTATTCTATTAATTTTTGTATCCTCTCCACGAATCAAACAAATTGATTGATGAATAACAGCTGATCTTGAAATTAAAATAAAATTTTTCAATGGCGTTATAAAAATTTGTTTTTCTTTTTTTTTTTAACTTATTTTTAGCACATTTTCAAAAGATTTCGTAAAAATGTGCCCATATAGTTTCACTCTGTCCATCCGTCTGCCCATCCCTAAGTTTGCAAAGACTTTTACATCGTTTCAAGTAGAGAGAAAAAATTTCACCTACAGCAGGTAGGAGCAGCAAAAAAATAAAATCATGGAAGAACTTTTTTCTGTATCCCCATCCGTTACGAAACTGCAGCCCTTCAAAGTATAATAAAGCTCTAAATTTTAATTGTTATAACAAGGGTTCTTTACGTTTATTTTCAAAATTAAAACAGAAAGAGACAGCATGTTTTTACAGACTGTATAAATCTTTGAAAGGCAAATGTAAAGGGTTACCATACCGTACTAAAATTTACCTTATGCAAAACTCAAGTTTTACAAAATTTTTAGCCCCACATATCTTCTGAATGGTTTGAGCTAAGAACTTCAAATTTTTGGGAAAAATTAGATCTTCAGAAATTAGTACGAGTCGGTTAAGAACACAACATTTTTTCTTGCGCCCCCTGCTAAGGAGCTAAAAGGGGTCGAAAATTTAAATGTTGCTATTTTTAAACATCTGTAACTTGAATACCAATCCAAATTTTTTTGAAGTAATATACAAAATTTTAAAACCCAATATTTTCACATGTTAAATGATAAGGGGACTTGATGTTAGGTCTTCGAAAATAACCATTAGTTTGCTTAATAACAATTTAGGAACCTTCCCCATTAAAGGGATATTAGGACTTTAAAATTTCCCATTTTAAAACACTATATAATTTTGAAAATGTTCTTTTTTAAAACCCTTAGTTTCTTGCATCACTTGTTTTATTTTTGCTTTTCGTTGACTTACAAGGTCACAAAAATTTTTCATCTCATTCTTTTTCCCCTGAATTGTTTTCCAACTCATACCAATTTTTACACACTTTGGAAATTTTCTCATCACACTCGATACACGAAACAGATTTTCATCTAAATCAATAATTGAATAAAAATAAAAAAAATAAAAATAAATAAAAAAAATTGTAAAAGAAAAGAAGGTAAAAATAATATTAATGACAATAAAAAGTAACTAGAGGTGTAAAAGTATAGATAAGTATGTTTGCATGATTACTTTTGAATAATGAGCAGAAAAAAAATAAAAAAACAAGATGTCTTCGAAGCTGTTAAATATTTTTCCAATTAACATTTTCTGTTATCAAAAAAATAATAATGTATTCTTATTTTATTGAATTTTCAATTATACAAGAAAAAAAAAACAAAATAAACAAAAAATTCAAATTAAACTGTGTGTGTATATTATCTCAACAAATTAATTCATACGAAAATTAATCTATTCATTCATTTGTCATTTTGAAAAATTTATTCAAAAAAAAAATAAATAAAAACAAAATAAAAAACGAAAAATAAATAAAAAAAAATTTCAATTAAATTTTGAGATCGGGTTATCAACTTTCAATTTAAAATGACACCTGTCATTAAAATTCAACTAATTCTTGCATAATATATTATGCTCTTAAAATGTGTATTCCTAAAAGTATTGATAATCAGAGAGAAGGAGTGGTTTAATGAATAACATTTTACTGTCAACTGTTAATTTAAAACGAAAATGAGATATTTTATATATAGGGATGTTATGTAGATGGTTTTTCTTTGTATTTGTTGATATAATTATAAATCCGTTAGATAAAATTAGGATCAGTTTTCAATTAAATTCGTTTTATATTAATATTGTTTTTTGTTTATCCAAATATATTTTTAATAAATTTTGCAAAAATGCAATAAAGTTGTAATTAAGAGTCGGAAACAAACATGAAACTTGTTGGCAGAGTCTGTTTTTATTCAAAAAATTACATTGTTCGTTTAAGTTGATAATCTAAGTTTACAAACATTAATACCATTTGAATTTTCGTAGCCCTAGACTAATATATATTGAATATTATTTTAAATATAAATATAATAAAAAATAATGGGTGTATTTGAAAATTTCACACTTACAGTAGTTTTTTTGAAAGTTTGAGTTTTTTTTTTTTTTTTAAGTTTCCCCTTGAAACTGCAATATCATAAAAACGGTAACATCGATTCAGATGAAATAAGATGCATATCAAAGATAGGATCATGCCCTACAATACTGCAGAAAATAGTTTCAGTTTACTGTTTTACAGAAAAAATACAACAGTTTAATTATAAAATTTTAGGAAAATTTTATAATTCATTTTTCAACCACTAGATGGTGGCATCGTTACTTATAATATTTGTATTCGGAAACTTTGAGATATAAAGTAGCGTTATGTGATGATGTAATCTTGATAGCTCATAACTCCGCTGCGGAAGTTTACCCAAATTTTCTTAATTACAGTTTAGGACATAAAATTTAAGAGTTGACTCCCTATGAATTAAAAATTTAAGAAATTATCTATTAGGACCCTAATTAGTTGAAGGTGCCCCTGTTAATTAAAAAATGTAATACAACAAGTATACTTTAAAATAGTATTGATTCATTAAATTGTCGTTTCAAAAAATGCCATATTAACATTTACTTTTTTTTATAAATTACATAATGGAAAAGTGTTTTACAAAACACTGTTAAAATTCAGATTGAATTGAAATACTTTGAAAAACAAACTTTTGGAGGTGTTGATCAAATTATAATAATTTATTTTCTGTGAAGCAAACTGAACTATTATTATATATCACATTTTTTTTTTTGTATTTTTCGTGAAAAACCTACGTAAAATAAACTTAACTTCAAGGATAAGTGTTCACTTGTTCAGTCCTTTCAAGATACTCAATACTGATGGAAAAAATGATTTTCAATAAAAATATTCCGTATTTCTTGGATGAATTTTAAAAAAGAATTGAATTTACTCATAATAAATGAATTATACAAATACTATTACAAAACAAGTTATGAAAAAAACCAAGGGTTTTTAAAAAGTACATTTTCAAAATTATATTGTATTAAAAACTCAGTTTAATTTTGGAAATATAGACTATGGGGGAATAAGTTTACTTGTATTTACTTGTAAAACTGGTAAATTTTTAATTTTTAAGTCCTAATAGTTCTTCAATGGGGAGGGTTACCAAATTTCTAAAGGATCTAATCTCACTCACCACTCTCTCCCTCCCTCCATTTTTTTAGGTTCTAGGAATTAAACCAAAATTTGGAATTTTACTTAGAATTTTATCTAAGAATCTTTTATCTTTTATCTAAGAAAAGTGGATAAAACTGAGAGACACTTTCTTCAATTTAAAGAACCGCTTTCAAATTTAAGAAAAACACTTAACATATGTTAAAATATAATGTTGGACCTTTAAATTTTGTATATTAATAGAAAAAAATTTGGACAGGTATTCAAGTTACAGGTGCTTAAAAAAGCCAAATTTCAATTGTGGACCTCTTACAGCTCTTAAAATGGGGGCGCAACAAAAAAAGTTTCATAACCGACTCCTACTAATTTCTGAGAATCTAACATCTCCCAAAATTTCAAGTTTCTAGCTCAAGCCGTTCGGAAGTTATGTGGGGCCAAAAATTTTGCAAAAATTGAGTTTTGGATAACGGTAAATTTTAGTACCGATGGCAACCCAATAAATAAGGTTTTTAACAATTTGTAAAGTTTGTAAAAGCAGCTATCTTTCGACGTTTTCAGATTGAAAAAATACCTCGTAGAACTTTTGTTATAACGTTTTAAATAAAGGGTTTCTTCCAAATTTGAGGGGCTGTAGCTTCGTAACGGGTGGGGTAATAGAAAAAAGTTTTAACATTAAATTATTTCTATTGCAATACCTACCCGTTGTTGATATTTTTTTGTCAATCGTACGTAAAAAAGGACGGACGGACGGACAGAGTGAAACTATATAGGTACATTTTTACAAAATTTTTTGAAAATGTACTAAAAACACCTTCATACTTATACAAAATATAAATTAAAAATTTTGTATATACAGGGACATTTTTGTTCAAATTTCTGTACATTATAAAAATTTAATTCAAAATAAATTCATTCAATTTCATTTTTTATTAATTTATTTTTGTAAAATTTTTCTTTTGATTTTTTTTACAATATTAAAAAAAAAATTTCATTCCATATTTAATTTGCAAATGGTCATAAAAAAACTAAATATAGCTAATATTCAATGAAAAACTAATAAATATTAAAAATTTTTCATAATAAAAAAAGCGAACTGTCTTTTAAATTTATTTATACAATTCTTTTATTTTTTTTTCTTGTTTTTGTAATAATTTCTAAGAAAAACTTTTTTTTTTCTTTAATTATAAATTCATTCAAAACTTTTCAAAATGATTTTTTTTTATTTTTTTATTCTGTTTTTTTTTTTACATTACTTTTGAGTGTTATTTATTACCTAAACGAAGTCAAAATGACACCTTTAATTTCCAGTTCGAAAAAAATAAAAATTAAAAAAAAAAGAAATTAAAAAAAAAAACAAAGTATCAAGAAAAACTTTTTTCTTCCATCATGATTTTTTTTTTTTTTGAAGAAAATGACAATAAAAGACAGAGTAAAAAAAAATCTTTTACATCTTTTTCTCTCTTCGATCCTTGAACATCCACCTATTTGTTCATATAACAATAGCAAAATATTATAAAAGAGTGAATGAAATAGATAGAACAAGTAAAAAAGAAAATAAAACAAAAAAAAATTTCGAGATGCACAAAAAATAAAAAAAAATAAAATATTTTTAGATTTTTCACTCTTTTTCTAGTAATGGATCGGTACGACATCCGCAAATTTCAAAATTCTTAAAAACGAAGTCGCCACTGAGACAAAAAGATCTTCAAAGCTAAGATTCCAAAAATCAAAATCTCCAAAACGAAAATCCCCAAAGCTCTTTGCAAATATTTATATATTTAGGTATATCCATGAGATTCTGAATTAAAAGCTTTTACAGTTGAATATAAAATCAGGGTTTTGGATTTTGAAGATTTAAGATTAGGCGATTTGAGGTTTGGGAATTTAGTTTTTAATGATTTTATCTTAGAGAATCTTATACCCAATCCTTGTTAAGATTTTTGTAAATTTTATAGGAATATTTTGACTTAATTTAGACTTGCCTTCTGATAATTCAAAGGATTCTTTGCTTCGAAGTTGCATTTATTTGTAAGAGTCTAACAAAAATATCACTATTATGCTATGCCTTACGTTAGTTGGCTATATTTTTGGTTGCAGACATTTGCTTGTCGAAAAATAACTTAATATATAATATAATATAATCTAACCGTAGTATATTCTTTTAGCTTATTAGTACAGACATCTATTGGAGATAAATTTGGAAGTAAAGACGAAAAAACAGTAAAAGTATAATGAGAAAAAGTCCTCATGTAGTAAATGCGTTTATATCAGATGCTTTCTCTATAGAAAATTAACTCACCATTAGGGAGAAGATATTTCACAAAGCTCGATTCTAAGCTATTGATCCGTTTATGCCATTTCAAATTTATTTTGGTATTACAAATTTGAAGAAAATAAAGAACGAGTTTATCACGAACAGTTCGTTTAAAAGTGAATTCGCAACAACACCTACAGATTGAACCTACTCATTTAACTTAAAGTACAACACATGTAACTTAAAGGATATCAGTTCAAAGCTATATTGAACATTGATAACATACACAGATATATATACGTAGAATATGACTAATACACACATGTAAAGTTCACTCCACAACTTATTGTTTTAACTCTCCCATATTAGTTCTTTCGTAAGTACTTGGCTTTGCAAAAGTTCAATGGTGCAATTTTGTATTTTAAGCAACTCCTAGCAACTGTCAATTGAATTCAAATTTTTTTGCCATCTTTTCTTCGGAAATTTTTCATTAATTCTCCAATTTACTGTTGCTTTCATTTTCCTCAGTTGCGCGTCCTATTTTTTATTGTTACTTTTTTTGAAAAATTTTGTCCCAGTTCCTTGAGTGCACTTTATTTCTATTTCTTCACTTAAAAATTATTTGTGTAAATTTATTTTTAAACGTCTAAGAGAATTTACAAGTATACAAGTACATGTATACTTTACTTGAATATTACAATAGAGACAAAAATTAAGAACTGACACAGAATGACACCGTTATTTTTTTATCGTTTATTTATAACAAAAATTTTATCAACTTTAAGAATCTTACAACATCACCCGTTTAATTTAGTCTTAAAATTAACTAATAGGATGTAAAGTTAGGTACAATTGGGACGAATGAGGTAGGAGAATTTGAAAATTTTTATATCGAATTAAAAGGAAAACCCTGATAATAAAATAAAAAATTATTAATAAAAAGAAAATGTATAATTTAAAAAAAAAATTTATTTAGATAACAAATCAGAATGTCAGAAGGAAAACAAGTAACTTTTTTTAAAATAACTTTTTCCTTAACAAAATTTTTCACAAGAAAGGTAAAAAAAAAATTTTCCAAGGAAAAAAGGAAAATTAAAAAAAAAAAATTTAATAAATTTTCAAGAAATATTTTTATAATAAATTTTTTAGACTTTTGTTAAAATGATAATTTAAAAAAAAAACAAAGGTATTTGAATATTATAAAATTTGATTTTAAATCCTTTAACATTTTCAGGACTTAAATCAAGGTATTAGAGCGTTTTAGTGCAATTAATATACCGTTTTTAAAATCAAGGGGTGCCAGAGGTACTCCTAGAATTTTTAACTCTAATATAAATTAAGATGATATTTGCTTTAGAAGCTTTGACTATTTTCAAAATCTTCAAAAATCTTCAATACGTTCAGATATATTTAAATACTATACTAAATGTTTCAAAATTTAATTTTATATATAAATTTTTAAGAATATCTTTTAAAAAAAAATATATCAGGCTACATTATCATGGTTGCTCAGTAATTCCATGAAGAATAAATTACAAAGGTTTATTAATAAACATTTCACAATAATATGCCGAATATATATATATATTAGAATAAGAAATGCAAACTTTTTGGCACTAACAAACGAAGAACCATTAGTGAAGCAAATCACCAGAAGGAAATGGAGGTGGATCAGCAAAAGGCTAAGGTCAAATGGGGAATACATAATAAGAGTGAAAATTCCTCTAGACGTATCTAGGTAAAGAGATGGACCTAGAACAAAATGGAGCAGAACGGTGCTATTGAAGCTTCCAGGTGGAGCAGAAGCAAAATAAAATTCCTAGCGGCATCTGCATAGAGAGAAGAAGAAGAAACCATAAGTAATATAGTGGAAATAAACGGTAAAATCATAGAAAACAGCATTATCAGAAACTAAATTAGAATCTGAATTCCAAAAATTAAACATACTCTACAGAAGAAGCTTTTCAAAATGGATCTGTAAAACTTTGGAGATAAGCAAAAACTCAGTATTCTACTAAAACTGCATTTTTAAATAAATTAATCTTCCTTATTTTCTATATTTCTTAACTCTTTCTTTTTACAAATTACTTTTCCAAAATATTTATTCATAAGGTACAATTTTTAGTTTAAAAGTTATAAAAATGTCCAATATTTTGGACATATTCAATATTATAATACAATTTATCCAGATATTATAGAATATACATTGTTAATATATTTAAAACTTTATGCCATTTTTATAGCAATACACTTAAGTATCTTATCTTATATCTTTTAGTCATCTTTTAAAATAAGTTTTTCTTTTTTTTTTGTGTTAAAACTTAAGTATTTTAAAAAACCGTTAATAAAAAATTTCCGTTTTTATTTTATTAATAAAAGTTAAATAATATTGTACCAAAAAAAAAAAAAACAAAAGAACAACAGAAAATTAAAAAAAAGACATTAAAAAGTTGTTGAAAGGTTTGAGACATAGAAAAGCTTTTATCCCTTCAAAATATTTTTTTTTAAAGAAAGTTAGTCCTTTTAAGTATTTTGATTTTTCTTTGTAAAATTTTCTTATTGTTGTGTTTTTTTTGTGTTGCACAATACAAAAAAATTTTTTTACAACATGAATTACCCGGGAAAAAAGGGATAATTCGGGTTTTTTTATGACTTTTTGAATTTTTGAAATTAAATGAAAATTTTTTTTATCCACAACAATGACTAAGAAACCAAAGAAAATGTTTTCTAAGAAAAATTAGTTATAAAAAAAAGATTCTTTTAAAACCTTGAAAATCTTTATAATGTCCGCTTAAAAAAAAAGTATTCGTACTTACATTTTATTTAAAATATTATTATTATATTTTTTTTTTTCTAAATTAATTAACTTTCTTAGTTGTCGTTGAAAATTAGCTTCCGGCAAAATGAAAATTTCAAAAAGGAAAATGTAGAATTTTTTCAAAAAAAAAAACATGTAATGACCAAATATTAACCATTATTAACTAATTACGAAAAGAGATTTTGTATAAAAGGCGAATTTTATAATAAGAGACCAAAGTTTTTTATTTTAAAAAATTCTAGTGTTATTCTCTGCTTTTTTAATTAATTAAAATATTTTTTATTGAAGATTATTTTATTGTTTTTATTCTTTTTCCACTTCTTTAAGGATTTTAGGGTATTAACCAAGTTTATTTAGCTTAGGCTTTAGTTTCTTTAATCGTTGTATTCACTAAGCCGTTGATTACTCGGTTGTAGCTATTGTATAAGATTATTAATACACAAATTTAAATTTTGCGCGCCATCTATTATCTTACACAAGAGTTATTTACATATTTTTATTAAATCTCATTTTATATTACGATATTAACTAAGTACTACGATATAATTATACAATTTTACGATATCTTTTTATTAAATATGATCTAAGCGGCGTTTGAACTCGAGATCTTCCATATGAAATGCGACCTCCTTACCACTACGCTATTGGTCAGATACGATGAAGATTATTTTAATTGTTTTGAAGAAAATTTTATTAGTTATTACCTTTAGGTCCCTACGCCTCTTCGACTATTTCTACAAAACTTGTACAATGTTATGGATATCAAATAAATAGATGTTGAAGTAAATTGATCGCGTATTATTAAGATTTAGTTTATAGCTTAGATGGTATTTCTTAATTTTAAAAAATATTCACCAAATGCATGAACAAATGGTATTTATCGAATTTTTAGAAAGGTGCTTCATTAAAAGCTTTGGTTATTCATAACATTTTATTTGTTTCTGTGGTCAGCGTATTTTATAGCTTTTTCAAAATTTTGTTTAGATATACCCCCGGTTACGCTTTTATTTTATATAAAATTACAGTTTTAATCCTTAAACCTTCCATCGGAAAAACTAACTTCGAATGCTAATCAAAATTAGCACTTCTTCCTTAAATTTAAATAAACTTAATCACGTTCTTGGTTCAACGTGTAACACATTGACCTAAATAGCACATTGATCGTGTATAACACATTGACCTAAAAAGCTCAGCAATGCCAAAAATTAGTAATTAGCCAGACACAAAACTCGACCACCGATGTCTAATATTAGAAAGATTGATAGGTTGGTTTGAGAAGTCTGGAGTGCTTCAGTCCTCTTTTATCCATTCCCCTTTGATCCATTTCGTAGCATACAGAAACCTTGCAATTTCTGCAGGTTGCTTAATTGATAGATTGCTTAGATTGTTGATATCATTGCCTAACAATATTACCAAGCCTACCAAGTGTAAATTTTATAGCCCTAGCTTAAAGCGCTGACACTTTTCAGATAAAATGATTATTAATTATGATCCAAAAATTTTAGATATCAAACATTTTATCAAATCTTTAGATCCTAAATAATAATACCACGTCATCTATGTCACTTTTTAAATTGTGTCATATACATACTTGAATTTTAATTCCAAATTAATTAAAGTTACCTCTGTATTAATTAAATAATTTTACATTGTTTCGCTTTTACTCATTTCACTTTAAAATTAAATTATTTTAATAAAAGTTTCCTTTTCATACATGTTATAGCTACGAGTATTGAAATGCTTACATATTTAGATACATACATATTAATTTGTTCTCTTCTTAGTAAAATTATTTTTATTTATTAACTTATTCACCTTTGTCCATTCTTTTGTGTCAAAGATCGTTAAACTCAAGTTTTTTAATGATGACTTCATTTCAAATTTAATAAAATTTTGCAATTTGATCTTTTACTATTTTGTGCAAGTTCATATACATATAATAAGAGTTTATTTTATTACCTCTTCCTTTAATTACAAAACTGTAAAATATGTTAAGTATATTAAAAAATTTAATTAGTTTTTCTAATCTAAAATATAAAATATAATATTTCGTGACATAATCTGAGCAACATAATTTAAAAGCATTAAAAACCTATTAATATGGTATTAGAGAGTTCTCTTTAAAAATTCATTTCAATAAAATTTTTAGAGTTGCAAAATAAAAACAACAACAAAATCGCTCAAAAGAAAAGAAAATCAAAAGGGTTTAAAAGTACTTTCTCTCTCTTATATTTTAAGTTTTAATACAACATAACAGATATCATTGTACCAGACTCAGAGAGACATTCTGTCATAACCTTCTGTTACAAATGATGACAACTTTACATGTAATATAAACTTTAAAACAACTGCACTATTTATGTTTAAAAGAAATATACTAAGACTACTATATATACTCTTATATACATAAGTTATATATTAAAGACTACATACATATAGAACAAAATGCAAATGTATAGTTTGTTAAACAGAATGAAAAATAGCCACCTGCATTTATCTCTCGAAAAAAAAAATTTATCATATATACCAAAGTTAGCATGTTAATTGTGTCATCTGTCTGTATTTACCTGTAACATATTAAAAGCTTTTTGATGTTTACTCTAGAATAAAAAAAAAAAATTACAAAACACCAAAAAATAAATGTCTTTTTTTTCATTTTATTTTTTTTTTTAGAATTTATAAGCAAATCTATACATACATACATGATTATGTATATAATATGTTGTAGATGTATATATGCATACATAATACATATAGTCTATGAATATATTATTAGATCTATATAGTGTTCAAGTTATTGCTTAAGTATAGAGTTTTTATTTATGCATAATTTATTTTTTAACATTGCATAAAGCTTCTTTCAAATTTGTTTTTATTTTTTTTTTTCAAATATCTATACATTAATGTATAAATAATATATTGCAACTATATAATGGTCATATATGTATGTAATAAATAAATAACTTGTATGCAAAATATATTATAAGAAATAAAAAAAAAACAAAAAATAAACAGAGACATTTAAAGGACATTTACCTGACACAGAAAATTATTCTAAAAATAAAAAGAAAAACGAACAAAATGAAATATAAGAGAAAGAAACTAGGAATAGACTGAGAGGAAATAGACTGATTTAATTTATTAATAAAAAATTTAAAAGTACCGAAATTTTATATTGGGCCTTAATTAAGTCGGATTCATGTAATTTCTTTTTTTAACTAGATTTATAAATGGAATGACTGATTCAAAAAACTCAATTCATTGGTCACTTAAAATCTTGATTTGACTCAGCTGATTTTGACTAATGTACTTAAAGATTAAGTCGACTCAATTTTAGCTTGAGCTGTGAATTGAGTCGGAATAATCTTTTGACAGCTTTGTATATATTTAACAAAGTCCAATTTTAATTATGATCGGGTTATATTACATAAAATATTTTTAAAATGTTGTTTACTCAGCTTTTTCCTTAGATAAAGGATTTATCTCAATCCTGAATATTATTTCAAAAAGATTAGATTAATACAAATTTACCACTGTATTTGAACAATCAAATGTTCTTCAAGCCAAAACAAATCGTCAACCAATTAAAAGTTAAAAATCAAAAATTGGAAAACTTTCAGGATTTATACTAATAAAGCTGCAGCAGATTTAGTTTCATGTCTTCAAACTATATTTTTCCCAATTGTTCCCTATCTTTTTACACTTTTTCCCTATCTCTGTCCTAAACTTCAAAAAGTATAGTAATTGAAAATTAAATACAGAAAGAAATTTTATAGGAACTCAGTAGTCGTTAATTTTCATCATTTCAAAAATAGGTCTCGACTTCTGATATCCAAAAGTAAAAATGAGATTTTCAACGGTTACTGATGCTTTAATTCCTAAAATCTCCTCCTTTAGATCTTGCTTCAGTCCACTCAATAACCACAAAATAATGAAAAAGTTACTTTTTATTTTAATAAAAAACCACAAGATAATGCTTAAGAATCCTATTTCTAATTTTTTGAACCAGGATATAAAAATAAAACAATTTTTAGGACAATTTAGTTTTTTTTTTTTTCCCCCCTTAATTCTTCTGTATATAACATATTGTAAATATTGTTACCAATTTATTTATAAACGCCCTTTGTCTATTCGATTTCCGCAATAAGCTTTTTTAATACAAAATCTTATAAATATACATATATATATATATATATATATATATACATACATTACTTTTGTTGGACATTCGCTTGACAAGAAAAAAGTATTGTATAATAATAATAATAAAAATATATTAATGTTTTGAGGAAACTAGAAAAATAAGCATTTCTTTATTTATTTTGCCGTTATATAAAACAATAATACACTATAGGTGTATAGAAAACTTACACATATACAGAAAAATTTTATTTATCATTGTCATTTTGAATTTCCTTTCATTTATACATATGTATATTTGAAAGAACACCATATAGAAATAAAAATCCAAATTCAGGTCATAAAGGAATGCTATCATCATCATTGCAGCAACATCATCAACATTTATCAAAATATTAAAATTCATCATAAGTAAAAGTGAATAAAATATAAAAAACTATTTCCTCATGAATACCAGTAGGTATATAAACTTGGTATTTAAAATGAAAAATTTTAAATAAAAGAAATAGGAAAATTTTTTTTAAGGATATGAGGAATTTCTTAAGGAAAATTAAACTTACAAAGTTTGGACACAATTCACAAAACATTTAAAAAAATACTCAATAAACTTTTGAGATTTAAGTAAATTTATATAATCTTCGAAAAATTTACCCAAATTTGATTCAGATTTTATTTTTCACTAGTTGTTTTAATCGAAGATTATTTTATTAAAGTAAGAGTCGAAACGCACGAAAGGGCAGGTATACCCAAATTTTGGTTTTAAGGACACATACACAAAAAATTAGGATAAAAATTAAATAATTATTTCAACATCTCCAGATGTTGTCATTTACTGTCATTCGAGTTCGACAACGAAAAAATTAGGAATTGTTCTATGTTTTAAAAGCCGCTCTTCAGAATTTAGAAAATAAACTCATATTGATTTCTCGTATTCTCATATGAACAGTTCTTAAATTCCGAAAGCTCTACATTCGTTAGTATCAGTGAGCTTATCAAAAACTAGTGAGTTTAATTTTTTTTTGATACCTTTTTACAGTTTTTAAAACAAATTATTTGGAAAAAGTCAAAGTATGTTCTCACACGTTATTTGGATTCTAAATTATTATATGCCACAATCTTAAAGAACTGTTCTCAACATATCATGGACATTAACATGTTTAAGGCGGAAATATAGACATGGTCTTATAATTCCCAATCCACATTTCATACATCACTTCCGCAAAACCCTATAGTAGATATACATTTGTATCAAAAACCTCATTCCAGTAAAACGCAGTTCGGACTGATTAGAATTAAACGCTAGCTAGAAGAGACTGCAGGTGACACTAAAGGGTACAACGTCTTTGAGTGATTTTTAAAGTTTTGCACCAACCCTCCTGATCTGCTACAATAACTTAGTTAGTAAATCAGGCATTTACAGGTTTACTATACCTTTACTATCAACTACAATAAATAACGATTTTATAAATTTAATAAAAAAAGGGTAATTATTTTTTTAAAATAAAATTTAAAATTAATGAATAACTTAATTTAATTATAATATAATTTTGATCTTACTTTGGTCTTTCATTTCTTGTTTCATTTTTCAAACAAATTTACAAATTTCAAAAATTTAAAATATCTTTAGCTATTAAAGTCTAATTTATTTTTAATAAATAGAATAATAATAGGTATTATAAAAAAAATAATTTGATGTTTTCTTATTTTTTTTTACTTTTAATTTGAATTCCTTTTTTTTTCCTTAAATAATTTTGAACTTCTGAACTTTACTTCTTTGAATAGACATAATATAATATTGTATGAGGTTTTCTTAGAATGTACACAGATATTATTCAATAGACCTAAGAAATACTTGAAATCCTTTTTGAAATGAAAAAATCTTAAACATGAAAAAAAAAATAAAATATTTAAAATCAAGAAAGCATATAAAGTCAAGGGCTTATTTAAGTGTACATTTCCAAAATTTAAGTTAATTTTTAGTTAAAATGCAATACCTATTGAAAATTTCCAAATTAAAATAGCTAGATTTATCAAAAAAATATAAATTCATTACTTTATGCATTACTTTTAAAGAATAGTAATGCAAATTTAAAATTTACGTGAAATTCTAAAATTAAAAACTTTTCTATGTTTTAAGAATTTTGTAACAGTCAAGTATGACTTCAATTTCAGTAGAAATTCGATTTTATTAGTAAATCGTGTTTTATACTTATTTGTATTCCATGATATTGTTGAAAATTTGTTTCAAGTTAATTCCAGTGCAAAAATTTAACTAGTATCATTAACTATTTTATTTATTATTCTTCCATTATTAAAGTCAAATAACCTTATAAGGTAATGAAGAGAATTACAAAATTTAACCGGCTTTGAAATTAGAAAATTAAAACTGAAATTTTTCTAAACTGACAAACTTATAAAATTTTTAAATATTCTGAATTAATATTTTGCTATTAAAAAAGAAAAATTCCAATTAAATTTTAATCGAAATTCAAACCTATACCTTTTTTGTTGAAAGTTCAAAAAACCCATCTTTGTTATGTATATAATATATATGTATTCCACAAATTTCTTTTGTAGTTTTAGAATGTTGATGGTTAAATGTAATATTATATTGTATTTGAATTTTATATACACTGAAGTGCATAATATATTACAAAATGTATAAATTTTATTTTAAAATAACTGTGAAATACACTGTGTAATACAGATAACAATAATTGTAATTAAACAGCACTTTAAATGCATTTTATAATATTAAGCTATTAATCAAAAAGTTTAATTTCCCAATATGGGAAATAATAATTACAAAATATATGAAAAATTTATCGATTTATTACTAATATTGGAAAATATATTTATTTTTTCGGATGCCTTACTGTTACTCTAATAAAGAGCGTGAATTCTGCAATTTCTCTGTTTGACGCTTTATCTAAGATTATGTTGCAAGACAAATCGCATCAACTTATTTCATCTAGGACAGTGCGTACCCATGTTATTCTGGGTATTACTCGTGCTGTAAAACCTGCTTACGGATTCCAAAATAATGAAATTCCAGTTATGGCACTTTTGTACTATTCTCAATGTGTGTCTGATTCACTTCAACCTTCTTCTGGTTAATCGCTTTACAATGGCTTCTTCGTTTACTAAGTCCTAAAGAAGCAGCACTTTTGTTGATGTCTCTATTCGGCAAAAAAAAATCTGAATATGGTCCTCAAGTGTTTGTTTACGAAGACTTTATTTATGATGAAGTTGGTTAGCAACCTTGCATCACTGCTATATATAACTTCAGGGACTTAACAGAAAAGTTTAAGATTTCAATTTTTCTTTTCCTCAATATTTGATTATTATTCCACATACTCCCAACTTAGGGATTCCTTACCTAAAATGCTCTAAAGTTTATCTAGTTATCATACAACTTTCTTACATAATAATTGAATATTTTTTCAGGCAAATCAATGTAATTTTAATGTCCCATAATATAATATATTATTCAAAAAATACTAAGCACTCTTCCTTATGGTCGATATTAAATAGGTTTTATAGTTTATTCAATAGTTTAAAACCATTTTGAATTAGTCATCACATAACATTACATTTGAACAAGCAACCCTGATATATAATAAAAGAACCTAATATAGGAAAGATCAACACCAATTTGAAAACCATGCTGACCATTTTAATATGCATACAACTGTATTTTAAACTGATATAGGTATAAAACCCATATTAATACTATTATTAAAGTAAAATAACTAAAAAAGGAAAACCAATTTTACTGCTTTTTTTTCTCTCCGTTTCTTTTGAAGAGATCTTGAAGTATCGTATATATGAAAACTAATTCTATATCTTATTACTCTTTCTATTTTCAAAATTAATTTTTTTTTCAGTTCTTTCCACTTACTCTCTCCAAAATTATCTTCGCTTTCAATAAAAGTAAAAATAAAAAAAAAAAACTTAAACCAAAAGAATAGCTATTAAAAATTCATTAACAAATACTTTTTTTTTCAAAAAAACAAAAAAAAAACCTTTTGGATAGCGGAAAAAAATTTGAAGGACTTTTCATACCCACACAAATATAATCTTTAAAAATTACACAAAAAAAAGAAAATAATAAAATCATCCTTTTATTATGATAAGCCCCAAATGTTAAATATTGGTAATGTATGTAGCTGGTACCTTTATCGGCACTATACTTATACACATTATATATATATATATATATATACATTATATTGTTTTATATATATATATATATATATATATATACTTATTAAAAAGGAATGGTTAGCTTGAGAAAAAAAATTACCAGAAAGGATCAGAAATCTTTTATAAAAGAAAAAGGACATCATCATCGTTATTTTTTTTAAACAGAACTTCATAGTAAATCGTTTTTTTTTTTTTTGTAGATGTAGTAGTGAATCTTATACTTTGTTTTTTAATTTTTTGTTTTTATTTTACGATACTCGTTACTTTTTTTTTAAAATCGCTACTGATTTGTTAAGTTAAAAGATGGGTGCAATAAAAAAATTTTATTGGGTATAAGGAAGAAGTAGCTGTGTACAAAAGGCTTGTAAGCAGATGTCCTTTAATTCTTTTATACTTATATTATAATAAAATATTTTATACATACAATGACTTCCTTTCAGTTTAATGAATGTATTCATCTTTTTTTTTGTTCATACACATGTTTAACAAGTTGCCTAAAGCTTTTTTAAATATATGTTTAATAATATGTACATGTTTAGACCTAAACAAGGATTTCATATTTATTTTTTTTTTTTTTAATTTTAATAAACGTTATATTAACAAAAATGATTAAAGTTTAAAATGATTTTTTTTTTTATTATTTTTGTTCTTTGTTCTTTGATGAAATTTTGATTTAGTTTGTTAACTGAAAGGTCCTTTTTATTCTTTAAATGGATATAATATTATTTGTATATATTTTTATACTACAATACTTTATAATTTTAATTTGGTTTTTTGAAAATGAAGCTTGGACATATTTTGTAATTGTTATTGGTCCTGGGAAAATTATGTTTTATTAAGGAAAAAATAAAATTAAAAGTGTATCTGTATAATATATTTAAAGTTTTCAAAGTATTTTATAAATAAGAATTTTTTTAACATATTTATATTATGTTTATTAACTATGATAAGCATTTAATTAATAGCTTCAAATTTGTCATAATTAGTCCTATGATTATTAGTTTTAAATAAATTGCAGGAGCGAAGGCGCTGAAGATTTTTAATAATAATTTTACTAGAAATTAAAGTAGATTTAACATTACCCTTTACAATTTCTGTGATAAAAATTACATCAAAAACCTAGCGTCGAAAATTTAAAGTACACAAATCAATTAACTTTAGCCTTTGTTCATATGGTGGTAAGATAATGGGATTCGACCATGGCAAGTGGTACAAGGCAAATATAAATGAATCCTCAATATTATAAAAATTACTTTTCATTAATAAAAATCGAAAGTCACATTCTAGTTTGCTCTGTTTTTTCCAAAAAGTTTGGTTAATTCATTATTACCAAAAAACAACTTAAAAATCTATTTTAATTATTATAAAAGTAATGCATGTATTAGGAAATGTATTTTAAATCTTTGGTATTTTGTATTAATTAAAATTAAATTAACTAAAACCAGTTCCTTTGTTCTTCAATTAAGAAAAAAACCTTCAAAATCATTTACTAACGGTAAAACTTTATAATGTATACACAACACATTTTCAATTCCTGTAACACGTTACCTTAATTACCTTGAAATCATTACAAAATAATACAAAATAATGAATTCTACATTATTTTCCACAAAATCCATTCTATTCAATTGTTTTAAATTAAAAATAATTAAACTTTAAAAGTTTAATTTCTGTTATATGAAAACTTTTTTATCTTTTAATAAAATTTTTCATGGAAACATTTTCTTAGGAAAAGTTTTTCAAATTTATACAATTTTATTTTACTTTATTTAAAATTTAAATTGTAATTAACTTAACTTAAAACAATAACTTTGCAAATTAAAACGAAAAGTTTTATATAAAAGTTTGAAAATATTATTTAATATTTACAATGACTATATTTTAGAAAAAAATATTAGGTATTTGATTATAAACAATGTAATAATAAAAAAAACTATAAAAAAAATTTTTAAAAAATTTAATTAAAACCTAAATGTAATCAAACAAAACCAAAAAATACATATTAAATAAAACATGAGTTAAAATAAAATCGAAAATTAAAATAACTGTGTAATAAATTGAAAAAATAAATATTATTTAATAAATATTAAAAAAAACTGAAATAACTTTTAACTCTTATTTCAAATTTTTTTGATAATTTAGACACCACCTTTTCATTAAGAATATTTTATAAAATTTTCATAATCAGCATTTTCTTTTAAAATTTTCCAGAAATTTATTTTGCACCCTTTCATCAAAAGCACTGATTGAAGATTTTCTCTTTTAAACTAAAAATATACTTTATATTCAACTTAACTGAAACTTACCTTTAATTTATTTTATTTTTTTTTTTGAATAAACTCAACATTAAATGAAAGAAAGAGATAGAAAAGTAAAAACATTTTTTAAAATAATTTACAATTTCAATTGTATACACTGTTAACTGTGCGAGAGTAAACTAATCAACGGTTGTTTACAAAAAAAAAATAATAAAAAAAAATAAAAAATATAAAACCAAAAACTAGAAAACAGTACAAATTCATATGTACTTCTTCTCATTCAATTTCCTTCCCGTCATTTCATTTTTCATTTCTTTCATACTCATAATATTATAACAAGTGTAAAATATATATATATATATATATATATATACTTTTATTACATATAAATTCTTCTTTTTCTCTTCATTTGACTTCAAATTCTATTTAACTGTTATTTTTTTTTTCTTTTTCTGTTCTTATTTTTTTTTTGTTATTTCATTACTTTACAATTTTAAAGAGTTTTTTTTTTATTCATTTTCATTTTAACATTATATCTTCCATCTCTTTCTTTAACTTTTGTCTTCAAATGTTTACTTAATCCTTCATTTTCTTTGAAACTATATTAAAAAAAAAAAAAAAAAAAATATTACAGTATAAAAGTAAGAGTATAAGAGCACTTATGAATGTACACATACTTCTTTTTATATAATATCATCTATTAAGAATATAAAGATAATTTCTATTAATTTATATAAACATATACATATGTATGTATATAATAATATATAAATTTCGTATAAAATAATATATAAAACTGTTAAATGAGGAAAAAATACGAAAAAAAAAAAAATAAATAAAACAACATAAGTTGAAAAATATTTGTAAGTCTTGTTAATCTAAATGAGTAGATCCGTTATAAAATGTTAAAAAAAAAAATAAAAAAAAAAACTTGGAGCTGCAAAAAAAAATCAAGACTTGAAGAGATGAACATACAAAAGATTTTAGAATTTTAGAAGAAAACATAATTATTACTTACATATAAGATAAATCTACAACAATTTCATTTTGATGAGAAAAAAAATAGACAAACACTAAATAATATCAAGAAAAGGTACAATAAGCACAAATAAATTGAAAATAAAGTGAAAAGGGAGAAGGGGGTGGAGCAAAATAAAATAATACAAAATGCAAAAAATAAAAAAATTATATTGTAGATATGAGTAAATACCAGTGTTGGCATCAACCATTATATAGAACATTAATATGAACAATGGTATTTTATTTAATGCTATAGTATTTTTTTTTAATAAATTGTTTTATATTATAATTAAGTGTTGCATCTTGCTAATTATAGGAATACAAAATAGATGATTCACTTATTTAAGTTGTTTAGTGAAATTTAATTTAATTTTATATCTAATTTAATATGATATATGGTATATATATGATAATTCAAAATAATCAACGATATATATTATTACTATTATTATTGTTACTATTATTATTATTATTATTATTATTATTATTATTAAATATTTTTAATATTTAATTCAACAACAGATAATTGGAACTGTTAGATCTACATTTCCAATTAATAGATAAAGAGTTTCTACTTAATATACTTCTTTGAAGATTTGCCTTGGCAAAATAGTATAAAAATTAAAGTTTTTTCATATGCTGTCGGCAACAAAGATTGTAAAATGCAAAATTAGAACTTCTGGAATTAATCTAGAATTAATTATAAAATTAAAGATCTCGACAAAATATCTACATGTTTTTCGACTTATTGTGCAAAGTTCTAAGTTATAATAATGTTAACACATGATTGTAAGTTCTTTAAGATATAAATCTACAAATGTGAAATTAAGGCAAATAAATAAATAAATAATATAAAGACCTCGTATTATATTATATGAAAAACAGTTTCAAATTTTAATAATCTAATATCAAATTTTGTTTTCTTATGCGACAAGGGCTTCTAATATTTACTTCTGTTTTTAATTAATATTTTTTTAAAGACCAAAACCCACATTCTAGCTGTTAATGTCTTATTTTAAAACTTAATGAAATTAACTGGCCAAATTTTCCTTATTATATTGTAGATTCTGCTGCTATTTTGAAACATAATAAAGATTTAAGTAAGTTTGTACCGATCTTTTTAAAAATTCCAGTACCCTTCTTCTTCTTATCACCATTTTTCTGCACCAAAAGTAAAATTTATTTCAATTTACTTTATAAATTACATAATTTACAAAATTTAAACATAATCTAATCGTTCAGAGAAAACTTGAATTTATGTTATGTTTAGAACATAACATATAAGAAACAAAAAAACATATAAATAACTTCACTAATACTGAATGTTAAAGGATATCTTATAAATGTTTACTGTTTATCTTTTATTTTTTAACTCTTTGCTCTTTCTCTTCTATGCCACGTTATTATATTTTTCTTCTAATCATTCTGTATTTTCTAAAAATAACAAAGTCTTAGCGAGATTATTAAAAAAAAAACAAAGAATGAGAAAATAAAAAGAATTTTCATTTTCCTGTTAATCATAGATTCCTCTGTACAATACAATACATACATTGGTATAATACATATACACATACGTATAAGTATAATAAATAAATAAAGATTTTATCAAAATCGAGGTGCCAAAGGGGATTTCTATTCACATAGAAAAATAAACGAAACCTTTTAATATTTGATTTTGGAAAAAAAATGGATACTCAACAAAACTGATATCAATGTGGTATCATATTAAATTCATCTAGTCCTTATGAAAAAATCAACTTTATATTGTATATAAATGATATAAATGATTGTTTTTGTATTTATATACTATAATGGGTTGTATTAAAGTTACTTAACCAGATGGTGCATTTAATATAAGTTTTATGACATAAAAATATAAGTTTCATACTTTAAATATATAAGATCTATATATTATATATATAATTCGTTTATATAGATGTGTGCAAAAATTTCAAATTTTATATAAATTACAAAATATATAGCAGAAGAAAATTTTGACTTTCATTGATTTTAATATCTCCTGATATTACTATAAGGGTGCGTTTATGTTGGAGCTGCGAAAAGTTATAAGAGCGTCGAAAAAAGCATCGATAAGAGCATAGAAAAAGCTATGTCCTTATGCAGTGTTTATATTGCAACTTCGATAAAAGCAATGTAGAATAAAAAAATAATATTATTTATGGTTGTTTTAGATTTATCTAGTAATATTTTTTTAATTGTTTATTTATTGGAAGGTGAAAGTAATATTAAAAAAATATTAACTTGAAAAAAATATTAAATTATATTTTTTAAAAATTTATTTTATAATTATAAAAAAATTTAAAAAAAAAAATAATACAAAAAAAAATAAAACAAAAAATATTTTATTAACAATAAAAAAAATTTTTATTTTATTACATTATTTAAATATGTATAATTGCACCTCCTTGAGAGTTTGTATTAAAAAAAAAATTAACAAACGAAAATAACATTTATTTAAAAAATTACAATAACAAAAACGAGAGCAAAACATTTATTTAAAAATTTTGATAATCGATAAGAGCGTAGAAAACTGAATAAAGAGTTTTCTATGCTCTTATCGCTTATCGATGATCAAAGCGATGCTCCAACATAAACACCTCTATTTAAATTATGTATTTAGTTTTATACACTATGCTCTTATCGACGCTCTTATCACTAATCGCAGCTCCAACATAAACGCACCCTTAGACTAACCTTTAATTAGTAGTTAGTGAAAATTATTAAAAATTTTATATTAAAACGCAAGAACTGAAGATAAGTAAATCTTTTCAACAGCTTTTCTTGAAGTTACACCCTTGAAATTTTGGAAAAAGGGCAGATTCCGATTACAATTCCTGACTTAAGAAAAGTAGAAAACTTTCAGCTTGTATATTGAATTCATAGGCTTTATGACGCTGTATATTTTCTATATTAAGATAAAATGAGGAAACTTCACTGTAAATAAAATAAAATAAAAAAATATACTGTAATTAAAGGATTATTAGACTTCTAAAATGTATAAAATAAAATACTGGTGGAAGATCTTGGAAATTTCTACTGTTTAAATATGAAAATAAATTGCTGGACTACGGTTAATTGGAAGAAAAACTGTTTCTAATGGTTCATTATCAAAATGAATGTTTTTAATGGTTTAATTCCACATTATCAAAGAAAAGAATTTTAGTTTTTAAAGCTACAAATTTTTAAAGAAACTTTTTAAATAAACTAATTTTATTTGAAATATTTTTTATTATTTCCGGAAGTTGGAAAAAAAAATCTAATCTTATAACGAGGATCGAACTTAAGCTTTTACATCCGAAGCCACATTGCAAACTAACTTCTCTTACTAGTTCGTGGTCAGACTTCAAATATTAAGAATTGTAAATGTATATAAAATAACTTTTATGAACAACTTAAAAAATTTTATTTGAAATGAAACGAATACAATCTATATTTAAAACAGATGTTCCTTAGAAAATACTTAAAAACGCATTCCAAAAAATCCTAAACTTATGAAATGCAAATGCAAATCATGTAATTCGACACAACATTTCCACAATTGTCTTAATGACTCAGACAATTTTAGCTTGATTTTCAAGTTTTTATACATGTTATTTATACTCAATTAATTTTGGAAGGATTCTTTAATTTTAATCGACATTATAAATTCTAACCGATTAACTGTAATCTCTTCTCAATGTCACAAAAACTTTACATAATTGTATTTTAATTTTTTTTCATAATTAATCATAGAATTAAAATAGAAATTACAAAGTCTTAATTGTCTTAATCGTCTATAACTAATTTACCATGATAATTAAATTTTAATCAGTTATATTTTATTTTGTATATAATTTAATTATAATAATTAATTAATTTTTTTCTTATCATTTTAATTATAAATTTGAAAAAATTTTATAAAATAAATTTATTAAATAATATAGTAATTATTAATTTCATAAAAGAATCTTTATATTAATTATTGAATATTAATTAATAATTAAGAAAGTAAAAAGTCTGTTTCCTGAATGGATAATAAATTACATCCTGGATTTCACTTAACTATATACACTTAACATTTTTAAAAAAAACAAGCCACCTATAATTAAAGTTAAATGTCCTTTATTTATTTCTTAACTTTTTAAAAGTTTCTATTTTTTGTTATTTTTACTTTAAATGAATATTCAAAAATTATGTAAATTAACTTTAATAAAATTAAACGTTTAATATGGACGATCCAATTATTTTCATTTTCAGGATTGGGTATTGGTATTTTTTAAAGATTGTCTTTTCGTTTTTACTTTTATTATCGAGACACACATGCTTCTTTCGAAAAATAAGAATTTCAAAACAATTTTAAGACCGAAGATTTTTTCCAACATTAGCAAACAATAAGAATATCTTAAGCTTCTCTATCATTCCGTACACACTAATGCGACCCACATAGGTTTTGATCTTCGAATATTTAATGATAGTCTTCCTCTACTACAGAAGACAGTCTAGAGTTACACATTTGGACTTAAAAGCTATTTTTAAAGACCTCTGGAATTTTAGAAAGCTTAAAATATAAAACATAAAACACTTGAATGATTGTCCAAAAAATGAATAATTAAAATTTATAACTTTTAAAAAAAATTGATAATAATAATAATTTCCAAACCAATGAAGTAATGGAAATTAATAATATTTATGATCAAAATAAGCATATAATTAGTAATTGCGAGATTCTGAAATTATTTCTTTAATAGTCAATAAAAATTGTTTTAAGTTTAAAGGTAAAAGAAAATAATTATTAATAATTATTATTAAAAAAATTCTTTTAAAGTATTTCCGCTTATGTGAACTAATTACAAATTTATTTTTGTATACAAATATTAAATATTAATTTATTAATGGTAATTATTTTTCTCATCTTTTTAAAAATTATTACATAATAATAATTAAATAGAATAGTTTAAAGTATAGATAGCTATGTACAAAATAATATATTAATTTATATTATAATATAATAATTAAATTTGCATAAAATAAGAGATAAAAATTATTTTATTTTATTTTTACATAATATATATAAAAATAGACAATCAATAATTTAATTAATATTATTTCGTAAACTTTAAATCAATGGAACTTTCCAAAAAGTGGGAAATGCCACGTTTTATACAGTTGTTATAACTTCAAGGGACATTAACAAACTAGCTAATGTAGTAGGATAAGGATATGTTAGAGGTCAGCAGAAGACTAATATGAATTTCATAATTTATTTAAAATACAATTAAGATAAGAGCCGGTACTATACCTCATATGGGCCAGTAGTATTATCTAATTGTTTGCGAATTCGTGGAGGAAATTTTCTATCTTCCAAACTTAAATTATTCATTAAATTTTCAAAATACTTGTTCATATTATATTCATACTCTCATCTTCTCATTTTACTTGCTCATATGAATAGTAATGCAGTATTAATAATACAAGTAATAGTAATGCAAGGTAATGCATATGAATAATTATTTATAATAACTTCACTTGTGGACAACTTAAATCAGACTTGTTTTATTATACAAGGTTCAATATTATATTTATGTTTCAATTGAAATTTGTATGATATTCAATTACAGAATTATTGAACTTTATGGAAGAAAATATTCCCAAAATACTTGAATACTTTGAAAATAATTGATTTCTTAACACTTAAATATTTCTGGGTACTATAAATTACTCAAAAATAATTAAGAATCAAAAAATAATTGCAAAAGTAATTACACTCAAAATTTAATTACTTTCTGGGTATTACAAGTATTTTTACTTGTATCTTTTGCTTATGTTTATATTTTGTTAATAGGAATCGAAATCTTAGTAATACTGGGACTTCAAAAAGTAATGAGACTAAGGTAAAAAAATAATTAAAACATTATTTAATCAGACCGGTACATTTAATCAGACTGGTAGTATTTAAAATATCCTTCTCTAATAATTGACAGAGATGTCAAAACTAAATGTGTTAACTGTCACTTATGTAACTAATGAGCAACAGAATGTCCCTTCCATAACTTGTGTGCAACAACTCGCATGACACACATAATTTTTAAAACATTTCAGCCACTGGTATAGGTACCACATATATGTATGTGTTAAAAATATTTGGTAAAAAAGTAAGAAGTATTCTATGTTCTACTACAAGTGCATAATTCTACTGGAAACTTATTTTTTCAAAAATTTTTTTAAATTAAATATTTAATAATAATAAAAAAAAAATCAAATTATAATTACATTTAAAATACAACATATAAAATATTAAAATTTAATAAAATGCAAAATTTAAGAACAAGTTAAAGATTTAATCTATCTAGTACCTATCTAAGGTTTTATTTTCTATGTAATCATAAATATAAGTACATATTTACACAAAAAAAAAAAAACAATTATACTTATATTATTTTAAAACATACATATATATCTACAAAATAAGAGCACTTCATCTTAAATTTTGTCTTTTTTTTTGTTCTTGTTTAATCCAAAAATTTGCTAAAAGGCAACATTTTGTTTATTTTAGATTTTTGTTTTTTTTTTTTTTTTTCAAGTGCACTTTATACATTCACTACACATACACTTACACAAATTATATTTTAATAAAAGTACATGTAAATTAGTTTTCATTTAAATTCAAAAATAATTTATACGAGTATATGGTAAAAATTCAAAGAAATTTTTAATATTCATATGTTTATATCTATAAATATATGTATGTATATATAATATATATATATAGTGTACAATATTATATACATATAAATATTTAATGCATATTATATGAATTTTATATCCAAAATGTAATAAGAACGGGAACCTTGAAAATTTTTTTTTTTTTTAATAAAATAACAGGAAAATAACAACAAAAACAACAACAACAACAACACCTTCTCCTTAATCCTTATCTCTTAAAAAAAAAAATTTTTCAAATTATTTTTTCCTAAAAAATAAAAATATTACAACCTGAAAAATTCATTTTGTAATTTGTAACCCTCCGTAATATAAAAATGTGTTTGTTTTTTTTTCAAGGGCATTTTTTATATGTTTGTTTGTGTGTAAACTTATTGTTTTCTTTTGCATTTAAAATCCGGTATATTTTACACTGATACACCTACATATATAAAATGTACTATATTAAATAAAATTTAAATGTAAAATACCATGCAAAAGAAAAACCATTTTTATTTAAAATTTTTTATATTTATAAAAAAATTATTCATAACGGTAAAAAAATAAATTTTTTAATTAAAAAAACTGGAATTCTTTTGGGAGATGCATAATATTGACAGAATATTTAAAAGCTGTGCATTTATTTATAACAGTTATCACTGTTGGGATTTTAAAATAACAGGAATTAATAATGTGGTAATGCAGCACTGAAATTTGAAGACGCGATGGTTCATTAGTGTTAGTAATGGGAGGGTTTATACCTATGTTAATTAATACTAATTATTTTGCAAAATATAAATTAACCATTAAGCAGATATAATTTGTCAAATCTGAGTGAAATATTTGAAGAGCGATTGAAAATTTGGTATAAAAGGGTTTTAAATCATTAAAAAAATTATAAATCGCTTCCAAATTACAGAAAAATATTGGGTTGATAAATTATAATAATCATTTCAGTTAAGAAAGTCTTGTATCTGTAAGTTTTGCTATATATAATATACATATTAAAATTAATTATGTTATATTATATGCAGGGTGTCTTATCGCCGTGTTTCCAAATGAAAGTGAGTCAAAAGGAATTCAGAATGAACAAAACATTGTTCTGGAAAGGGGGTCTACTTCTCATGATTTTCGAAATAACTGCATTCAAAGTAATTGAGTAAATTTTTTTTAAAGAAATAACAGTTTCGTCCCACTTCATAATAAAAGATTCAACCAATTGTCAGTAGATAGTTGACACTATGTGGTGTCATAATAATATCCAAACCTTTATATTTTCCTCCGTAGTTAAGCTACATGGACTTAAACCCAATAAATATTTTTATTTTTCACTACTGTTTTTATTAAATAACTGTAACCGTTATGAATGTAATAATTTTATTTCATTTTTAAAATCAACTATCCCTCAGCTTTAGTTTAAGCTAACGGAATTTTCTCATTTTTTATAGGTTCTGTTTTAATTTACTAAATTACAAAATTAAACTGCGAAATTAATTTGCGTGACGAGAGTTTTATATACTTTAATTATTTAATCTAATACTTTATTTCATACTAATATGAAACTAAGTTAATAGTAATAGTTAAATTAAACATACTTTAATTTAATATTTACTCAGTAAACTTAATTAGACCATATATTATAATAATTAACCAGCAACAAACTGATTCCTATTCTATATTTTATGACAAACTTTTTCTATACATACTTAATTAAAACACTATATTATTACATAAGATTAAATTATATTTTCTAGAATCTTTCATAATTTTTTAAAAAAAAAAATTTTTTTTTTTACAATGATAAGAGTTTTTCTAAAGACCTCTTACAGCTTAAGTAAATTTTAATACAAGCATTTTCTAATTTATTCTATTATTTTACGCTATACTAAAGAAGGAGAATAGACAACATATTATATACCAGTAAATATAAAAAATAAAATATAATAATATTTATTTATATAAAATGTCCTTGAAAATTGTAATTCTTTAATTTATATTTATTTATTATTCTCATTTTCATTCTATCTTTAAATTATTATTGTCATTTTATAAAGTGCACGTCACTGATTATTCATATGAAATTTTTTTTTTTTTTAATATACACTTATGCAATATATTTTATATATATATATATACAGTTATTTTCTAATTTAATTCTTTTATTTTTTATTTTCAGGTGAGTTCATAACGCAAATTTTATTGTTTTTAATTTGAAAATGGTTTGAGATTGTATTAAAAACAATTAAAAAAAACAACATAGGTATAATAAAAAATAAAATGGATAAGTGAACAGGTATATAGATGGTGTTATTTTAATGAATTAATTTTTTTTTTCAATTGCGTCAAAGAATAATTAAAATTTTTATTTATTTTTTAATGCGAGATATTTAATAAGAACTGGTGTTGATTAAATTGGGCTGCCTTTTGAATCTTGAGTAAATTAAATATTTTACTTTAAGTTATATGAGAGTGTTATTATGTTGAACTAAATTCGCCTAAAAGTATGCAAAATACATATAATTTTGCAGGTTTAAGTTAAACTACTTGGATTGTTCAAGCCTAATGGTAAATTACATGGTGCTTATAGAGGAGTAGTACAGTATGGGTTAAAGTTCTTTATGGGTTGGAAAAGATTTTTAATGCAAGAAATAATTATTAAATAACTGTAAAAATTTTAAATTCCATTTTGGCAGGTAATGTAGTGCAAAGTAAGATGAAACTTATAATATTATTCAAATTAAATAATTATAAACTAATCATTGGGATCGAATACCTTAAAAGTTTTGACAACAAAGCGTATTAATATAAATAAATATATAAACTCTAATACTATGAAATTCTTTCAAAGGTTTCTTTGATGTTGGCATCCCGCATCAAATTCGTAAAATTTGACTCCAATTTCTAAGTGTAAACATTACTCTCACTTTTAAAACTTATGGTACCTTCACAATGTATTTAAAAATTTATAAAAAAGTAGAATTCATCTTAAATTACTTAAACAATACTTCCACAACTTACAACATTTGGCAACCTTAAAATAAATAAAAAATTCAACTTAAAAGACATTTTAAATAAAAATTGTTATAGAATTAAAATGTTTGTTTTTTTCAAGTACAATATATGTGTGCTATAAAAAAGAGTTTATTTTGCTATTTTAGTGTTGAATATTTTATATTTAGTGGTATTATATACAAATTGTGTAGTTGTGTAGTAGAGATCCTTCAAAGTGAGAATGTTAATTTTTTGTTGATAATATTATTTTCATTTTAAATTCACACAGTCAATTTTTTTTTTGTCCTTTAATATTTCATACAAAAAGTATAGTACATAAAAACAAATAGAGATGGCTCTTCTTCATTTTTATAATTACTATTATATTTTATCAGTCAACCTCACCTTCACGCGGTGAAACCCGCTTACTAACAGACGAGGCTCTGACGACCGAGTATTGGCGGTATAACCATAGTGAACAATCCTCTGGTGGAAATGACCAGATGAGAAACACACGGCCCTAAAAATTGGAGGTTGGACGTCGGGCTAACAACCCACCCCGTAAAAAAAGCATTGTTACGAGAGATTTACTACAGCCTCGGATACAGATGGATTTAAACAATATACGACCCATGCAACGGAAAAAGGATTATGATTTGAACATCGGAACTTGGAATGTTAGAACAATGCTGCAACCTGGAAAAATGCAAGAAATTGTCCAAGAAGCACAAAAAGCCAAATTAGACGTCATCGCTCTACAAGAAGTAAGATGGAAAGGGAATGGCAGAATAGACAAACGAGATTTCTCACTACTATATAGTGGAAACCAAGAGCGAACTGGACAATATGGCACTGGCTTCATCGTAATGAAAAAACTAAAAAATTCAATATTAGGCTTCACCCCAATAAATGATCGTATATGCACGCTGAAAATTAAAGGAAAATTTAACAACATAACTCTGATATCATCCTACGCACCCACAGAGGACGCTACAGAAACATCTAAGGATGAATTTTATTATGATTTGGAAAGGACGTGTGATACGGTTGGGAAATATGACACTTTAATAGTCTTAGGAGACTTCAACGCTAAAATCGGTAAAGAGCCGTTTATCGAGGGCATCGGTGGAATGAACTCACTACACGACGAAACATCAGCAAACGGGTTAAGATTGTGTCACTTTGCAGCAGGATACAACTTATACATCGCTAGTAGTCATTTTCCACACAAAAATATACATAAAGGTACCTGGAAAATACCAGCAAATGGAAGAACGAACCAGATTGACCATGTCCTAGTGACCAAAAGAAGAATGTCCTCAGTAATGAATGTACGTACATGTCGCGGATTAAACTGCGACAGTGACCACTTCCTAGTCAAAGTAACACTTCGACAACGAATCTCAAACATCGCAAAAAAGAGGGGAGAAAAGAAAAAGAAATGGGATACAGAAAAACTAAAAGCAACAGGGGTATTAGAAAACTATCAAACCAAACTTGGAGATAATCTGAATTGCCTAAGAGATATGACTACAGAACTAACAACTATAGAAGAAGACTGGTTAAACATTAAACGTGCAATAAACTCAACAGTTCAAGAAACCATAGGCATAAAGACGAATAGAAGAAATGAAGAATGGTTTGACATAGAATGTACTGAAGCAATTAAAGACAAGAATGAAGCCAGGCTAAAAATGATACAAAGAAATACAAGGAGAAACGAGGAGATCTATAAAACGAAAAGGAAATATGCCACTAAGCTTTGTAGACAAAAAAAACGTAGTTACATGAAGAAACGTGTTGAAGAAATTGAATCCAACTTCAACAACAAAGACATAAAAAATTTTTACAAAGGACTAAAAGAAGAAACAAGAAATTTCCAACCTAAATTGACAAATTGCAAGGATAAAAATGGTTTTATTCTATCTGACGAACACCAAATTATAGATAGGTGGAAACAGTACTTTGAAGAACTTTTCAATATTGACAATAACAATAATGATGGAGTAACATTTTCATTTCACATAGAAGGAGATAATGAACGAAATCCTAATACGGAAGAGCCGACAATTGAAGAAACTACAGCAGCAATTAATAAACTTAAAAACGGAAAATCACCAGGCGAAGACGGTATTACTGCAGAACTTTTTAAAAAAGGAGGGGAAGAGCTGCTTCATCACTTACACAGATTAATGTGTAAAATATGGAGGAATGAAAGCATGCCGAAAGAATGGGAAATTGGTACCATATTCCCTATCCACAAAAAAGGAGATAAACTAAATTGCAGTAACTACAGGGGTATCATGTTACTAAATGTTGCATATAAGATTTTTAGCAAAATTTTATACGAAAGACTAAACGAGAAAGCAGAAACCATCTTAGCTGAGTATCAATGCGGTTTTAGACCAAACAGATCAACAACAGACCAAGTTTTTCTCATAAAGCAAAACATGGAAAAATGCTACGAATACAATCTTGACTTGCATATACTATTTGTTGATTTCAAACAAGCTTTCGACAGCATTAAAAGAGAGGAAATACCAAAAATTTTGCACAATTTGGGATACCCTGAAAAACTAATTCGACTTACAATGATGACCTTAAATAACACCAGAAGCAGCGTCATAGTACAAAATCAAATTTCAGAGGTTTTCAGCATAAAAACAGGTGTAAAACAAGGCGACACATTATCGTCAGTGATTTTCAACCTTATGCTGCATTACGTAACGAAAGATCTAGATAGAGGGGGAAATATATTCAACAAATCATCACAAATTAACGCTTTTGCTGACGATATTGCTATAATAGCCAGAAACAAAAGAGCTATGGTTGAGCAGTTCGTGAAACTCGAAGCAGAAGCTATCAAAATTGGCTTAAGAATAAATGAAAATAAAACAAAATATATGATATTATCACGCTCAAACACTAGGCGCAGCCCGCAAAACATAACAATCGGAGAATACAACTTCGAAGGCGTAGATAATTTTACGTATTTGGGAGTATTGCTCAACAACGACAACAGCATGCACTGTTCAATACAAAATAGAATCCAAGCGGCCAACAAATGCTACTATGCACATCAAAAACTATTTAAATCGAAGCTTTTATCTAGACATTCAAAACTGTGTATGTATAAAACCCTAGTTAGACCAGTATTGACCTATGGTGCGGAAAATTGGACATTATCAATATCAGACGAAAATAGTCTAAAAATTTTTGAACGCAAAATTTTAAGGAAAATATTTGGACCGAAACAAAATCTACACGGTGAATATATGCACAGAAACAATCAAGAACTACAACTACTAATAAATAATGAAGACGTGGTCCGCTTTATTAAAGCACAAAGAATTAGATGGGCTGGACACGTTGCTAGAATGGCAAATAATAGGTCACAAAGACTTATATTAGATGTTGCTCCACCTGTAAATAGATACAGAGGAAGACCAAGGCTAAGATGGACAGATGGCTTAGAAAATGATTTAAGAAAACTTAATATCAGAAACTGGAAAGTTGCAGCACAAAATCGACAAGTATGGCGGGCAGCAGTAAATCAGGCTAAAACTCACCCCGAGTTGTGACGCCATTTGATGATGATGATGATTATATTTTATATTGTTTTATTTTCAAAAATTTGTATAAGCTGTTCTCCATTAAAAAAATGAGTAGTTTTTTTTTTTTTATTTTATTTCTTTTGCATTATTTATTTCATTTTATTTAAAGAGAACTTGTAATTTTCGTATTTTAAAAAATTGAATAGAGACTTTTTTTCAATTGTGAAAATTAAAAAAAAATTTTGTTCAGGCAAAATATAGTGTTTTTTTTTTCACTCATTCTAAAGTATTATTTTATATGCATGTGCATTAATATAGTGAGGTCCTTGGACATGATCAAATATACCTACGTTATGCAAGTGTTAAAACAAAAACAAGAAAACAACTTTTTTAAATATGAATAATTTGTATGAATTTGACAATGACTTTGACATTTAAAAAAAAAAAAATATTGTTTCACATTTTTTCAATTTCAAGGAGTATTTCAATACAGAGAGAGCTTGAGGAGCTTATTTTAAAGGACGATAGTTACTTTTATTAAGTGCATTTAATACATTATACAATATAATATTGACATCGCAGTGAAAGAGATTTGGACCATGAAATAAAGGACGCTAAGTAAATTAGCGTAGGATATTTTATTCAAGGACATTTGGTGTACATTTGGAAAAAGTACATTTGATGTATACAATACGAAAACGTATGTATAAAAAAGTGTTGCATTATCCAATTACACTTAGCAAGATTTTCACTCCAGTAATTACAGAACGATGCAAAACCTTTTTAGTCCTTTTATTTAGTTGCAGGACTTTTTTATGATAGTTTGAGTAATTTGATGATTGAATTGTGCTAGTTGTATCTATTTTAATTTTTCAGATAGGAACTGTATAATATACTAAATCATGGCTATTTCAGTCGCAATTGGCATATAAATTATATACGTTTTATAGGACGTTTTTATTAAACAAGTATTCAAGAGAAATAGAATTTTTCAAAATGAAAAACGTTTTAAATTCGTTTGTTTATCAAATGGAACATTAAAATCTCATGTGCTAGAGTGCTAAAGAGCGCAATCTTAATTAAATTCACATACATCGCAAAATCAACTCAGTGTCATAAAATGAAAACTGAATATAATATGGGGTGAATAGATTGAATTAGCTCCAAAAATAACTAAGAGAGCTAAAAGGATCCCGTTTTCTAAAATCTGTAAGTACTTTTTTTTTTTTTTTTTTTTTTAATTTATAGTTCTTTTTTAATTTAACAAATAAGCAGAACAAAAACTTAACACTAAATCAAAAATCATGTTATACTCTAAAGCGAGCTGACAACAAATCAGAATTAAAAAAAATAAATTACAAACAATTATCTACAATATTAGTAATGAAATTAATGAAAAAACGAGGAAGATTATAGTTGCCCTTGTCAACTTTTAGATACCCGTGCATACCCACTAACCGTTATTTATTTCCTCTATGCTATTATAAATATTACAAAAAAAATATAAGAAAGTAAAATAGTTAAAAAAAAATTTACCTTTTTATCCCATAATTTTAGCTTAAAAAAAAATTAAATTTTTAATTCCATTATACTACCATAATTTTTGCTTAAAAACAAAAAAAAAAAAATAGCCCGCCCTAAAAGTTGGTCCGAGTGATGTCCAACTTTGCCAACTAACTTGCCCTATTACTTTATCTGCCCAGTTTTGATTTTAACCTCGTAACTTCATTAGATTCACAGTTATCGAATTGATTACTTTGTATGGCAGTTGCCCGAAAACGGGGCCGTAACATTTTGAAACTTCATATAAGTGCTCGATTCATTATATAACTAACAGTGTGTAATTTTCATCCTCGTAGTATAATCAGTTTTCAAGAAATTCATATTGGTGCAAAAAAGTTGTATGGCAGCCCCCCGAAAATGAAGTCGTAACATTTTAAAACTTCATATAAGTTCTTGATTCATTATAAAACTAACCGTGTGTAATTTTCATCTTCCTGGTATAATTACTTTTGAAGAAATTCATATTGATTTAAATAAGTTGTGTGGCAGCTCCCCGAAACCTTGATCTGGTCTTAACCAAAAAAAATAGGGAACCTAAAAAATGTCCCAAAAATGTTTTGTGTGAATTTCAAAACTCTTGCTCTAATTTTTCAATTCCATCTCTTATAATTAATTTTTAATTCACGAATATATTAAACTTAAGCCAAATCAACTTCATATGATCACATTCATATAATAATCATCATGATAGATAATACTCATCGTCATCATATTCATATATGATTCATCATATATATTCATAATTATCTATCAATATCAATAAGCCATTTACTTAAAAAAATCTTTGTCTTCTTTTTTTTTGCTTATCTTAAATAAACTACGCATCATTTAAATCATATGAAATTCTAACTCGAAATCTTTATCTACTTTTTGTAACAAAAACAAAAAACAAAAAAACAAAAAAACAAAAACAAACAAAATTCATATAATTTCATGTTAAATACTTCATGTTAAAATTTTTGTATGAAAATATTGGAGTTAAAAAAGTTAGCTGTTCGAGAGCTACCCGAAGTTTTGGTCCGATCTTAACCAAAAAAAATAGGGAACCTAGAAATTGATTGAAAAATATTTTGTGAAAATTTCAAAACTGTAGCTCTTTTAGTTTTTGAGTTATCGTGCTGACACACAGACGGACGGACGGACAGACACACATAGCTAGATCGACTAATTTTTCGATTCTGAGCCGATACGTACCCTTGACACTATATCTAGCTCGTCTAGATCGATGCGTTACAAACGGAGGAGCAAATCTAATATACCCGATGTCATATATGTATGCACGGGTATAATGATTATAATTCATAAATCTCAAAGTACAAAGTCCAAATCTAAAATATTTTTTAAAAATTTTACGCATCATTTAAATCGTATGAAATCGTAATCGAAATCGTTATCAACAACAAAAACAAGAAAACAAACAACAAAAAAAAACAAAATTCATGTAATTTCATGTTAAATACAATATGCATACATAGTAAAATTTTAGATTTTTGTATTAAAATATTGGAGTTAAAAAAGTTAGTTGTTCGAGAGCTACCCGAAGTTTTGGTCCGATCTTAACCAAAAAAAATAGGGAACCTAGAAATTGATTGAAAAATATTTTGTGAAAATTTCAAAACTGTAGCTCTTTTAGTTTTTGAGTTATCGTGCTGACACACAGACGGACGGACAGACAGACATAGCTAGATCGATTCATTTTTCGATTCTGAGCCGATACGTACCCTTGGCACTATATCTAGCTCTTCTAGATCGATGCGTTACAAACGGAGGAGCAAATCTAATATACCCGATGTCATATATGTATGCACGGGTATAAAAAACGGTTTTTGTAAAAGTCTTTTCTAAAAAAAAAGTACTCTTATTAGTGGCTCTTACTTATATGTTAATAATAGTCTACTAGTTTTTTTCTTTTTTTTACGTCAAAATTATGGGGTAATGAGTTAAATGTATAAGGGAAGTAAATTACGGTTTATTTTATACACCATAGTGGGTATGCACGGGTATCTAAAAGTTGACAAGGGCAACTATAATCTTCCTCGTTTTTTACAAAATTTAATATTTTTAATATACTAAATTATAATACTGATTTTGAGTATATCTCTAATATCGTGCCTAGTTCAAAGTCCCATATGTACATATATAAAAATATTCCAGACAAAAGGGAATTTCAGAAATTTGAATTAACTCTAAAATCACTATTTAGAGATTCAAAATTCTCGTATATTCATTATTTCATATTTTAATTTTTACAGTATTATGTGAGTATCTCTGATTTTGAATTCATTTCAAACACCTTTCCTAATTAAGAGCGCTGCATTTTTGAACCTTTTTGACTTTAGGAAGGAACCTGTGATACAAATGTACAGTTTAGGATATTTGGTTAGATACTTTTGAAGGGATATTAAGGAGAAAGATGTTAAAAGATTCTAAAGAAAGATTCTTCTTAAATTTAATTATTTGTTTCACACACGAATAACCAAGTTTAGGCAATACATTGAACGGAATATGGTTTCATAGTCTTGACACGCGCATAACAAACGAATTTCCGTAAGCCCTGTTACGCCATCTTAACAATTCGACGCAGTTAGAATGCGCATCCGTTGGAGATCCTTTTTTCACGTTGGAAAACTTTAAGTGGAGGCATTAATTGTTTTATTCTTTTATCTCTTTAAATTATATTTAAAAAATTTCTAAGTATCTAACCAAAACGTAATCAGAAATTTTTTTGTCCAATAATTTACTAAAGTCCTTAAAATAACTCAATAAATTTTGAATATATTATTTATATCTTCTCAATCATATTATATTTTATATGTATCAAAATTGTATATAAAAATTTTTTTAATGTATATTAATATTTTTTTTTTTTTATAACTTTATTTGAAAATCAAATAACATCAAAATTAAATTGTTTGGAAGTATTAAACCATATAATATTACACAAAATATTATCCCTTCATTTTAATATATACATGTGTACAATATAATATGCCTATCTTTTGTATATGTATGCTAATCAACTACCGCAGCAACCAACCGCCAACCATTCAAAAAAAAAAAAAAATAAACAAATAAAAAAAAAATTTACTCAATTTTCATATTATATATTTTCTATTTTTTTTTTTTTTTTTTTTGATTGTAAAAAAATTTTCCGGCAAAAATAAAATAAATTTTGTTATCATTTTTCCAGATCAGAATTAAAATAAAATTTACGCAAAAAGAAAATTGCTTTAAAATTAAATTGATTTGAATTAATTCGATCCTAGAATATTATATTATATAATGTATACATGTCCTAGCACACTTATTCAATTCAGTCAGACAATCGATTCCAATTGTTGTTTTTGTTGTTGTTGTTTTTTTTTTATTGTTATGATTATTATTATTATTTGGTTAATGGGTATTGGTGTTGGTTTGTTGGTTGGTCTATACTAAATCGGTTTAACTTAAATTTTGAATAGAATTAAATTAAATATTATTACAAAATATAAAAATTTAAACGCTGGTGTAATTGGAGTGTTCTAAGCTAAATATGAGATAGAAATGGTTTCCACTCTACGCAAAATTGATCATATAAAAAATAGAAATACTTTTTAGTGAAATTTACCGGATTAATCTAAAAATGGACATGAATGGTAATTATTGTAAAAGTAATGTAAATAATACCTAGTAAGACTGCTGACAAGCTTCTGTTAGCCAAACATTCTGTATTTAAAATTTTTAATTAAATGAAAAATTGTAGAATTAAAACCAAGACCAATTGATATAAGCTTTTCTTTTTGCATAATGTGGTTTGTACTGTAAATTCTCATTATTTTATATACGAGCGCCCCCTCCTCCCACTACTCCATCTGTGGAAAAATTTTACCCATATGCGAAGCCGTTATTTATTTTGGCAAACAAAGCATTCGCATCAAATTTCATTAAAATCATAGTTAATAGTAATCGACCTACTTCATGATATTCTGTAAACTTAATAATCAAACGGCCTATTTGACCAAATTTACAATTCTACAAGTTCTACAGAGATTTCAAATTGGTAAATTTTTTAAAATTTATATTTTTTTTTATAAGAAAAATTTATTAAGGTTGTAAGACTTTTAGAATTGTAAGTTTGATAAGATAGGCTCCAGCTTTCAAAAAAGCTTAAATTGAAATTCAATTCAGCTTAAGATGAATGAAAACTTATAATCCAAGAAATATTTAGTGCCTAGATTTGATTCTGAATATGAAAAAGGGGGTTGGTAACAATATAACGGACTACACGAAGTAAAATCGAAAAATAGAATAACATAAAGAATGTTTAGAAACATTAAAAATTAAATCGATTTTATAATACATATAGATAGATTATATTCTAATACTCATATATGTACATTAAAAGATAATAAAATTTTATTAACTCTCTTGAAAAAGATAAAAAGATACTGCATAATATATTGTACTAGCTATATTACAATTTACACACAGCTATATTAAAAAACGTTTATATATTACTCATAGAATATATTTGTATGCCATATATATACGGGGTGTCTTACAATAAATGAGTATAGTATTACTTAAGCTGATTGAGGTGAAAAGTAAAAGCTTCCAATTTTATTAGACATAAGAAGCTACTTCGTATCAAAAAATTAAGCACTTTTAAATGTGATATGAGTTTTTTATAAAGTTATGTGTGGTGCTATGCTTTATTAGTTGTTAGAGATTTTCAATATTAGATGTTAATGACATTGATATGTATAATATAAGTCTTTAATAGTCTGTGACATATCGTCATTTATCATTAAAAAAAAATTTAACGGAATCCTGGAACTATAGTACTTTACTTGGGTGTATATTAAATTCCTATATAGTTCATATATAGTTATAGTTCACGTAACTTGAATTTATTACAATTAATCATAATAATAAGAAAACCAAATTTTTTTATATAGCTGAGACAATGTCGACGGCGTTCGAAAATGTATGAGACTTAACAATCTCAATGACGTATACAATTTGTTTGAAATTTTTCATCATTAAACGGCGTAGATTGTCAAATTTGTGCTGTCAAAAAGTAAATCTGTTCTATTAGTATTGTATAAATTAGTTTTAATTTTATTTTGTAGCCGCTATTAAGCAAATATTTAAAATAACAAAATGAATTTCGATTAAAAATTAATTAACTTGTCATTTGTTAATGTTTGACTTCTAACTGTCAATGTCATTTTTTAAAAATTTTAAACGCCGTTGAGAAAATTCGCAAATGGCGCACGTGAAAAACGTCAACATTAAATTATTTACTTTCCAGCTTCCTTAACCTCCCGCTCTGGTTCTTTAAACTTCCTGCGGAGCACTCAGTTAATATTATGTTATTTATTCGATTTTTTTTTTAAATAAGCGATTTTCTATTTTCAGCATTCATTCGTATTTTATATATTTGAAAATCGTAATTTGTTTTTGTTGTTATTCGATTTTTTTTTTTTTTATCGTTTTCATATTTCGTGAAACAAAAATCCAATAATTCTTTGACCAAATCAAATGGTCCATTAAAATACTTGAAAAAACAAAAAAAATTATGAATAATAAAATAAAACAAAGTAAAATTTTGAAAAAGAGTTTTAAAGTATACTTATTCGCCCTAAAGAGAATTTCAAAAAAGAATTGTTTGAATATTTTTTTATATTTAAATATAAAAAAAAAAATTTAATTTAATATTTCTTTTATTATATTTTTCATTTAAAAAAAAAAAAAACTTTTTACAATCAAAGTCAAAGGAAAATAAAATAATAATGCCCTGGAAAATATTTTATTATAATATTATGTATAGTAGTTAAATCTCTCTTTTTTTATACTAATAAGTCATATTGTTAATATTATGATTATTAAAAATTAGCTTTGTTCATTCAATAGAAAAAATCGAGGTCAATTTAAATTATAGGTTACGATTAAAAAATAGAGATCTAATTGCGTTTTCTCCTCAGGGAATTTGGGAAACTTTAAGTCAAAGTTAATAAGTAATCCACTCTTTAATATTGAAAAGTTAAATTACAACTAATCAAATAATCTAATAATCTTTTTTTCTGATAAGTTTTTGCTTCAATAATTAATTCCTCAATAACTTGAACCTCAATAACTTTTTGATTAGTAAAAATACTGACTTATCATTAAAGTGCACTTCAGAAGCTAAGTTAGTAATAATTGCACTGGTTTACAATTATTATGCATTAAATGACATTGCACGAGAAATAAAACTGATCCCATTTCTCAGTCATATTGTAAATATTTTATTCCACTCTCTAACAAAGAGAGAGTGGTCAACAACAGTGGTGAGATAATGATTGAATCGATCCGCAATAAGGTTAAATCAGTTGACTCAATACCATCGAAGATGCGGTTGTTGACTAATTCGCGGTAGATTTGTTCACTCTTAATTTTTAACGTAATATATCTATAGCCCTATATTTATTAGAACTACTGCACAAATTATGATTTATACTCCGAGATACTAATCAATACTAAAAACGACCAGGGTCCTCTAATCTCATTAATGTAAATCGCACACTTATTATTTAGAATTTTATTGTACTTTGATTAGAAATCATTATTTCTCCATACTTGTATTTTTAGTCAGCTTTCCTAACATTTGCTTTTTTTCAATAATTCACTTTTCAAGTCCAATACTGTATAGCGCTTCATTTCAAAATTAAAGATTAGAAAATAAATTTAAATTCAAATTTAATAACTTTTTATTTTTCATGTAATTTTTATGTAATTTTTTTAAAAAAACCAAAATTTTATGCGTTTTTATTTTAAAATTTCATAAAAAATGTTTTTTTAATATATTTTCGACCACGTTCATTTTATTTAAAATGATTATTACCTTCCCCCTTTACCCCTCCCTTATGTTATCTTAAAATTCACTTCAGTTGAAGTTGATTAAAAATTTTATTTTGCGGCAAAAATTCAAAAAAAAAATTCTAAATATCAAAAATATAGATTTTAATAAATTTTATAATATTGGATTGGAGTTGGAAACCATTTAATTAGATCAATTAAATGATATAGGGTCAATGTTATGATATTAGATAAAAAAACCTAGAATTCTCTCCCCCTCTTCTGTACCAAATATTAGAGAGATCTAATATCAAATGAAATGTTTAGCTATAAATAATTTTAAATAGGCAGAAATAAAAATATCAATTTTATGTAATAAAATAGAATTTTTTTTTTAAACTTGACATAATAAAATATTATTCATTTCTTTAATATTTAATTTTTTTTTTATTTTTCAAATTAAATATTTTTTTTTTTTTTAATGGAATATCCTTGTTAAAAAGCAAACTTCCGCATTCAACTTTATTAATATTTAAATTCTTCTTAAAAATTGACATTTTTTAAAATCAATTTATTTTATTTGATTGATTTCTTAATTAAATTTGAATGTAAAAATGTTTTTTTTTTGTATGAGTACAGATACATAATATATATTATGTAGATATGTTTGTACATGATTGTATTCAGCTGTGCTTTTAATTGATTATCTATATTGTAGATTAATAATGAAGAACTGGAGTAAAAGTGTTCTTTATACAAGGTGTTGAATTTACAATTTTTAAAATATAAGTGAATCAACTTTAATTAATTTGATTTGGCGACGATATCTTCCATTTTAATTTCACTTTTAACTTTTCAAATATCCCGATTTAAAATTCCACTTTCAAAAAAACCGCCACGAGCAAATCCCGTTATTCGTATTTAAGTCGTTTTCCTCATTAATTAGAAAAGGCTGAATTTTTAAAATCGGAATTAAGAATCAAATCATGAAGATAGTTTTTGAAAAACCATACTTAAACTGTGCAATACTTAAACAACGGTACTGTAAAACGGTACGACAGCGTAAAAAACCTGATATAAAAGATGGAAATTTGTGAGCAAGTTTCTTTTTTACTTAAATGCGTATTAGATGTTAGCTTCTAGTCCGTAATCAAGAGCAGAGAAAAAGGGCTAGTTGAAAACCAATATATTGTAAATTTATTCACCACACAAACCCACCTTTTTGGTTATTTTGATATTGGGCATAGCATATGCCGTCTCAACACGTAGGCCTTGCGACCCGCTTTAATACCTATAATAATGCTTGGAATTCAATATTTAAATTAAATTTGTCGTAGAATGCGGCAATCTTAAAATTAAGATTTAAAATTATAGAAATTACAGACCTAACGGTAAATCCCTCCCACAGATTATGACAAATCAGTATGAATCAATTTATAATTAAACTTCGTGAAAATTAACACGAAAAATCTTTCACATCTGTGAACTTTTAAAACTTTTATTCATTTTTAATCTATATTTCGTAGTTCTAAAGAAAATTAAGATTTAATTTCAAAAAACACATTTAAAATCAAATAAAAGTTAAATTTTACTTTGTAATTAATTTTCAAGAGTTTTAAAATGGAAAAATAAAGATTTTCAATTTTATTCTTCCAATGTTTATAATATATATAATTATATACAGTTATAAAATTATAAATAAATATATATACAATTATACATAAATATAAACATGTATTAATTTTCACAATATCCTCCATTTAAAAAAAAATAACTTGAATACTGATAATGTTATTAGCATGAAAAATGGATAGAATTTAATCGAATTAAATCAAAACCCTCTGAAAATTTGAACATAAAAGTGATTAAGGAAAAAAAATTTTTTCTATAAATAAATTATTATTTAATAGAAAATTGAATACGTAAAAAACCATTTTTAGACCATAAAGTGATGGGGGTAGGCTATTTCATAAAATGTTAAAATTTAAAAGAAATGAAAAACTGAAATTTATACGTTGAATTTGAATTTTATTTTAAAATTTTTAATTAAATTAGAGATCCTTTATTTATTTAGTTTTATTAACAGCTGACAGCCAAATTAAATTGTAGCATATTTTTAGGAGTTATGTATAAAATCGAATTCTCGTATGAAAACATTCTTAAAAATATCTTGTGAGAATTCGAAAATTGAGTGGGTTTATTTAGTTATGATAAATGGAGATCAGTACAAAATCTGTTATACGTATGGAATTCAATTGACCCCAGCCTGCTGTTCAATTCTGCTTTCCTAAGAAGAAAGTCGTTTCTACATTTTCTTGGTTTAGTGTTTTATATGTTGCATTATTTTTGAATTTTTGAAAAACAAATATATTAAATAAAGTAAAACAATTTTTTTTAACTTACTGATAAGATAGTATTAAGCGTTCATAGTTAATTTGGACATACGATTGTTTTGCTAAGCAATACTAGATTTAATAATTTATTAAGGCTTAGACATAGATGCGACACATTAGTTATATGAATTTGCAACGAGGTATGTGAGGTTTTTTTTTAGTACTAAATTGTGAGACATTTATCTAATGTCAAATATTCCATTATCCCGAAAATTCGCTTTTGGCACTTACGACCTTTTCCTTAGCATGGCAGAATTGCTCCCGAAGTCAACAAGTTACATTTTTAAGAAACGCTTGATTATTTTTTTTCAAAGTTTTGTTAAAAAATTGAATACGTAAATTCAATCGCTACAATACTAATAAATGAGTCAATTCAAATTCTCACATTTCTCCTCCTTCAAACCAATAACGAAAGACCTTAAATTAAACTGAAGGAATCAATAAGTTTTTCCAATTAATAAAGAAAACTGTCCCAATTCATAACACATTTTTTAAAAATCTTTTTCGCGTTTTATTGTAAATTAAATTCGATATGAAGGGAATATTATATTTTTTCCATATTTCGAAATTAAAAATTTATCAAATAGCATATTTTTAAATTCGAAGAAAAGCAAATTAAAATAAAATATTATATACAATTATAAATAATGTATAATAATCCTATGATTTTAAGGGAAGGATCATTTCTCTTATTTTTTTTTTTTTTAATTTCTTTTTAATGCTTTTAAGTTTTAATCTAAAACGATTATTATTAATTGATTTAGAAATATAATTGCCAGCAAATTTAGTGCTAATTATGTCCATTAAAATAAAATTTTTTTTTTTATATTTTTTATTCTTTAGGAAAATTAAAAGCGTTTTAAATTTATTTTTATATTATTTTAATTTTATTCTTTTTTTTAAGAATTAATTTAACTTCTCGCTTATTATAATTATATTGAAAATTATATATAGTGCAAGATATAAATTTAATTACACAAATTCGAAAGAAAAAATATTTTAAAATTTTATTTTAGAAAATCAAATTATTGGATAATTTAATTTAGAACATTTCGATACACCAACGAAGTTTTGTTTAAATAAAGACCACTTTCTAGATTATAAGGAAGAAAAAGGATTTTTAAAGTTTTAATACTAGTATTATCTGACTGTTGGCGTAGTAGTAAAGACGTCGTCTTTTATGCGCAAGATCTCGGGTTCACACCTCGGTCAGATCATATCCAATAAAAATATATCGTAAAATTCTATAAATATATCGTAATAGTTTATATCGTAATATAAAATAAGATTTAATAAAAATATATAAAAAACTCTTGTATAAGTTAATAGATGGCGCACAAAATTAACATCTATTTATTCATACAATAGCTATAGCTGAGTAATCAACGGCTTAGTGAATATAACGATTAAAGAAACTGAAGCCTAATCGACATAGACTTGGTGAATTCCCTATATTCGTTAAAGGAGTGGACAAGGAAAAAAAGAAAAAAATAGTATTACTAGTACTATAATAAGTTCTTTTATAATGTTATTAAATTCTACTAGATATATATATTAATAAATTTGTATTTTAGAATTAATAAATTTCGTTAAAGCAACCTGATAAGACGCATTCTCTTAATTACGACCCCGTTAAATTTTGAAACCCATCATCATATAATTTAATTATATGACTATAACTGTAACAACACGTGCGGTGTTACCGCATGCTAATAAGTATAAGTTTTTATATATTATATTATTTACAAGATGAACTCTTAATTATTATCACCAACTTTTAAACTAATAATTACTTACTGCCTAATACTTTTTTTTTAATATTTAAGGAACTTTAAGAATTTAAAATTTGAGTCTACATAATTAAACCTAAAAGAATTTTAAGGACTTCTGGTCAAGTTTTGACTCAAATTCTGTTTAAATAATTTAAATTCTCTGCTTTGAACGAATTTTAAAATGATTGTAGAGAATGTTTTGATCCTTTTTAATTCTAAGTATTTCTTCCGAGAAATTTATTTCATAATTTCTAATGCATGCAGTTTTAACAATTTTCTACTGATGCTCATCCTAAATCCTAATTCTAATAAATCCTTAATTCTCATTTATAGATAGTTTAAAGACCTTCTTTAAACACTTTTAAAAGAATTTTCATTCAACGTCACATTAATATTTAACAAAACATATTTTAAATATTTGTTAAATCAATGTTGAAGATCACAAAATATCTATAAAGTGCTCCAGCACATTCCATAAAAACTTTTATTAGGTCAACAATTTTATGAAGAACTCATTTAAACTTTAAAGATCAATTACAAAAAAAAAAAGAAATTCTAAAATGCTAGATTGAATTAAATTTAATTTAAAAATTCAATAATAGATAATAATACTGTCAATTTGAAAATATATTCTTTAAAATTTTAAATACTCGAAAAAGTTTAATATAATAAAAATTAAATAAACTTTTTTATTTTAAATAAAATAATATTTTAAAATCATCATAATATTAAATCAGGAAAATTAAATTAAATTTTTTTTTTTATTATGCACTTGATTATAAAAAAATTATTAAAGAAACCCATCCAAAAATTAATAAGTTCCTTGTTCAAAAAAAATTAGTATTTAAATTTCATTTAAATCAAGAGCGATCAAGATTATAAATATCTTAATTTTGAGTCTCAATTTTTCCATAAATTATTCAATAAATTTCATAACAAATTTCTACTTTAAAATTTAATATTCGAGTCCGAGATCTTTTTTACCCATTAAACCCCGATCTCTATTACCAAATTTCGATAAATTAAAACTACAAAAATTTTATTAATTTAAACCTTAAAGTTTAAAGCTTCTCGAACCTTTTTTATATGTTTTAGATAATTTTTCTAATTTTTAAATAAATGGTTCACTAACATTTTCACATTTTTATGTTTTAAAACAACAATTCATTAAAAAATTTTCTTTAATTATTATATTGCACAGAAAAATTCGAAAAAAAACACAATGAAACATACAAAATCATTAATATTTTTTTTTTTAAATAATTTCAAGGTAAAATTCAAGATAAAAACTCAATGGCATTCTGAACATATCCGTTTTAATAATAGTACAATAACATTATATATAGCATCAATGTTTAAAACAAAATATATAATAATTGCACAATTTCTTGATAATTGCGCTTGAATATAAAATAATATTTGCATTTTTATTTTAAATTTGTTTCATTCTTTACGAAATTCATGAAATGTATAATAATCGTGATAAGATTCGAAATAATAAAACTGTTTGCGCCTAAAATTATGCAATTTAGTAGAATTTTTATTTCTTGCGCCTAAACTTATGTAGTTTAGTAGAATTTTTCTTTTATAGATTTGTAAACAGCTTTTTAACTTTTTTAAAATAGTGATTTAATCTATACGAATTTTTTTTGATTTTATAGTTTTTAAAAAGCGTTATTTCTTACAGTGTTTATACCCGTATGACTATATAAATTTGCCATTACGTTTGTGACGCAGAGAAGGAGGGGGGGTAGATATAGACTCAAGTGTATGGATCAAATCAGAATCGAAAAAAAAATCGATTTAGCTATGTATGTCCGTCCGTCTGTCCGTCTGTCCGTCTGTCCGTTCGTCTGTCCGTCCGCACGATAACTCAAAAAGTAAAGGAGCTAGGATCTTGAAATTTTCGCAAATTCGTTTTTTTGCAATTCCCGTCATCGCTATTTAAACCCAACCATTTTGGTCCATGGGTTCGGGTGGCTGCCATACAACTTCTTTTTTTATATGAGTATTACTCTGTACCTATTACAGCTACGTGTCTGAAATTTTGGCAAAAGTAGTTTAGTTTTATGGCCAAAGTTTCTGCAAAATTTGGTTGGTCTGTTGCAGTGAGTTCGAGTAGCTGCCATACAACTCTTTCTTTTATATGAGCATTACTCTATACCTATTAAAGCTGGGTGTCTGAAATTTTGCCAAAAACAGTTTAGTGTAATGGCCAAAATTACTGCAAAATTTGGTTGGTCTACTGCAGAGTGTTCGACTCGCTGCCATACAACTCCTTCTTTTATATGAGCATTATATTTCACCTAATAAAGCTGGTATGTTTGAAATTTTGCCAAAAGTAATTAATGTTTATAATAATAATGATATAATGTTTATATAACGGTCATACGGGTATCCCAAAGTTGACACAGTCTACTCTACTACACTCTTCCTCGTTTTAAATTCACTTTGGTTTTTTGTGATAAGTATGCGGGAAAATCAATGGGAAAACGCATTTTTTAATTTATTTTTATTTGCATAACGAAATTGATTTTTTTTCAAGTGTGGTTAAAACAGATACTCAGGCATTTATTAATAATGTATAAAATATCTTCAGATACAAAAAAAAAAAAAAAACAAAAAAAATTTTCTAAAGTAGTATGGGTGACACAATTTTTTAGCGACTCAAAAATAGATGGCACCAATATATACATTTATATATCCTTATATATATATGCAAATTTATAAATTTGTTTTAACATTGCTCAACTTTTAAAAATAAATTATCTGTCTCGGAAATGTATTAGCGTTTAGATTTTTCTGTTGAAAAATTTTTATGAAAAGGAAAAACCTTGAAATTTAATAATGTTAAAAAGAAAACAATAACCTCTTATGTATGTATGCACTTAAATAATATTTTTAAATTGCTTTCTTTGATTTTTAATAATTTTTATTATAATAAAAACGAGGAAGAGTGTAGTAGAGTAGACTGTGTCAACTCTGGGATACCCGTATGACCGTAACATATACATTATATCATCCGGTTAATTACTTTTGGCTTTATTAAAAAGTTGTATGGCAGCTACTCGAACCCTCTGTCGTAGACCAACCAAATTTTGCAGAAACTTTGGCCATAAAACTAAACTACTTTTGGCAAAATTTCAGACACGCAGCTGTAATAGGTACAGAGTAATGCTCATATAAAAAAAGAAGTTGTATGGCAGCTACCCGAACCCATGGACCAAAATGGCTGGATTTAAATAGCGATGACGGCTATTGCAAAAAAACGAATTTGCGAAAATTTCAAGATCCTAGCTCCTTTAGTTTTTGAGTTATCGTGCGGACGGACGGACGGACAGACGGACAGACGGACGGACGGACGGACGGACGGACGGACATACATAGCTAAATCGATTTATTTTTCGATTCTGATCCGATCCATACACTTGAGTCTATATCTACCCCCATTCCTTCTCTGCGTCACAAACGTAATGGCAAATTTATTATACCCTTTGACTATATAGTCATACGGGTATAAAAAAAATTTAAGAAAATGTTTCCATTATCTTGAGAAAAGTATTTTAGTCTTGAATGAAAGTATTGTAGAAAATTTTATATCGCGAAGAATTAAGAAACAAATTTGAATTGTGAACGTATAAGTATTATTTAGTTTAATTAGGTTGTTTAAAGTGTGTTTTTGAATTTATGTATTTTTTTATAATGTTAAAATAGTAGCTGAAAGTAGTAGCTAATATTTAGTGGTACTGTATTAGGAACAGTAGCTTGTTTTATTTAACCATATTTTGGGTGACTTAAGATTTAAGTTCTATTATCGGTGGGGCCGAAATCTCAGTTTATTAAAACCCGTTTTCATAAAATCTGTTTTAGAAAATTAAGTTTCAGAAAATCTTGTTTTAGAAAATCTCATTTTAAGAAAATCTCGTTTATTAAAATCTTGTTTTAGAAACATTTATTTTTTATGTTCTGCAAAAGACTGCCAATTTTGATTTTGTAACTAACTCTAAAACGCTTGAAAACAAAATTTTTAAAAGAGCGAGCTTTTTCAATAAAAAACTAAATTTTGTACAAACAAGAATTTCTGAACTAGATTTTCTAATAAGAAATTTTTAAGAAACGCGAGATTTTTTAGAAACGCTATTTTAAAAAAAGATTTACTAACCAAGATTATGTGACAGTTGAGTTAATCTTTTTTTTTAAATCTCGTTTTTAGAAAATTTTGTTTTACAAAATCTAGTTTTTTTATTGAAAAATCTCGCTTTTTAAGAAAATCTCTTTTTTAATTGAAAAATCTGGTTTTTAAGGATTTTTGAGTTTGATACAAAACCAGAACAATCAGCTTGTTCCAGAATATAATAAAAGGGATTTTTAAAAACAACATTTCCTAAAACAAGATTTTCTAAAACGATATTTTGTGAAAACGAGATTTACTAAACCGAGATTTAAGACCCAACCTCTAAATTAGTTATGGAAAA
>OY720442.1:49239973-49430676 GCA_963082915.1 Dolichopus griseipennis | reverse complement strand
AGGGTTTATACCTATGTTAATTTATACTAATTATTTAGCAAAATATAAATGATTTTTTTTGCAAATATAATGGCTTTAAGCCGACATAAATTGTCAAATCTGAGTGAAATATTTGAAGAGCGATTGAAAAGTTAATTTAGGAAGGTTTTATATCATTAAAAAAATTATAAAATGCTCCCAACTCACAGAAAAATATTGGGTTGATAAAGTATAATAATCCTTTCAGTTAAAAAAGTCTTATAACTACAGGTTTTGCTATATATAATATACCTACTAAGGTCAATTTTGATTTATTTTATGTAGGGTGTCTTATCAGCGTGTTTCCAAAAAATAGTGGGTCAAAAAGAATTCAGAATGAACAAAAAATTGTTCCGGAAAGGGGGTCTCATGATTTTCGAAAAAACTGCATTCAAAGTAATTGAGTAAATTTTTTTTAAAGAAATAACAGCTTCGTCCCACTTCATAATAAAAGATTCATCTAATTGTCAGTAGATAGTTGACACTATGTGGTTTCATAATAATATCCAAACTTTATATTATCCTCCGTAGTTAAAGAGCTATATGGACTTATACCCAATAAATGTTTTTATTTTTCACTACTGTTTTTATTAAATAACTGTAATTTTTGCAAAAAAAACCCGTTATGAATGTAATGATTTTATTCCATTTTTAAAATCAACTATCCCTCAGCTTTAGTTTAAGCTAACGGAATTTTCTCATTTTTTATAGGTTCTGTTTTAATTTACTAAATTACAAAATTAAACCATGTTAAAAATTTACGCATTTAAACTGACAATTGACATATAAAATCCAATAAAATTAGTGATCTTGAAATTAATTTTCGTGACGAGGGTTTTATATACTTTTATTATTAAATCTAATACTTTATTTCATACTAATATGAAACTAAGTTAATAGTAATAACTAAATTAAACATACTTTAATTTAATATTTACTAAGTAATTTAATTAGACCATATATTATAATAATTAACAAGCAACAAACTGATTCCTATTCTATATTCTATGACAAACTTTTTTTTATACATACTTAATTAATAGCGTTGCCAGACGTCCCGATTAATCGGGATTGTCCCGTTTTCAGAGATGTTTTCGAGTGTCCCCAAAAAGTGTTTTGGGGACAGCCAAACGTCCCGATTATATTTATTATAAAAATCAAAATTAAATTTATGAAATATATAATTGAATAATTGTTGACCGGCCCAAAATTAAAAATCTGAACGTACCCAGACATAATGCCAATGTGGAAAGAATTTTTTCGCTTATGTCAATTCAGTGGACGGATGAACGGAGCAGACTTTTACCAGAAACAGTAGAAGCTTTTTTTCAGTGCTTGGTAAATTTAGATCAAAATTGAAGCGAAATGTACCATTATATTTCAAAAAATAAAGATATTTTAAAAGCTGCTAAAAGTAGCAATAAATACTGACTTTGTACACTAACAACCTTTAGTATTCAATACTAATAAAATCATATTTTTTAATTTATTATTCATTCTATTTATTATATTTTTTAATTTATTATTTATTCATTAGTTTAACTGAATTTTTATATAAAGTTAATGAAATGAATGTTAATTTTTGTGTTCCCATTAAATTTGGTTTATTTTTAAAAGCTTAATAAATTAGTACATAGAAAATAAATTTTTTTTTGTACTGTCCCGATTTGAGTTTTGAAAAATCTGGCAAGCCTATTAATTAAAACACTATATTATTACATAAGATTAAATTATATTTTCTAGAATCTTTCATAATTTTTAAAAAAAATATTTTTTTTTTACAATGATAAGTGTTTTTCTAAAGACCTCTTACAGCTTAAGCAAATTTTAATACAAGCATTTTCTAATTTATTCTATTATTTTTCGCTATACTAAAGAAGAACAATAGACAACATATTATATACCAGTAAATATAAAAAATAAAATATAATAATATTTATTTATATAAAATGTCCTTGAAAATTGTAATTCTTTGAATTATATTTATTTATTATTCTCATTCTCATTCTATCTTTAAATTATTATTGTCATTTTATAAAGTGCACGTCACTGATTATTCATATGAAAATTTTTTTTTTTTTTTAATATACACTTATGCAATATATTTTATATATATCTACAGTTATTTTCTAATTTAATTCTTTTATTTTTTTTTTTTTATTTTCAGGTGAGTTCATAACGCAAATTTTATTGTTTTTAATTTGAAAATGGTTTGAGATTGTATTAAAAACAATTAAAAAAAACAACATAGGTATAATAAAAAATAAAATGGATAAGTGAACAGGTATATAGTGAGTGTTGTTTTAATGAATTAACTTTTTTTTTCAATTGCGTCAAAGAATAATTAAAATTTTTATTTATTTTTTAATGCGAGATATTTAATAAGAACTGGTGTTGATTAAATTGGGCTGCCTTTTGAATCTTGAGTAAATTAAATATTTTACTTTAAGTTATATGAGAGTGTTATTATGTTGAACTAAATCCGCCTAAGGGTATGCAAAATACATATAATTTTGCAGGTTTAAGTTAAACTACTTGGATTGTTCAAGCCTAATGGTAAATTGCATGGTATTTATAGAGGAGTAGTACAGTATGGGTTAACATTTTTTATGGGTTGGAAAAGATTTTTAATGCAAGAAATAATTATTAAATAACTGTAAAAATTTTAAATTCCATTTTGGCAGGTAATGTAGTGCAAAGTAAAATGAAACTTATAATATTATTCAAATTAAATAATTATAAACTAATCATTGGGATCGAATACCTTAAAAGTTTTGACAACAAAGCGTATTAATATAAATAAATATATGAACTCTAATACTATGAAATTCTTTCAAAAGTTTCTTTAATGTTAGTATCCCCAATTTCGTACAATTTCACTCCAATTACTAAGTGCAAACATGAATCTTACTTTTAAAACTTATGATACCTTCACAATGTATTTAAAAATTTATAAAAAAGTAGAATTCATCTTAAATTACTTAAACAATACTTCCACAACTTAACAACATTTGGCAACCTTAAAATAAATAAAAAAATTCAACTTAAAAGACATTTTAAATAAAAATTGTTATACAATTAAAATGTTTGTTTTTTTCAAGTACAATATATTATGTGTGCTGTAAAAAAGAGTTTATTTTGCTATTTTAGTGTTGAATATTTTATATTTAGTGGTATTATATACAAATTGTGCAGTTGTGTAGTAGAGATCCTTCAAAGTGAGAATGTTAATTTTTTGTTGATAATATTATTTTCATTTTAAATTCACACAGTCAATTTTTTTTTCGTCCTTTAATATTTCATGCAAAAAGTATAGTACATAAAAACAAATAGAGATGGCTCTTCTTCATTTTTATAATTACTATTATAGTTTATATTGTTTTATTTTCAAAAATTTGTATAAGCTGTTCTCCATTAAAAAAATGAATAGTTTTTTTTTTTTCATTTTATTTTTTTTGCATTATTTATTTTATTTTATTTAAAGAGAACTTGTAATTTTCGTATTTCAAAAATTGAATAGAGACTTTTTTTCAATTGTGAAAATTAAAAAAAAATTTTATTCAGGCAAAATATAGTGTTTTTTTTTTTTCACTCATTCTAAAGTATTATTTTGTATGCATTTGCATTAATATAGTGAGGTCCTTGGACATGATCAAATATACCTACGACATGCAAGTGTTAAAACAAAAACAAGAAAACAACTTTTTTAAATATGAATAATTTGTATGAATTTGACAATGACTTTGACATTTAAAAAAAAAAAAAATTGTTTCACTTTTTTCAATTTCAACGAGTAATTCAATACAGAAAGAGCTTGAGGAGCTTATTTTAAAGGACGATAGTTCCTTTTATTAAGTGCATTTAATACATTATACAATATAATATTGACATCGCAGTGAAAGAGATTTGGACCATGAAATAAAGGATTAAAATAATATTTGTATATTATTTTACATGAAAAGTAAATTAGCGTAGGATTTTATTCAAGGACATAGCACATTTGGTGTATATTTGGACATAGTGCATTTGATACGAGTACGTTAGGTATATATAAAAAAGTGTTACATTATCCAATTACACTTAGCAAAATTTTCGCTTCAGTAATTACAAAACGATGCAAAACCTTTTTAGTCCTTTTATTTAGTTGCAGGACTTTTTTATGATAGTTTGAGTAATTTGATGAATGAATTGTGTTTGTTGTATCTACTTTTATTTTTCAGATAGGAACTGTATTATATACTAAATCATGGCTTTTTCAGTCGCATTTGGCATATACATTATATACGTTTTATAGGACGTCTTTATTAAACAAATATTCAGGAGAAATAGAATTTTTCAAAATGAAAAACGTTTTAAATTCGTTTATTTATCTAATGGAACATTAAAATCTCATGTGCTAGAGTGATAAAGAGCGCAATCTTAATTAAATTCACATACATTACAAAATCAGCACAGTTTCATAAAATGAAAACTGAATATAATATGGGGTGATTAGATTGAATTAGCTCCAAAAATAACTAAGAGAGCTAAAAGGATCCCGTTTTCTAAAATCTGTAAGTACTTTTTTTTTTTTTTTTTTTAATTTATAGTTCTTTTTTAATTTAACAAATAAGCAGAACAAAAACTTAACACTAAATCAAAAATCATGTTATACTCTAAAGCGAGCTGACAACAAATCAGAATTAAAAAAAATAAATTTCAAACAATTATCTACAATATTAGTAATGAAATTAATGAAAAAAATAATAAAAAAACATGTAATGAAATAGAAAAAAACAACAACAAAACTAAAACTAACTTACATACTAATGATCATTGGTTTGTGTTGTAAACCAGCAAGTCAGGATTGTCACTACCATGGTGGTATAACAAAAGTTCACCATCAGAAAACAGTGAATTATTATTAGACAAGTGAAAAATAAATGATGGCGAAAAATATTTAACGTTTTCAGAAAAAGGTTCGATCAAGCCACGAATAAAACGATTTCCGTGATTAAAACAATTAGCGAAAAATTTAAGATTAATTTTAGTTAAGAATCTATCGATTCTATTGATTCCAGATTGTTCATATAGTAGACTATTATTAATATATAAGTAAAAGCCACTAATAAGAGTACTTTTTTTTTAGAAAAGACTTTTACAAAAACCGTTTTTTTTTTACAAAATTTAATTTTTTTAATATACTAAATTATAATACTGATTTTGAGTATATCTCTAATATCGTGCCTAGTTCAAAGTCCCATATGTACATATATAAAAATATTCCAGACAAAAGGGAATTTCAGAAATTTGAATTAACTCTAAAATCACTATTTAGAGATTCAAAATTCTCGTATATTCATTATTTCATATTTTAATTTTTACAGTATTATGTGAGTATCTCTGATTTTGAATTCATTTCAAACACCTTTCCTAATTAAGAGCGCTGCATTTTTGAACCTTTTTGACTTTAGGAAGGAACCTGTGATACAAATGTACAGTTTAGGATATTTGGTTAGATACTTTTGAAGGGATATTAAGGAGAAAGATGTTAAAAGATTCTAAAGAAAGATTCTTCTTAAATTTAATTATTTGTTTCACACACGAACAACCAACTTTAGGCAATAAATTGAACGGAATATGGTTTCATAGTCTTGACACGCGCATAACAAACGAATTTCCGTAAGCCCTGTTACGCCATCTTAACAATTCGACGCAGTTAGAATGCGCATCGGTTGCACTCCTTGTTTCACGTTGGAAAACTTTAAGTGGAGGCATTAATAGTTTTATTCTTTTATCTCTTTAAATTATATTTAAAAAATTTCTAAGTATCTATCCAAAACGTAATCAGAAATTTTTTTGTCCAATAATTTACTAAAGTCCTTAAAATAACTCAATAAATTTTGAATATATTATTTATATCTTCTCAATCATATTATATTTTATATGTATCAAAATTGTATATAAAAATTTTTTGAATGTATATTAATATTTTTTTTTTTTTTATAACTTTATTTGAAAATCAAATAACATCAAAATTAAATTGTTTGGAAGTATTAAACCATATAATATTACACAAAATATTATCCCTTCATTTTAATATACATGTGTACAATATAATATGCCTATCTTTTGTATATGTATGCTAATCAACTACCGCAGCAACCAACCGCCAACCATTAAAAAATAAAAAAATAAACAAATAAAAAAAAAAAATTTACTCAATTTTCATATTATATATTTTCTATTTTTTTTTTTTTTTTTTTTTTGAATCTATTGTAAAAAAATTTTCCGGCAAAAATAAAATAAATTTTGTTATCATTTTTCCAGATCAGAATTAAAATAAAATTTACGCAAAAAGAAAATTGCTTTAAAATTAAATTGATTTGAATTAATTCGATCCTAGAATATTATATTATATAATGTATATACTTATGTCCTAGCACACTTATTCAATTCAGTCAGACAATCGATTCCAATTCTTGTTTTTGTTGTTGTTGTTTTTTTTTATTGTTATGATTATTATTATTATTTGGTTAATGGGTATTGGTGTTGGTTTGTTGGTTGGTCTATACTAAATCGGTTTAACTTAATTTTTGAATAGAATTAAATTAAATATTATTGCAAAATGTAAACATTTAAACGCTGGTGTAATTGGAGTGTACAAAATTAAATATGACATAGAAATGGTTTCCACTATACGCAAAATATATCTTATAAAAAATAGAAATACTTTTTAGTGAAATTTGCCGGATTAATCTAAAAATGTACATGAATGGTAATTATTGTAAAAGTAATGTAAATAATACCTAGTAAGACTGCTGAAAAGCTTCTGTTAGCCAAACATTCTGCTATTTAAAATTTTTAATTAAAAAAAAAATTGTAGAAATAAATCCCAGACCGATTAATATAAGCTTTTCTTCTTGCATAATGTGATTTGCATCGTAAATTCTCATTATTTTATATGCGAGCCCCCCCTCCTCCCACTACTCCATCTGTGGAAAAATTTTACCCATATGCGAAGCCGTTATTTATTTTGGCAAACAAACCATTCGCACCAAATTTCATTAAAATCGGAGTATTACTATTAACTTACTTTTTAAAATTATATAAACTTAATAATCAAACCTAGAGCCTATTTGACCAAATTTACAATTCTACAAGTTGTAAAGTGATTTCAAAAATTGATAAATTCTATTTAATGTTTTTTAAAAGAAAAATTTATTAAGGTTGTAAGACTTTTAGAATTGTAAGTTTGATAAGATAGGCTCCAGCTTTCAAATGAGCTTAAATTGAAATTCAATTCAGCTTAAGATGAATGAAAACTTATAATCCAAGAATTATATAGTGCCTAAATTTGAGTCTGAATTTTAAAAGAGATTTCGATACAATATAACGGACTAAGCAAATCAAAATCGAAAAATAGAATAACAAAGAATGTTTAGAAACATTAAAAATTAAATCGATTTTATAATACATATACATAGATTATATTCTAATACTCATATATGTACATTAAAAGATAATAAAATTTTATTAACTCTCTTGAAAAAGATAAAAAGATACTGCATAATATATTGTACTAGGTATATTACAATTTACACACAGCTATATTAAAAAACGTTTATATATTACTCATAGAATATACTTGTATGCCATATATATACAGTGTGTCTTATAATAGATGAGTATAGTATTACTTAAGCTGATTGAGGTGAAAAGAAAAAGCTTCCAATTTTATTAGACATAAAACTGGTCCTAAAAATGCTTGAAGCTACTTAGTATCAAAAAATGAAGCACTTTTAAATGTGATATGAGTTTTTTATAAAGTTAAGTGTGGTGCTATATGCTTTATTAGTTGTAAGAGATTTTCAATATTAGATGTTATAACATTGATATGTATACAAATCTTTAATAGTCTGTGACATATCGTCATTTATCATTTAAAAAAAATTTAACGGAATCCTGGATCTATAGTACTTTACTTGGGTGTAAAAATAAATTTTAAAACCTTATATTCCTGTTTAATACTTGTAATGCAAGTACACGTAACTTTAATTACTTCAATTAATCATAATAATAAGAAAGCCAAATTTTGTTATATAGCTCAGACAATGTCGACGCCGTTCGAACGCCGCAAATGTCAAACACATTTAATAAATTTGAAAATGTATGAGACTTAACAATCTTAATGACGTATACAATTTGTTTGAAATTTTTCATCATTAAACGGCGTAGATTGTCAAATTTGTGCTGTCAAAAAGTAAATCTGTTCTATTAGTATTGTATAAATTAGTTTTAATTTTATTTTGTAGCCGCTATTAAGCAAATAGTTAAAATAACAAAATGAATTTCGATTAAAAATTAATTAACTTGTCATTTGTTAATGTTTGACTTCTAACTGTCATTTTTTAAAAATTTTAAACGCCGTTGAGAAAATTCGCAGATGGCGCACGTGAAAAACGTCAACATTGTCTTAGCCTTTAAATCATTTACTTTCCAGCTTCCTTAACCTCCTGCTCTGGTTCTTTAAACTTCCTGCGGAGCACTCAGTTAATATTATGTTATTTATTCGATTTTTTTTTAAATAAGCGATTTTCTATTTTCAGCATTCATTCGTATATTATATATTTGAAAATCGTAATTTGTTTTTGTTGTTATTGTTGTTATTCGACATTTTCTTTTTTTTTATCGTTTTCATATTTCGTGAAACAAAAATCCAATAATTCTTTGACCAAATCAAATGGTCCATTAAAATACTTGAAAAAACAAAAAAAATTATGAATAATAAAATAAAACAAAGTAAAATTTTGAAAAAGAGTTTTAAAGTATACTTATTCGCCCTAAAGAGAATTTCAAAAACGAATTGTTTGAATATTTTTTGGCAAAACTTCCGCAAAGGGGTTGTGAGCTATCAAGATGACGTCATCACATAACGGTACTAAATATCTCAAAGTTTCCGAATATATATACCATTAGTGGCGATGGCGCCATCTAGTGGTCGAAAAATGCATTACAAAAATTTCCTAAGATTTTGTAGCATTTTAATTAAAATGCTATATTTTTCCTGTAAGACCATAAACTAAAACCAACATCATAAAATATTGTAGAGAATGATATTGCCTTTCATATAAATCCGGTTTCATCTGAATCGGTGCTACCGTTTTAAAGATATTGCAATTTAAAGTGAAAATTTTAAAAAAAAAAAAAAAAAAAATCAAACTTTCAAAAAAACTACTATAACTGTGAAATTTTCAAAAACACCCTGTATTATTATTATACCATTAGAAAGGTCTCTTAAAACTCTTTCCAACGGTATATAATAAGTATGGCATATGTTGACAAATAGCCCCACCAGAGAACATAAATGCAAAAATGACGCAACAATTTTATTAAAAAATACATTTTCATACTTTATTTGTCATAAATTTATTTTGCCTTTTTGGCAAATTTAAAAATGTAAGAATGCATTTTAGGTTTGGATACAATATTGAGTTTGGTTCTGACAATTTGTTTTGAGGGATTTTGGAGGTGACAACCTCAAAGTTTTAAAATTTTTTTTATTTAAATATGTATGTAAAAATATAATTAGAAAGGCCCTTAGGCTACAAAATCAGAAGTAATTTTATTTGTGAAAATAGAAGCAATTTAATTTTCCAAACTTTTTTATTTAAATAGTTAGGAAGGAGTTTTAGAGTTGGTTTCAAAAGCAGGGTTTTACGCTTTTTCCAGAATATTTATATATGTGTATATGTGGGATTCTCAATTAGGAGGGATTTTAGAGTTGGATTCAAAAGCAGGATTGCCGCTTTTTCCAGAATATTTATATATGTGTATATGTGGGATTGTTAGTTGGATTCAAAAGCAGGGCTTTACGCTTTTTCCAGAATATTTATATATATGTGTATATGTGGGATTCTCAATTAGGAGGGATTTTGGAGTTGGATTCAAAAGCAGGATTGCCCGCTTTTCCAGAATATTTATATTTATTAATTAGGGTTGATTATTTTTTGTATGAAATAGCTATGCCGAATTCTCATACCATTCTTTTCATTATAGTGTTGGATTCAAAATCTAGTTTCAATAATTGAGTTAGCGGGGGTTCGGGGGCGGCAGCCCCCGTAATGAAAATATAATATTATTTAACATGTTTTATTACAGTGTATTAAAAAAAATTAGGATCTTATTAATTTTTTGAATGAATTAGGTAATCGAATTCTTATACCATTCTTTTCATTTTAGTGTTGGATTCAAAATCTAGTTTCAATAATTGAGTTAGCGGGGGTTCGAGGGCGGCAGCCCCCGTAATGAAAATATAATATTATTTAACATGTTTTATTACAGTGTATTAAAAAAATTAGAAACTTATTAACTTTTTTAATGAATTAGGTATCCGAATTCTTATACCATTCTTTTCATTTTAGTGTTGGATTCAAAATCTAGTTTCAATAATTGAGTTAGCGGGGGTTCGGGGGCGGCAGCCCCCGTAATGAAAATATAATATTATTTAACATGTTTTATTACAGTGTATTAAAAAAATTAGAAACTTATTAATTTTTTGAATGAATTAGGTATTCGAATTTTTATACCATTCTTTTCATTTTAGTGTTGGATTCAAAATCTAGCTTCAATAATTGAGTTAGCGGGGGTTCGGGGGCGGCAGCCCCCGTAATGAAAATATAATATTATTTAACATGTTTTATTACAGTGTATTAAAAAAAATTAGGAACTTATTAATTTTTTGAATGAATTAGGTATCCGAATTCTTATACCATTCTTTTCATTTTAGTGTTAGAATTTGTATCAATTTTACTATATGGCTTTATTTGGTAAAATTTTAGAAAATGATATGCCTTTATTTCGCATTCAAATGCCGACCATTCTTTTATTCGCATTCAAATGCGAAATAAAGCCATACGTAAAGAAATTGTCGATATGGCTTTATTTCGCATTTGAATGTTGTACAGGTTGTTGGAACAGTATAAGCGTAATTTTATATCCAACTCAAAACCCTGTCAATCTTCAAAATCTTAGTATATAAATATTCTGGAAAAAGCGTATAATTCTGACTTTATAACCAACTCTAAGGTCCTTTCTAATTACACTTTACATACATATAAATACCTCAAAAATCCTCTAAATAAAACCCAACTCAATATTGTATCAAACTATAAAGTACATTCTTAAATTTTAAAATAAATATTTCAAATGGAAAACAAAAAGGCAAAATAAATTTATGACAAATAAAGTATGAAAATGTATTTTTTAATAAAATTGTTGCGTCATTTTTGCATTTATGTTCTCTGGTGGGGCTATTTGTCAACATATGCCATACTTATTATATACCGTTGGAAAGAGTTTTAAGAGACCTTTCTAATGATATAATAATAATACAGGGTGTTTTTGAAAATTTCACAGTTATAGTAGTTTTTTTGAAAGTTTGATTTTTTTTTTTTTTTTTTTTTAAATTTTCACTTTAAATTGCAATATCTCAAAAATGGTAGCACCGATCCAGATGAAACAAGATGTTTATGAAAGACAATATCATGCCCTACAATAGTGTAAGTAGTTGGTTCCAGTTTATGGACTAACAGGAAAAATATAACATTTTAATAAAAATGATACAAAATCTTAGGAACATTTTGTAATGCAGTTTTCGACCACTAGATGGCGCCATCGCCACTAATGGTATATATATTCGGAAACTTTGAGATATTTAGTACCGTTATGTGATGACGTCATCTTGATAGCTCACAACCCCTTTCCGGAAGTTTCACCTATTTTTTTATATTTAAATATAAAAAAAAAATTTAATTTAATATTTCTTTTATTATATTTTTCATTTAGAAAAAAAAAAAACTTTTTACAATCAAAGTCAAAGGAAAATAAAATAATAATGCCCTGGAAAATATTTTATTATAATATTATGTATAGTAGTTAAATCTCTCTTTTTTATACTAATAAGTCATATTGTTAATATTATGATTATTAAAAATTAGCTTTGTTCATTCAATAGAAAAAATCGAGGTCAATTTAAATTATAGGTTACGATTAAAAAATAGAGATCTAATTGCGTTTTTTAACTCAGGAAATTTGGGAAACTTTAAGTCAAAGCTAATAAGTAATACACTCTTTAATATTGAAAAGTTAAATTACCACTAATCAAATAATCTAATAATCTTTTTTTCTGATAAGTTTTTGCTTCAATAATTAATTCCTCAATAACTTTTTGATTAATAAAAATACTGACTTATCATTAAAGATCACTTCAGAAGCTAAGTTAGTAATAATTGCACTGGTTTACAATAATTATGCGTTAAATGACATTGCATGAGAAATAAAACTGATCCCATTTCTCAGTCATATTGTAAATATTTTATTCCACCCTCTAACAGAGAGAGAATGGTCAACAACCGTGGTGAGATAATGTGTCAGGCACATTGTAAATATTTTATTCCACCCTCTAACAGAGAGAAAGTGGTCAACAACCGTGGTGAGATAATGATTGAATCGATCCGCAATAAGGTTAAATCAGTTGACTCAATACCATCGAAAGGTACGGTTGTTGACTAGTTCGCGGTAGATTTGTTCACTCTTAATTTTTAACGTAATCTATCTATAGCCCTATATTTATTAGAACTACTGCACAAATTATAATTTATACTCCGAGATACTAATCAATACTAAAAACGACCGGGGTCCTCTAATCCCATTAATATAAATCGCACACTTATTATTTAGAATTTTATTATACTTTGATTAGAAATCATTATTTCTCCATACTTGTATTTTTAGTCAGCTTTCCTAACATTTGATTTTTTCAATAATTCACTTTTCAAGTCCGATACTGTATAGCGCTCCATTTCAAAATTTAAAATTAGAAAATAATTTAAATTCAAATTTAATAACTTTTTATGTAATTTTTATGTAATTTTTTTAAAAAAACCAAAATTTTATGCGTTTTTAAAATGCTTTCATAAAAAAATTTTTTTAATATATTTTCGGCCACGTTCATTTTATTTAAAATGATTATTACCTTCCCCCTTTACCCCTCCCTTATGTTATCTTAAAATTCACTTCAGTTGAAGTTGATTAAAAATGTTATTTTGCGGCAAAAATTCAAAAACAAAATTCTAAATATCAAAAATATAGATTTTAATAAATTCTATAATATTGAATTTGAGTTGGAAGCAATTTAATTAGATCAATTTAATGATATAGGGTCAGTGTTATGATATTAGATAATAAAACCTAGAATTCTCTCCCCCTCTTCTGTACCAAATATTAGAGAGATCTAATATCAAATGAAAAGTATAGGCATAAATAATTTTCAAATAGCCAAACATAAAAATATCAATTTTATGTAATAAAATTGAAATTTTTTTTTAAACTTGACATAACAAAATATCATTCATTTCTTTAAATTTAATATTTTTTACTTTTTAATTTTAAATTTAATTAAAAAAAAAAAAAATCAAATGTTTTTTTTAATGGAATATCCGTGTTAAAAAGCAAACTTCCGCATTCAATTTTATTAATATTTAAATTCTTCTTAAAAATTGACATTTTTTAAAATCAATTTATTTTATTTGATTGATTTCTTAATTAAATTTGAATGTAAAAATGGTTTTTTTTTGTTTTTTGCATTGTGAGTATAGATACATAATATATATTATGTAGATATGTCTATACATGATTGTATTCAGCTGTGCTTTTAATTGATTATCTATATTGTAGATTAATAATGAAGAACTGGAGTAAAAGTGTTCTTTATACAAGGTGTTGAATTTACAATTTTCGAAATATAAGTGAATCAATTTTAATTAATTTGATTTGACGACGATATCTTCCATTTTAATTTCACTTTTAACTTTTCAAATATCCCGATTTAAAATTCCACTTTCAAAAAAACCGCCACGAGCAAATCCCGTTATTCGTATTTAAGTTGTTTTCCTTATTAATTAGAAAAGGCTGCATTTTTAAAATCGGAATTTAGAATCAAATCATGAAGATAGTTTTTGAAAAACCGTACTTAAACTGTGCAATACTTAAACAACGGTACTTTAAAGCGGTACGACAGCGTGAAAAACCTGATATAAAAGATAAAAATTTGTGCGCAAGTTTCTTTTTTACTTAAAGGCGTATTAGATGTTAGCTTCTAGTCCGTAATCAAGAGCAGAGAAAAAGGGCTATTTGAAAACCAATATATTGTAAATTTATTCACCACACAGGGCCTTGCGACCCGCCTTAATACCTATGACAATGCTTGGAATTCAATATTTAAATTAAATTTGTCGTAGAATGCGGCAATCTTAAAATTAAGATTTAAAATTATAGAAATTACAGACCTAACGGTAAATCCCTCCCACAGATTATGACAAATCAGTATGAATTAATTTATAATTAAATTTCGTGAAAATTAACACGAAAAATCTTTCACATCTGTGAACTTTTAAAACTTTTATTCATTTTTAATCTATATTTCGTAGTTCTAAAGAAAATTACGATTTAATTTCAAAAAACACATTTAAAATCAAATAAAAGTTAAATTTTACTTTGTAATTAATTTTCATGAATTTCAAAATGGAAAAATAAAGATTTTCAATTTTATTCTTTCAATATTTATAATATATAATATAATTATATACAGTTATAAAATTATAAAAAAATATATATACAATTTTACATAAATATAAACATGTATTAATTTTCTAAATATTCTCCATTTCAAAAAAAAAAACTTGAATACTGATAATGTTATTAGCATGAAAAATGGATAGAATTTAATCGAATTAAATCAAAACCCTCTGAAAATTTTATAATCACTGAACATAAAAGTTATTAAAAAAATAAATTTTTGCTATAAATAAATTATTACTTAATAGAAAATTGATTACGTAAAGAACCATTTTTAGACCATAAAGTGATGGGGGTTGGCTATTTCATAAAATATTAAAATTTAAAAGAAATGAAAAACTGAAATTTATACGTTGAATTTGAATTTTATTTTAAAATTTTTAATTAAATTAGAGATCCGCTATTTATTTAGTTTTATTTACAGCTGACAGCCAAATTAATTTTTAGGAGTTTGGTATGAAATCGAATTCTCGTATGAAAACATTCTTAAAAATATCTTGTGAGAATTCGAAAATTGAGTATCTAGGTTTATTTAGTTATGATAAATGGAGATCAGTACAAAATCTGTTATACGTATGGAATTCAATTGACCCCAGTCTGGAGTTCAATTCTGCTTTCCTAAGAAGAAAGTCGTCTCTACATTTTCTTGGTTTTAGGTAATTTAACTTTTAGTGTTTTTTATTCTCGCATCGCTATGTTGCATTATTTTTCAAGTTTTGAAAATCAAATATGTTAAATAAAGTAAAACAATTTTTTTGAACTTACTGATAAGATAGTATTAGGCGTTCATAGTTAATTTGGACATACGATTTTTTTGCTAAGCAATACTAGATTTAATATGTTATTAAAGCTTAGACATAGATGCGACATATTAGTTATATGAATTTGCAACGAGGTATGTGACGTTTTATTTTTAGTACTAAATTGTGAGACATTTATTTGATGTCAAATATTTCATTATCCCGAAAATTCGCTTTTGGCACTTACAACCTTTTCCTTAGCATGGCAAAATTGCTCCCGAAGTCAACAAGTTACATTTTTAAGAAACGCTTGATTATTTTTTTTCAAAGTTTTGTTAAAAAATTGAATAGGTACGTAGATTCAATCGCTACAATACTAATAAATGAGTCAATTCAAATTCTCACATTTCTCCTTCTTCAAACCAATACCGAAAAACCTTAAATTAAACTGAGGGAATCAATAAGTTTTTCCAATTAATAAAGAAAACTGCCCCAATTCATAACACATTTTTTAAAAATCTTTTTCGCGTTTTTTTGTAAATTAAATTCAATAGGTATGAAGGGAATATTATATTATTTCCATATTTCGAAATTAAAAATTTATCAAATAGCATATTTTTAAATTCGAACAAAGGAAATTAAAATAAAATATTATATACAATTATAAATAATGTATAATAATCCTATGATTTCCTTCCCTTAACCCTCATTTCTCTTATTTTTTTTTTTTTTAATTTCTTTTTAATGCTTTTAAGTTTTAATCTGAAACGATTATTATTAATTGATTTAGAAATATAATTGCCAGCAAATTTAGTGCTAATTATGTCCATTAAAAAAAATTTTTTTTTTTTTAATATTTTTTATTCTTTCTTATTTTTATATTATTTTAATTTTATTCTTTTTTTTAAGAATTAATTTAACTTCTCGGTTATTATAATTATATTGAAAATTATATTCAGTGCAAGATATAAATTTAATTACACAAATTCGAAAGAAAAAAGATTTTAAAATTTTATTTTAGAAAATCGAATTATTGGATAATTTATAATTTAGAACATTTCGATACACCAACGAAGTTTTGTTTAAATAAAGACCACTTTCTAGATTATAAGGAACAAAAAGGATTTTTAAAGTTTTAATACTAGTATTATCTGACTGTTGGCGTAGTAGTAAAGACGTCGTCTTTTATGCGGAAGATCTCGAGTTCACACCTCGGTCAGATCATATCTAATAAAAATATATCGTAAAATTGTATAATTACAGTTAATATCGTAATATAAAATAAGATTTAATAAAAATATATAAATAACTTTTGTGTAAGATAATAGATGGCGCACAAAATTAACATTTATGTATTCATACAATAGTTGCAGCTGAGTAATCAACGGCTTAGTGAATATAACGATTAAGGAAACTGAAGCCTAATCGACATAGACTTGGTGAATTCCCTATTAACGTTAAAGGAGTGGACAAGGAAAAAAAGAAAAAAATAGTATTACTAATACTATAATAAGTTCTTTTATAATTTTATTAAATTCTACTAGACATATATAATTATTAGTAAATTTGTATTTTAGAACTAATAAATTTCGTTAAAGCAACCTGATAAGACGCATTCTCTTAATTACGACCCCGTTAAATTTTGAAACCCATCATCATATAATTTAATTATATGACTAAAACGGTAACAATACGTGTGGTGTTACCGCATGCTAATAAGTTTAAATTTTTATATATTATATTATTTACAGGATGAACTCTTAATTATTATCACCAACTTTTAAACTAATAATTACTGCCTAATACTTTTTTTTTAATATTTAAGGAACTTTAAGAATTTAAAATTTGAGTCCAGATAATTAAACCTAAAAGAATTTTAAGGACTTCTGGTCAAGTTTTGACTCAAATTCTGTTCAAATGATTTAAATTCTGTGCTTTGAACGAATTTTAAAATGATTGTAGAGAATGTTTTGATCCTTTTTAATTCTAAGTATTTCTCCCGAGAAATGTATTTCATAACTTCTAATGCATGCAATTTTAACAATTTCCTACTGATGCTCATCCTAAATCCTAATTCTAATAAATCCTTAATTCTCATTTATAGATAGTTTAAAAACCTTCTTTAAACACTTTTAAAAGAATTTTCATTCAACGTCACATTAATATTTAACAAAACATACTTTAAATATTTGTTAAATCAATGTTCAAGATCACAAAATATCTATAAAGTGCTTTAGCACATACCATAAAAACTTTTATTAGGTCAACAATTTTGTGAAGAACTCATTTAAACTTTAAAGATCAATTACAAAAAAAAAAGGAATTCTAAAATGCTAGATTCAATTAAATTTAATTTAAAAATTCAATAATAGATAATAATAATACTATCAATTTGAAAATATATTCTTTAAAATTAGAATTCTTTAAAATTAGAATATATTTTCAAATTGATAGTGTTATTATTATCTATTATTGAATTTTTAAATTAAATTTTAAATTTTAAATAAAATAATATTTTAAAATCATCATAAGATTAAATCAGGAAAATTAAACTAAATTTTTTTTTTTTATTATGCACTTGATTATAAAAGAATTATTAAAAAAACCAATCTCCAAAAATTAATAAGTTCCTTGTCCAAAAAAAAATAAGTAGGTATTTAAATTGCATTTAAATCAAGAGCGATCAAGATTATAAATAACTAAATCTTAATTTTGAGTCTCAATTTTTCCATAAATTATTCAATAAATTTCATAACAAATTTCTACTTTAAAATTTAAGATTCGAGACCGAGATCTTTTTTACCCAATAAACCCCGATCTTCATTACCAAATTTCGATAAATTAAAACTACAAAAATTTTAATAATTTCAACCTTAAAGTTTAAAGCTTCTCGAACCTTTTTTATATGTTCTAGATATGTTTTGGAATTTTTAAATAAATGGTTCACTAACATTTTTACTTTTTTATGTTTTAGAACAACAATTCATTAAAAAATTTTCTTTAATTATTATATTGCACAGAAAAATTAGACAAAAAACACAATGAACATACAAAATCATTAATATTTTTTTTTAAATAATTTCAAGGTAAAATTCAAGATAAAAACTCAATGGCATTCTGAACATATCCGTTTTAATAATAGTACAATAACATCATATATACCATCAATGTTTAAAACAAAATATATAATAATTGCACAATTTCTTGATAATTGTGCTTGAATATAAAATAATATTTGCATTTTTATTTTAAATTTGTTCATTCTTTACGAAATTCATGAAAAGTATAATAATCGTAAAAAGATTTGAAATAAAAAAACTGTTTGTGCCTAAAATTATGCAATTTAGTAGAATTTTTATTTCTTGCGCCTAAAATTATGTTGTTTAGTAGAATTTTTATTTCATAGATTTGTAAATGGCTTTATCAGATACATTAACTTTTTTAAAATAGTGATTTAATCTATAGGATTTTTTTTTTGATTTTAAAGTTTTTAAAAACCGTTATTCCTTACAGTGTTTTTAAATTCACTTTGGTTTTTTGTGATAAGTATGCGGGAAAATCAATGGGAAAACACATTTTTTAATTTATTTTTTTTTGCATAACGAAATTGATTTTTTTTTCAAGAGTGGTTAAAACAGATACTCAGGCATTTATTAATAATGTATAAAATATCTTCAGATACAAAAAAAAGAAAAACAAAAAAAAATTTCTAAAGTAGTATGGGTGACACAATTTTTTAGCGACTCAAAAATGGATGGCACTAATATATACATTTATATATCCTTATATATATATGCAAATTTATAAATTTGTTTTAAAATTGCTCAACTTTTAAAAATAAATTATCTGTCTCGGAAATGTATTAGCGTTTAGATTTTTCTGTTGAAAAATTTTTATGAAAAGGAAAAACCTTGAAATTTAATAATGTTAAAAAGAAAACAATAACCTCTTCTGTATGCATACACTTAAATAATATTTTTAAATTGCTTTCTTTGATTTTTAATAATTTTTATTATAATTAAAAAAAACTTAAGAAAATGTTTCCATTATCTTGAGAATTGTATTTTTGTCTTGAATGAAAGTATTGTAGAAAATTTTATATCGCGAAGAATTAAGAAACAAATTTGAATTTTGAACGTATAAGTACTATTTAGTTTAATTAGGTTGTTTAAAGTGTGTTTTTGAATTTATGTATTTTTTTATAATGTTAAAATAGTAGCTGGAAGTAGTAGCTAATAATAGCTGATATTCTATTAGGAACAGTATCTTGTGTTTTTTAACTATCAAGTTCAATTTAGGATTAAGGTTGATATCTCGGTTGTGTAAAACACGTTTTTCGGAAAATCCAGTTTTAGAAAATCTCGTTCAGAAAAACTCGTTTCAGAAAATCTTGTTTTAGGAAATCTCATTTTTAGAAAATCTCGTTTATTAAAATCTTGTTTTAGAAACATTTATGTTTTATGTTCTGCAAAAGACTGCCAATTTTGATTTTGTATCTCACTCTAAAACCCTTGAAAACAAAATTTTTTAAAAGAGCTAGCTTTTTCAATAAAAAACTAGATTTTGTACAAACGAGAATTTCTGAACTAGATTTTCTAATAAGAAATTTTTAAGAAACACGAAATTTTTTAGAAACGCTATTTTAAAACGAGGAAGATTATAGTTGCCCTTGTCAACTTTTAGATACCCGTGCATACCCACTAACCGTTATTTCTTTCCCCTATGCTATTATAAATATTACAAAAAAAATATAAGAAAGTAAAATAGTTTAAAAAATATTTAACTTATTAGGTATCCCATTATTTTTGATTAACTTATTATCCCATAAAAAAAAAAAAAATAGCCCACCCTAAAAGTTGGTCCGAGTGATGTCCAACTTTGCTAACTAACTTGTCCTATTACTTTATCTGCCCAGTTTTGATTTTAACCTCGTAGCTTCATTAGATTCACAGTTATCAAATTGATTACTTTGTATGGCAGCTGCCCGAAAACGGGTCCGTAACATTTTGAAACTTCATATAAGTGATCGATTCATTATATAACTAACAGTGTGTAATTTTTATCCTCGTAGTATTATCAGTTTCCAAGAAATTCATATTGGTGCAAAGAAGTTGTGTGGCAGCTCCCCAAAACCTTGATCTGGTCTTAAACAAAAAGAATAGGGAACCTCAAAAATGTCCAAAAAATGTTTTGTGTGATTTTCAAAACTCTTGCTCTAATTTTTCAATTCTATCTCTTATAATTAATTCTTAATTCACCAATATATTAAAATCAACTTCATATGATCATATTCATATAATAATCATCATATTCATAATCTATCAATCTATCAATATCAATAAGCCATTTACTTAAAAAAAATCTTTGTCTTCTTTTTTGCTTATCTTTAATAAACTTACGCATCATTTAAATCATATGAATTTCTAACTCGAAATTGTTATCTACTTTTTGTAACAAAAACAAAAAGCAAAAAAACAAAAAAACAAAATTCATATAATTTCAAGATGCAAGCAAAATTTAAAATTTTTGTATGAAAATGTTGGAGTTGAAAAAGTTAGTTGTTCGAGAGCTACCCGAAGTTTTGGTCCGATCTTAACCAAAAAAAATAGGGAACCTAGAAATTGATTGAAAAATATTTTGTGAAAATTTCAAAACTGTAGCTCTTTTAGTTTTTGAGTTATCGTGCTGACGCACAGACGGACGGACGGACGGACAGAGACACATAGCTAGATCGACTCATTTTTCGATTCTGAGCCGATACGTACCCTTGACACTATATCTAGCTCGTCTAGATCGATGCGTTACAAACGGAGGAGCAAATCTAATATACCCGATGTCATATATGTATGCACGGGTATAAAAAGGATTTACTAAACCAAGATTATGGACGGTTGAGTTAATCTTTATTTTTAAATCTCGTTTTTAGAAAATTTTGTTTTCAAAATCTAGTTTTTTATTGAAAAATCCCGCTTTTTAAGAAAATCTCTTTTTTAATTGAAAAATCTGGTTTTTAAGGATTTTTGAGTTTGATACAAAACCAGAACAATCAGCTTGTTCCAGAATATAATAAAAGACATTTTTAAAAACAACATATCCTAAAACAAGATTTTCTAAAACGATATTTTGTGAAAACGAGATTTACTAAACCGAGATTTAAGACCCAACCTCTAAATTAGTTATGGAAAATTTTATTAATATATTTTAATTAATTTTTTTTTATAAAACTTTAATTTTTAAAATTTTGCTTTTACAATCTCATTTTTAAAATCTCGTTTATTAAAACCTTGTTTTACAAAATAACGTTTATGAAAATCGCGTTTTTTGCAGTGCTCTCATATTCTTCGGCATTACGTTACCATTCCGGAACGAAATCTTATTAATTTGTATTATTTCCGTATACGATGCTTTTATCATAGCATTAATTATAATTTTATTTTAGAGTGTTACCAGGCTGCATCTTATTCTATAGAGCAAAAATTCTTCTTTGGATTTCGCACTGTCCATTCTAGTATATGATAAGTAGAAAATTGAAATTTTCAGTAGAGCTATTTAAAAATTTCAAAACTTTTAAAGCTTCGTTTGTCTCTTGTATACATGATAGAAGTTTGCTTTTTATGGCAAATGATAGAGTTTTCGACTCTTATTAAATAATATTATTCACTAAATTAGAATAAGTTTGTCCAAACGAGATATTTATAAAAATTATATAATAGAGCGGACAATTTAAAAATTCTCATATTGTATGTTAACTTATCATTATAATTTAAAAACGAGGAAGATTATAGTTGCCCTTGTCAACTTTTAGATACCCGTGCATACCCACTAACCGTTATTTATCTCCTCTATGCTATTATAAATATTACAAAAAAAATATAAGAAAGTAAAATAGTTAAAAAAAAATTTACCTTTTTATCCCATAATTTTAGCTTAAAAAAAAAATTAAATTTTTAATTCCATTATACTACCATAATTTTTGCTTAAAAACAAAAAAAAAAAAAACCAAAAAAAAAAAAATAGCCCGCCCTAAAAGTTGGTCCGAGTGATGTCCAACTTTGCCAACTAACTTGCCCTATTACTTTATCTGCCCAGTTTTGATTTTAACCTCGTAGCTTCATTAGATTCACAGTTATCGAATTGATTACTTTGTATGGCAGTTGCCCGAAAACGGGGCCGTAACATTTTGAAACTTCATATAAGTACTCGATTCATTATATAACTAACAGTGTGTAATTTTCATCCTCGTAGTATAATCAGTTTTCAAGAAATTCATATTGGTGCAAAAAAGTTGTATGGCAGCCCCCCGAAAATGAAGTCGTAACATTTTGAAACTTCATATAAGTTCTTGATTCATTATAAAACTAACCGTGTGTAATTTTCATCTTCCTGGTATAATTACTTTTGAAGAAATTCATATTGATTTAAATAAGTTGTGTGGCAGCTCCCCGAAACCTTGATCTGGTCTTAACCAAAAAAAATAGGGAACCTAAAAAATGTCCCAAAAATGTTTTGTGTGAATTTCAAAACTCTTGCTCTAATTTTTCAATTCCATCTCTTATAATTAATTTTTAATTCACGAATATATTAAACTTAAGCCAAATCAACTTCATATGATCACATTCATATAATAATCATCATGATAGATAATACTCATCATATTCATATATGATTCATCATATATATTCATAATTATCTATCAATATCAATAAGCCATTTACTTAAAAAAATCTTTGTCTTCTTTTTTTTTGCTTATCTTAAATAAACTACGCATCATTTAAATCATATGAAATTCTAACTCGAAATCTTTATCTACTTTTTGTAACAAAAACAAAAAACAAAAACACAAAAAAACAAAAACAAACAAAATTCATATAATTTCATGTTAAATACTTCATGTTAAAATTTTTGTATGAAAATATTGGAGTTAAAAAAGTTAGCTGTTCGAGAGCTACCCGAAGTTTTGGTCCGATCTTAACCAAAAAAAATAGGGAACCTAGAAATTGATTGAAAAATATTTTGTGAAAATTTCAAAACTGTAGCTCTTTTAGTTTTTGAGTTATCGTGCTGACACACAGACGGACGGACGGACGGACGGACGGACGGACGGACGGACGGACGGACGGACGGACGGAGGGACGGACGGACGGACGGACGGACGGACGGACGGACAGACACACATAGCTAGATCGACTAATTTTTCGATTCTGAGCCGATACGTACCCTTGACACTATATCTAGCTCGTCTAGATCGATGCGTTACAAACGGAGGAGCAAATCTAATATACCCGATGTCATATATGTATGCACGGGTATAAAAAAATGTACTAAATTGAATGTGGTAAGTATACTTACAATATTAACAGGCGGACATTTTTTTGTATTTTATGTTGTAAGTACTACTTACAATAATTAAGTTTGGAAGTGCTAACTTTTTTACTACTTATAAGATACTTACAATAGGTATTGAATAGAAATTAAAATATTAACAAACCCATCCAAAAACGTTTTATTATTGATTTTTATTGATTTTAATATGTTATAAATAAAAAAAATAAACGAATTCATAAAAGAAAAAATGTAATATATTATAAAAACAATAAAGAAATTCTTGAAAGAAGTAATTTTCAACTTATATTCTACTCTGAAGCTTCTTCAAAATCTTCAGTTTCCTTTGGAGTTTCGTTCGTGTGAGGCAAATTTTTATAAAAGCTCCGATAACTTGCCGGTAAATAATTTGCAAGTTCCAACAAATCTTTATATTTTTCTGAAGAGATATTTAAAGGCTCTTTATATAAAACAGGTGGCTTTTCATTAGGCATTTCTAGTTTTTTTTTACGTCTTCTACGACTATCTATAGGTTGATTATATACAATGATCGAAGAAAATCTTTCTGATTCAAATGAATACTTATACAACAACTTATTCGGATAATTTTTATCAGTCTTTATAATTCTTATATTATTCCATTTCACTTTAACATTTTCATCGTTTTTGTCTACTTGTACCATATTTATAAAACTTGAAAAGTTTAAAAAATTATTTTTCGTCATTTCAGTGACATCATAGCGTGGGTCAGTTATTTTACAATTTCGAATACAGGAATACAATTGAGAAGGCACGTAAAGTTTTTTATGTTTTTTATCTTTCTCTATTAAAGAGTGCATATTATCACCCTCATTTTGAGTGTGACCTTTTTCAAGAAATACATGTTTATTATCAATGTCTAACATTTTTGAAACCCATGCGTAAAAGACAAATAAACACTTATTCTTGTTTTGCCCTGGGCATCAGAGTAAAAATTAAAATATTTTATACCCTGCTGAGTTTTTTTTTCTATATATTGATATAGGCAACTTGAAACTTCGTTTGCGCCTCTTTTTGCAATGGTTTCGTCCCATACGAAACAAAAACCTTGGAGACTAGCAATTTCAAAAATAGTGAAATTAAAAATGCAGAACTTTCTTTTATAATAAAATACGCTAGTCTTTTCACATGGAATGTTTAAGATTTTTTGAAAATCAAACGTCGCAGTTATAACGGTGTCATCTTCAATAGCTCTTGCTTTATCTTCATCTTTTAAAATACGGGCTTTCTTCTTAGAAAATATATGCATATTGTATTCATCTTCATTATTCGATTTTTCTTCTTGCGTCATATTATTATATTTACTACATGCATTACATTGATCCTTTTTAGGAATATAGAACCCTATATTAAAACAGTTGTTAAAGACATCTCGATATTGCCTTAAAGTTACAACATTCCCGGTATCGTTACGTTCCTTACACGATAGAGTAGAGGTCTGTGCATCTTCGTAGAGTCTGTGCATCTTTGCAATGCTTAAATCATTATCGATATATTGTCGTGTTGTTTGCATGCGCAAGTAGTGAGACTCAATTGGCGCAAATGAGTTTATGTGGTCTTTAACGTTTTGTTTTCGTTTTTTATCTATTTCAGATACTTCCCTTATGTGTTTACCTCGTTTATCTCCTAGAATATTTCTACTCTCAGGCATTAATTTAGTAAATGCAGTCTCTACCATTTGACTACTTATACTCAGTGTGTTCAAGAACATTTTATTGCATACTTTCACTTTAACAATGTTATCGTTATTGAAAGATGATAAAAAGTATACATTTGTACATGAGCGGCGACTGTTACCTGACACAATTTTAGTCAGTTTTTTATCATGTTTTTCCACATGATTCAGAATATATTTCCACTGCAGGATGTTGTTTTCTAAACTATAAAACTTAGAAAAATTCTGATTTCTATCTGCTTCACTAATTCGCTCAAAACATTTTTGCCTGCAGTGAAGAAAACATGACTGCTTCATTTCTTTTGCAGGAACGGTTTTGCAGGTTATACTTGAGCTGTAACTTAATCCGCGGATTCTCGCAATTTTATTTATATTTTTTTTCCAAGTTTTAGGGTTTTTAATACGTTTTCTTGTTTTTTGTTTAGGTGAATTTTCTTTTTCCAATTGTGTATTATCATTTTCATAAAGCGTTGATTTTCTTATTTTGGGCGTGAACGGACTTCCTGTAGGTGTGCTTATGTCGCTAGAGCTAGAGTGTGATAACGGTTGATAATCACTTCCACTAACAGTAAAGTCTTCAACTTAAAAGTTAAATGTAAAAAAAACAATTCAGATTGAAATAAAATTTTGAAATTAATTTGTTTATAAAAAAAACTTACAAGAACTAGATGATAACGAAAGTTGATCGTGCTCGGCAGGTACATCTTCTAAAATTTATTTAATAATTAAAAATACAAATAGATGTATAACTTCCACTCATAGCATTTAAATTATATAATATACCTACATACCTGTATTTAGCTGTTGAAATCCAGAAGTTGATGGTTTTGTTAAAATTAAGGAATCATTAGCACTATTATTTTCTTGATTTGAATTATCACTTGGTTCTTTTTGCAACAAAATATTGTATTCAAGTTTCTTTCTTGCAGAAATTAAATTTTCTATAAAACAAATTTAGTTGTAAGTAAAGAAATTTCTGACTTATAATATAAATAATAATTATGTAAATTTACCTTTTTTTTTTAAAACTTCATTCACCATTAAAATTCCACGATACATTATTTTTAATAAATTATTATATCACTTAATTTTTTTACTTCTATTTAACTATTATAAAAAAGTTAAAATAATGCACTTTTTACAAAAAATATGATCATAAGAAACCGTTATCTATTTTTTGTTAAATTATCCAAACGTACTTATTGTAAGTATCACATACAACATTGAATTTGAAGTTTTGCTACGAGATAAAATATTGTAACATACACATACAATAGCAAAAAAAACGAGGAAGAGTGTAGTAGAGTAGACTGTGTCAACTCTGGGATACCCGTATGACCGTAACATATACATTATATCATCCGGTTAATTACTTTTGGCCTTAATTAAGTGTAGTGGAATACTCATATAAAATAAAGAGTTGTATGGCAGCTACTCGAACCCTCTGTCGTAGACCAGCCAAATTTTGCAGAAATTTTGGCCATTACACTAAACAATTTTTGGCAAAAATTTAGACATCCAGCTTCATTAGGTGGAGAGTAATGCTCATATAAAATAAGGAGTTGTATGGCAGCTACTCCAACCCTCTGCAGCAGACCAACCAAATTTTGCAGAAACTTTGGACATTACACTAAACAATTGTTGGCAAAAATTCAGACACCCAGCTTCATTAGGTGGAGAGTAATGCTCATATAAAATAAGAAGTTGTATGGCAGCTACTCGAACCCACTCCACTAGACCAACCAAATTTTGCAGAAACTTTGGCCATAAAACTAAACTACTTTTGGCAAAATTTCAGACACGCGGCTGTAATAGGTATAGAGTAATGCTCATATAAAAAAAGAAGTTGTATGGCAGCTACCCGAACCCATGGACCAAAATGGCTGGATTTAAATAGCGATGACGGCTATTGCAAAAAAACGAATTTGCGAAAATTTCAAGATCCTAGCTCCATTAGTTTTTGAGTTATCGTGCGGACGGACGGACGGACGGACGGACGGACGGACAGACGGACGGACGGACGGACATACATAGCTAAATCGATTTTTTTTTCGATTCTGATCCGATCCATACACTTGAGTCTATATCTACCCCCCCTCCTTCTCTGCGTCACAAACGTAATGGCAAATTTATTATACCCTTTGACTATATAGTCATACGGGTATAAAAAAAAAATCAGTCATATTGTATCGTAAGTATACATACAGAACTATGTGATTGAAGTATTTCCGATCATTTATATCGTAAATGTACATACAATAGAGTAGAGTTAGAAATATACGTTCTAATATATTGTAAGTATACTTATAACAAAAAAGAATGGAGATTTTGAAAATTAACTGAATATTGTATGTCATTTTTTTGTCATAACTTTTGAAGGACATATCGTATTGATTTGAAATTTTGACAGAAGATGGCCCTTGTAATTATCTTTCAAATGGTCAAATCATTCTATTATATCGTAAGTACACTTACAATATACTAGAATGCATAGTGCGATTTCCTTGGACACTTAAAATTCAATTTGAAACACTTAACGAGTTTGTAATTGAAAATGAAAAAAAAAAACAAAGTTATTAATTGAAATAAAAATTGTTTCTATTGTTTTTTTATTACATAAAATATTCAATCAATTTTAATTTTGTGTTTTTGTTTATTTTTCCAATTAAAATATATAATAATATCAATATTTTATTTCATTTTGATTGATAAATTATATATTTATTTTCATAAAAAAAAAGATATTTTATAAATTTTATGTATAAATGCATATACGCATAATATTATATTACAGTTATATCAAATTTTATAGAAAAAAACAAAAAAAAAATTTCAAAATTAATTCCCATAAATCGATTAAAATCAATGTTGACAGAAAAGGAAAACAATAACTGTAAAATAAAAATGAAAAGGAAGATATTAACAAAATAAATAGTAGTAAAAAAAAAATAAATAACTTTTTTTTTTTTGCTTTTGATTGATTATACTCAATAAAATATTTGAAATAATGACTTTTATATTTGAATTATAATGTAGATGTTGACAAAAGGGGGAACTTCCGAATTCATTGAGATAAAAGTTAGTTAATGTTAGAGATTTTATTAAGGATGCAACTATTTTTGATAAAATGAAATCCGAAAATATATTTAAATTTAACATTAGTTATGATAACAGAGGGGGTACTGCAATGAATTGAATGAATTGAAATTAGAATTAGAGATTTAATTAAAGATGATGCAATTAGTTTCAAGTAAATTTTTAAAAATGCCACTTATTCGTATCATTTTGGTATTAACAGGTAAATCATGTGTTAGTTTAATCATGGACAATACACTGACGAAACGATTGACAATGAAATAAAGCTATTCAAATAAGTACAAAGTTTAAACTTAAAATATTTTGAATTAATAAAATATAGCAACTATTTCCTCCCATTAAAATATTTGATGAGATATTCAATAAATTATAAAACTTCTAATAGCTGTTAAAAAATGCCAAACTTAAGTAATGTATAAAAATCATACCTACTTAATTTGTATTTATTTAACTCTATTTTATTTCCAAATTTCCATGTTAGTTCGAATGTATATAAAGTGCTTAAACAAGAATAACGGAATATTTGTATGTTGAAGATCGAATACCAATATTAATAAATGGGTGGAGCTCGAATTAGAGTCCAGTGAAAATGATACATACTTTACTTTATGTTACTTAAACAGGTTTAACTGACTACAGAACAAAAAAAATTGATTGATGCAAAATACTTATGCTCACAATTTGAGTTCAATTAACCCGCATTCAGCTTTACTTAATCCTGCTTCAAAGTCTCCTTAAAAAGGAATCGTTCATCAAGGAATTTATTTTACAACTCGAATACATTCTTTAAGTTTTTTAATTACTTTTTAAGAATATAAATTGCAGAAAACTAGTTTAACCAGTTTAAAAATAGCTTTATATCCATTTTTCGGATGAATACTTAAAAAATCATAAATTTATATATAATATTAAAAATATAATTATATATGTGAATTATTTAAATGTTTAATTTATCAATAAAAAATAAAAAATTTAATCACAGACACGTTTTAAGGATTTATTTTATATTATTATTATTTGTTTCTGTTAAATTGGATTTTTGTGAATGAGTGTGTGTATACAAGTGTTATTTAACGGAAAACTACAATAATAATAATAATAATGATTTATTAAAATGTAAATAATCAAAATGTTAATAGTAAATTCAATAAATTTTTGTTTTTTTTTTTTAAATCATATTTAATATTATCTTTTTAATATATTAAAAAAAAAACTTTATCCACTTTATTAATACTTATTCATTGTTTTTTATTTATTGATCTATGTTTTCATTTTTTTTACAGTTATTTAATTTTTTTGTATTAAATTTTATTATATTATATACATATATAAAAAAACAAAAAAAAAACAAGACCATAACAATAAGAGGAAATTTGAATTTTAATATATAATCATTTGATTTCCCAACTAGCAATTCTAAGTCACCAAAACGTTGCCACAGCAAAAATTCGCAGCTATTTAGCTATTTTTACTAGAGCCAAAAATTATGAAAATGTTCTTATGACGTGATCATGATGTTGCGGTGATCAAAGTGGTAATCATATTTTGGCTTTCACAACGTTTTGACAACGTAACAAAGCAAATTAGCTGTGTGACTATTATGATACTGAAACTGCAAAATAGCTATAAAATAGAAATACCTGTCATGATAGCCAAATAGCAACGGATGTGTAAAAGTTATGGCAAATGCAAACATGTTTGATCTTCTATGTCACTTACATGACAGCTTAATAGAAATATATGCTTAAAAGCTGCTATTACTGCAAGATCATTCGCCTAACAAATTTGCTATTCTGATAGCCAAAATAACTTCCAAAATTATTTTGCTGTTATAATATCACAAATTGTAAATAAAATTAAATTGTTTGAATATAAATAAATATTTTAAAAATTACAAAGTTCTTATAAATACAAACTTTGTAATTATGTAATTTATATCTATAGTCTAATAGTATAATTTATAATTTTTATATGAACAAATATGATTTTCCAGAAGATAAGAAAGACTAAATTCACTTGCGATTAATATTTTATCGATTAATTTTCAAAAATACTTCGAAATAAAAAATGCGCCATAAATATTGAGTATTTAATAAAAAATTAAAAAAATTATTTTTAAGAAAAAATTATTTTCTCGAAAATAAATTTTAAAAATTTTATTAAATCAAACGTTAAAGTTGTAACAATTGATAATAATAATTTAGTAGTGGTTTTGAGGGCAATAATCATTCTTTTATAATTTATAAAACTTAAATAATTTTGGTAATTTTTTCTGCCATGTTTTTTTTCTACCATGTTTATTTTTGCCTTTATTAAAAAGCTATATATCTTTCATGATAGTTAAAAAATTAGTTTTGCAAAATAAATATTCTGATAGCGAATATAAAATCAAAAGGTCACAAGAATATATTAATTAGAATTTAAAGCAATTTAGATTTGTAGGCAGCAAATATTCTTTTTTAAAAAGTTATATAACTATCAGGGATTCATATTAAGTATATTTGCTGAATTGTTTGCAATCACAGCTATTATGCTGTACATAAAATAAAAAAAAAACGAGGAAGACTGTAGTTGCCCTTGTCAACTTTTAGATATCCATGCATTTATGTTGTAAAATATTATGTTGTAAAACATTAAATTAAGAAAAAATTGAAAAAGATGTATCATAATTAATCAAAACTATTTTGTAAAGCAAAATGTATGTCATCAGCACTCACCCCATAATTTTTGTTAAAAAAAAACCACAAAAACAAAACAAAAGAAAAAAAACATAGAAAAATATTTGGCCTACAAGCCCAATTTTAATTTTAACTTCGTAGCTTTAAAAGATTCCCAGATATTGAATTGACAACTTTGTATGGCAGCTCGCCGAAAATGAAGCCTTAACATTTTGAAACTTTACAAAAGTGCTTAGTGTATAATTATATTTTATAGTCTTTGATATTATCTCTTTTAATTTAAACCTTGAAAAAATAAACATCATATTCATATATTAAGATTATCAAGATATATAATAATCATCATATTCATAATGATTATTATGTATCAATCTAAAATACAAACTGCACATACAAAGAATTTCAAATAAACATGTTATATAAATACATATAAATTATTTATTAAGCCATTTATTTACTTAAAAAAAATATTTGTGTTAATTTTAGCTTATCTTAAATTTTTTAAACTACGCATCATTTGAATCATATGAAATCGTAAATTGATAGATATCTACAAAACAAACACAGCAATAACAAAAGCAAAAATAAACAAACAAAAAATTCATATAACTGCATGTTGTATACAAGTTGTACTGCAAAAATTTAAATTTTTATTTAAGTTATGTTGTATAATGTTAGTTGTTCGAGAGCTATCCGAAATTTTGGTTGAATCTTAACCACAGTATAGAGACAGAAAATACACACACACATAGCTAGATTAAAATACTTTTCGAAGCTGATCCGATACGTATTTTTGACATTATATCTAGCTCATCTAGATCAATGCGTTACAAACGGGGGAGCAATTTTAATATACTCGTGGTCATAATATCATATATATACATACATATATAATAAAAGAGTATAAAAAAAAAATTGGTAATCAAAAATTATCTAGGTATTGTAATAAGATGAGCCACTCCAACACGTGAGCAATTTTTGGGTTTGCAATATTTAAAAAAGAAAAAAAAACACAACGAAATTGAAATACATATGTTGGTTAGGTATAGAAATAAGATTTTATTATATGAAATGAAAACAAAAAACTTGAAATCTCACTATGGAGCAAATTGTGTCGAAAGTAGCGAGATAAAACAAATTTAAATTAAATTGTCGTTTTAATATTAAAATATTTTTTATTTTAGAATACTTAATTTAAAATCTTAAAAACATTACTTAAACAAATAATTTAAAAATGTAAAATAGGTATATAAGGTATAAGAAATTAAAATTAGATTTTATATTATGTTTTTTTATGTCTTTTACAATACTTCTTTTATCAATAATTCTTCACATTTTTATTAAAATTTTTTTTAGGTTATGAATTCTAAATCTAATTATATAATTTAATAAAATTAAAAAAAATTATTAACAATTTTAAACACTTTTTATTACTTTTTGCCACTTTGTACCTAAATGAATAAAAAAAATTAAGGAATACTTTGCAATTCATTTTCAAATATCTTTACACTTTATACTATACCAATACAAAAAAAAAATAGTGGTTTTGAAAGAGCATTGCAAAAATATCGTTCTGTTTCTCTCTTGCAGAAATTTTAATAACAGAAAGGTTTTGCATACATATATTTACATACATATAATTTACCTAATTTTACTAATGAAGTTTTGTTTGGTGTACAAAATACATTAATATTTGTGAATGACAGTGGCACATCTTATTAATAATTGACATTCTTTGTTGATAATAAAATAGCTGTGGCAGCAACCAGTTACATTTCACAGAAAATTAGCTTTGTACAAAACAAAAGAGCTTTCCATGCATATCTATTTAGCTTTGTACAAAGCTAAATAGTTATGCATGCACGTGGTGACATTATAATGGCATTAAAGTATAAAGGACAGCTTTCCATTCATATCTATTTAGCTTTGTAAAGCATTAAATCAAATAGCATTACTTATTGCCAGTTTACTAGAATAACAAATAAGTTTTCCAAAAAGCTATTTTGCTGTTATTGAAAAAATAATAAAAGCCAAATAGCATTATGGTAATAAAAATTACTTTAACAGCTATTTAGCTGTCATTTCGACTACATTGCCATTTTTGTAGCTAATGCCAAAATTATGCAATATGGTAATTAAAGTAAAAACACTTTACTTATTGCCAGTTTACTAGAGTAACAAATAAGTTTTCCAAAAAGCTATTTTGCTGTTATTGAAAAAATAATAAAAGCCAAATAGCATTACTTATTGCCAGTTTACTAGAATAACAAATAAGTTTTCCAAAAAGCTATTTTGTTGTTATTGAAAAAATAATAAAAGCCAAATAGCATTATGGTAATAAAAATTACTTTAACAGCTATTTAGCTGTCATTTCGACTACATTGCCATTTTTGTAGCTAATGCCAAAATTATGCAATATGGTAATTAAAGTAAAAATACTTTACTTATTGCCAGTTTGCTAGAGTAACAAACAAGTTTTCCAAAAAGCTATTTTGCTGTTATTAAAAAATAATAAAAGCCAAATAGCATTATGGAAATAAAAATTACTTTAACAGCTATTTAGCTGTTATTTCGACTATATTGCCATTTTTGTAGCTAATGCCAAAATTATACAATATGGTAATTAAAGTAAAAATACTTTACTTATTGCCAGTTTGCTAGAGTAACAAACAAGTTTTCCAAAAAGCTATTTTGCTGTTATTAAAAAATAATAAAAGCCAAATAGCATTATGGAAATAAAAATTACTTTAACAGCTATTTAGCTGTCATTTCGACTATATTGCCATTTTTGTAGCTAATGCCAAAATTATGCAATATGGTAATTAAAGTAAAAATACTTTACTTATTGCCAGTTTGCTAGAGTAACAAACAAGTTTTCCAAAAAGCTATTTTGCTGTTATTGAAAAAATAATAAAAGCCAAATAGCATTATGGTAATAAAAATTACTTTAACAGCTATTTAGCTGTCATTTCGACTATATTGCTTTTTTGTAGCTAATGCCAAAATTATGCAATATGGTAATTAAAGTAAAAATACTTTACTTATTGCCAGTTTGCTAGAGTAACAAACAAGTTTTCCAAAAAGCTATTTTGCTGTTATTGAAAAAATAATAAAAGCCAAATAGCATTATGGTAATCAAAATTACTTTAACAGCTATTTAGCTGCCATTTTACAGTAAATCGCTATTGCGTATATTACTTCTTTGCTAGTAAAAAAGCATATTAGTTGCAAAAGCTATTTAAATTAATTTTTAGCTGCGCTTACGTTTTCATGACTCGAAAACTTGTAAATTAGCATTAGTTGCAAAGTAGCTATTCTAGTCCATTAGGATGACGTTGTAAAAGCTAAAATTTAGCTGCAAAAACTAATTAGAATATAAATGTTAGTTGGGTTAACAGGTTTATTTATATAAAATAATATTATAATAATAAAAATATAATAAATCCTGTTGCAATTTTTTGCCTATTAATGATTTTTTATGATTTCAATAAAAATTTATCATTTTAATAAAAAAAAAAAACAAATTTATTATCAAAATATTAAGAGTTAAATTTTAAGTGCGTTTTTTTTTTTGCACAAAAGTTTTGAAATTTTTCGCAAATTTTAAATACAAGCTTTTGTTATGTTCATTTGTAGGAATTGGTTATTGCAATTTTTTTTTATTAAGGTTTTTCGTCCTGAAATACTGTTAAAGTATTAAGTAAGTAGTTAGTTCCACATTGACTAAATCTTTCAACTGATTATGAGAAGTATTATATCAACAATTGAAAAAAACCCTCAATGCAGAATTGAGAAAAAATAATGTTTCTAAACTTTATATTATCAAAATTTATAGATTTCGGTGTTTGGCCCTGATTTTCTACGTAATAAATATAGAAGACAGATAAAAATCCGTTAAGGATTGATCATAGATTTAAATGAAGTAATCACATATCGATACTTCATATCATCAATTTTCGAATCTTTATATGCCATTAGTACCGCTCAAATCATCTAGTGGCCGAAAAATTCATTATAAACTGTTCTTGAAATTTTTTACTAATTGAATTAAAACGTTTTATTTTTACCGTTTGACAATAAAATAGAACAATGCAATAATTTTAATATTATTTAAAATTATTGTCACTCCTTAAAGGAACTTCACCCCAAAAGACTGGAGTATATTAACGGTTATTTCAGATATTTCTCAAAATTTCCTTTATCTAATGGGAAAATTGCTTTTTCAAATTTTGACTTTATGCTCCAAGATTCTCATAGCTTTTAAGAAATAATGCATTTAACATCTCCTATTAATTTTAAGAATCAATCAAAAATTGTTTTCCGTAAAAACTCCCTTTTTTAAAAAAATCTAAGCTTTTGCAAGAATCCAAAAATTCAAAAACAATTATGTCAAAAGTGAAATCTAAATGCATCATAGAAAAAAAAATGAAGCGAGAAAGAAGCTGCTAATACAAAACACAAGAGCAAATGAAATTATATATAAGCAAAAAAGAAAAGAAGCGGATAAACTAATGAGAAAGAAGAAGAGGTAGTCTTTAAATAAGCAAATAGAAGAAATTGAAAATAATGCTGAAAGGCATATTAAGAAATTCTACAACAGCGTAAAAATACAGACATCGTCGTATGAGCCAAAATTCAATGCATGTTTAAGTAAAGAAGGAAATCTACTCAACGAACAACAACAAATACTAGAAAGGTGTCAGGAGTATTTTGACGAGCTACTGAATAATGAACAAGGAGGAGCAATACAAGCCAAAAGGAGCCAATATATTCAGTTGAAAATGAAATTCAAGAACCAACTCTAGAGGAAGTGATTAAAGCTATTAAGAAACCTAAAAATGAAAAAGCAAGTGGGGAAGATACTATAATATCTGAATTGGTAAAATACGACGGAAAGGAACTGTATAAGAAATACCACGACCTAATAAAAATTATATGGCGTACAGAAAATATTCCAGAAACCTGGCAAAAAAGTGTTATTATCCCAATACATAAAAAGGGAAACAAAAAAGACTTCGATAATTATCGTGGAATATCACTGCTCAATATAGCATACAAAATATTATGTAACATATTACATAGTCGTATTGACACTATAACCGAAACAATTAGTGACTATCAATGCGGTTTTAGAGTAAACAGATCAACTATGAACCAATGCTTTACTCTGAGTCAGATATTTGAGAAATATAATGAATACGTTAACAAGATTAGCATGTCTAACCCTGACAAACACATCTGCAAGAGTCAATATTCAAGGGGTGTTCACTGAATCTTTTAGAATAGGATCGGGAGTTAAGCAGGGTGATGCTCTATCAACATTACTATTTAACCTAGTTCTTCATTATGTCGTAAAAGAGATAGATCATACAAATATGCGCTTTCGCCGATGATATTGTAACAATTGCTAAGAATTTAAGAGAGCTAAAAGACACATTTACATGTTTGGAAACTGATGCTAGAAAAGTGGGACTGATAATAAATGAGCCCAAAACTAAATACTTCGTAAAAAGCAAATTACATATGCCAACGCAAGATTTGAATATTAACGATCATAAGTTCGAAGGTGTTCATCAGTTTAAGCCGCAAGTAGATGTTACTATACATACTCTAGGCTTATGAAATCCAGGCTGTTGTCGAGGAATACAAAGCTTAAATTATACAAAACATTAATCAGACCGGTTCTAACATACGGATGTGAAACATGGATGCTTAAAACTGCAGATTGTAGACAACTGGGAATATTTGAGCGTAAAATACTTCGAAAAATATATGGACCGATTGACTGAATATAGAACCATAATAAGATTCATAAAAGCGCAAAGGTTAAGATGGATAGGACATGTTATAAGAATGCCGGATAACAGAACAACAAAAAGAATGTTTCTCCACCAAATGCAGGGTGCTGGAGGTAGAGGGAGACCAAAAAAAAGATGGCTAGACGCTGTTGAGATGACTTAAGGATTTTAGGAATAAGAAATTGGAAGAGAGTTGCCCAAGATCGGGATGTATGGAAGAGAATTATAGCGGAAGCGCAGGTTCATCAAGGACTGTAAAGTTATAGAAGAAGAAGAAATGCATCAAAATGTATTCACCCCTTTTTACACAATGTTTAGTCGCTGTATGTGTACGTATATTCTGTATTATAAGGGATTTTTGAGAATACGACTTCCATTCTCAAGATTTTAAAACTTTTAATTCAAATATTTGGTTTTTGAAAGTTTGGATTTTCTAGCTGAACTAAATTTATTTAATATTTAATATATTATTGAGCGTTTGAGTAAAATATATATGAAAGAAATAAAAAACAAGTGTGTCTTCTTTTAATTTCGTCTCCGACACACAGACTTCTTCAGTGCTAGGAAGCGATTCTAGTTTATACTTGAATCAGAATTTGAAAAGAAAAGACCTTAAGAAGTAAATGCCATGCACTGAACTTAGAAATTACAGGATCCTTTTACTGACATACACTTAACTCAAGAAACTCCATTACCATTTCAAATTAAATTTTAATTAAAATTTAAAGGTAATTAAAACTCTTAAATAACACTCATTATTTTATTATCAATTAATTACAGAAATTTCGAATTTTTTTTCATTATAATTACATCTTTCACTTGCATTATCATACCCAATCAATGCAGTTACGTAATAGTATAAGTATAACTATTCTTTCGATAATATTTTATTGATATTTATGCAAAATATAACAATTACAATTTTTAAAGTTTTAAACATGATCAGAAAAAAAAAACCTTAAGATAAATTATTTAAATTAATTAAAACTGTTAAAAATAACCATAAAATCGTTTTACAAAAAAAAATCAATATTATTCTATAATTAACTTAAGTATATAATGAAAGTGTTATTAATAACATGAATGTCTGTATAAGACATAATGAAACTTTTTTTGTCATTTGATACTGGATAAAATAAAACAGTTGGATATCAAAGATAAATATAATAATATTAATATATAAAAATGCAAAAGTGCATTTTTTTAACAATTATCATAAAAATTAAAACTTATCACTATATATACTATATCAATTATCATTATAAATATCGCATTCTTATTAATGAAAATTTTCTTTTAATGTTTTTAAAAATTATTTTATAAAGAATTATATTGAAAACTTATATATGATATGTCATTAACAGAAAATTGTTATTCAATATCATGCTTTAAAAATTAATTTCAGACAGCAGTTTTCACTTAATTAATTATTTTTTTTTTTTAATTCAATTTAATTGTCAATTTAATATTAAATTTTTATTTTCAATTACCAATTTTCTCTTCCAAACTTATCAATAGCAAAAGAAATTTCATGCGTTGATAAAAAAATTCTCAATTCCCATCTTTTATTTGAGTTTTTTTTTGAAAATAACAAAACAATTAAATATATTTATTTGACCTGATTATTATTATTATATACTTATGACGAAAAGCGATTTTAAATAAGAAAAAATATAATAATAATTATAAAGTGTTAAAAAAAACATTTTTTTGGTTATTTGGTCATAAAAATAATAATTAAGAAAAAAAATTCATTGATAAAAGCTCAAATTTTTCTTTAAAACTTTCAATAATTTCAATATTGATTAAAGGAAAATTGAACTAAAGTGAAAACAGCAGTGGTGAAGCACTTTATTTGATAAATTTAATGAAGTTGAATAGTTTTAAGTCCATAAAATATCATATTTTTATTTTTAATCTTATTTTTCCTAATTCTTTTTTTTTCAAAATTTTATTTTTTTAAAATCTTTTTTCCAAAATTTTATTATCCAAAATCTTATTTTTTCAAAATCTTATTTTACAAAATTTTATTTTTACAAAATCCTATTTTAGAAAACTTCATTTTTCAAAATCTTATTTTAAAAAACCTTATTTTTCCAAAATGTAATTTTTGAAAACTCTTATTTTTTCAAAATCTAATTTTTTTAAAATCTTATTGTTTCAAAACTTATTTTTAGAAAATCGTTTTTTCCAAAATGTGGTTTTCCAAAATTTTAAAATAAGTTTTTAAAAAACTAAGATTTTACCAAATCAACCAAATTGACTTGAGAAATTAAAGATAATAAGATTTCGGTCCGCTTTCCTGAAACGAATAACAGTAAATTGCATTTGTATTATTTGTGTATAGAAAAGCATATAAGTTTAAAAAAGGCTTGTCATTTAGAGCTTGGTAACTCCAGATTTTTATCCCGGGTTTTTAAGCATTTGATCAAAGTGCTTTTTGTTCAGGAAATTATTTTATCTACCTTTCTATCTAGGTCAAAATTTTACATAGTTCATTACGAAAAGTTCAGAAAAAGCGCTTTTACCAATCGTCGTCACGTTTTACAACCATCAGGCCAAAATGGGTGAATCAATTCTCAACCTGTTTCTAATAATCAAATTAACATTACAGCCAAAGTACTTTACAGGAGTTTTAAAACCCATATTACGACTTTTTTCAATAAATTTTTTTTAAAAAGCACTTTTGACTCTAAACTATAATACGCGGGTTAACATTAACGAGATACGACAAACAATTTTTCGATTTCCAACTTCCTTGTTCTTGTGAAGAAGTCCTTAACTTCATTGGATACACGTCTTTCACCAAACGTACCTAAACTTACAAAATTTTATTTCTATAATAACAAATAATATAAAATTGTATAAAATCTACAATTGTATTTCATTTAGTAAATCTGTAAAATCATAATAACATTCTAAAAGTAATACAGCATGATATTTTTCAAAAAACTGACAGCTATAGAGGCAAGTTCATATTACATTATATTATATTATGTATGTCATTCAAATTCAGATTCAAAAAAAAAACTTTAAATAATGACCATTTAAATTAAATGGAGAACAAGGACATCATATTTTTTCTTTTTTTAATATTTTTCATATATTTTTGTATAAAACTGTGCCAAAAATTTAATAAAATAATACAATCAAAACTCATAACTTTTTAACAGAACAAAACATATAATAATAAAAAATAAAAAAAAAAAATCAAAATAAAACAGAAACAACAAATTTTTATATTTCCCATCACATACATATTATCTGATAGGGTATTTATTTTCTGTTAAGGATACATCAAGGATATATTAAAATGCACATTTTGTTGTTGTTTTTTTTATTCAATTCACCCATTTATATACGTCATAAAATGCATCATATATCAATATGATTATAAAACAACAACAAAATCAGTATGAAACTTTTATATAAATATAGTTATATATAATAAAAATATAATATATTTATATTATCCTAGCATGTGACTGTAATTGTGGGAGAGTAAAAAATTGTATATATTAAAATTAATTTTCAATTTTTCGATTTCAACTCAATCAATATTCATATTTAATATTTTTGAACATACACTTGTTATATAATTTGTATGTATGTATGGATGTTATGTATTATATAAATATTCATTTTATTATTATGACAATTTTAATGATATAATAAAATATCGTGACCAGGGACTTATTTAAAGGAAAAATCAAAATAAAGAAAATGAAAATGAAAATACGAAAAGGAAAACGCAAATAAAAATAAAAAAGGACACAGAATAAAAAAATTTATATTCAGTTTTTGGATCTTTATAACTTTTGGTTTTTCAATTTTGTCATCCTTATAGGCTTTCCGGCTCTAAATCAATTTTTATATTAAATATTTTTGTAAGATCCTGCCAAGTTATACTTGATTTTATTTTGATTTTTATGTTATAGTTCACACCTTAAAGCTAATTTTGAAATAAGACAGGTATATGAATTCAATATAATAATTTTGGTGTTAGAAAACTTTTGCATGACCCGAGTTCTCAAGGATCAAAGATTTATTTTAAAATTTTTTTGTATCCAAAATTTGAGAATGGACTTCATTCAGTAGCTTAGTCCCAGTAGGTTCAAAGTTATATTTTAAAATCTACTGCAAAGTGACAGTATCCAAATTTTGAGAATGGATTTCATTCAATAGCTTAAGTCCCAGTGGAATTTTTTTGAACCTAAAAATTTCTAACGAAAATAAATTTCGTAAAAATTTAGATATAGGACTGATCCCATGACTCCAGTCCACTCAAAAACAATAATATAATATAGATAATCACTGTATTACAAATAATTGCAGCTTAAAAATAAAAATATTTGGAGATTATAAGATCTAGAAAAGAATAATTTAATATCTTATATTGTTGTTGTTGTTGTTTAGATAGGGGGGGAAAGCAAGTCTCCCTTACACCTAGGCCTTGCGGCCCGTTGTGCACCCCTCATTAAATACTTTCTATTTATTTATAACTACTATATTATTTATTTTGTTTATATTATATATTTGTATATTTATATTATATTTGGTCACCATGGGGATTCGTAAAGAAAAATTATTTTTCAATCATTTTTTTTTTAAATTAAATATTGTATGACCTGACCGGGAATCGAACCCGGACCCCCTCGGTTAATAAGCCAAATGCTTACCCACTGCACCACCGAGGCCCCATATCTTATATTACTTTTAAAAAAAATTTATAATAAAATATAATTTTTATTTATAATCCTGGCCACTATGATTTGATTTTCGAATATTAAACACAATAAGACAACTAATTAGACAACTGATAGCTTTTGATAACTAAATAACACACCTATTACTAAAATTCAGTTCTTTAACCTCTTACAACCCCATTATATTAATGAACCATTATATAAACTATTATTTTTAAATATCAACTTATTAAATAAAAACTACCTAATGTTGGCAACCCTCTTGACAACACGAAGGGAATAAAAATGCCATTTTAGGTCTTTAATTTTTCAATTGAAAATATTATACATATAAATGCAAAACTTTTATTTACTAAGACAGAATCTGAATTAATTTTTTTTTTTTTTCATTATTATTTTGGCAGATAGTTTTCAGATTCATAAAATTGGCTTTTGGGTTCAATTTCTCTTTTTATATTCACAAATTCAATTTATTATTATACACTATCATATAATTCACATATGCTACAGTATACATAACATATACATTGTTGTATAAGTAAATGTTGTAAGTTACATGATCATAATAATATGAGGAAACAAGAACACAATATTCGATTTAAAAATGATACCCCAAAATATATAACATTTTATTTTAACTGGTCAAATATGAAATATATACGTCATATTATATAGTAAAAACATGAAGCCGTAATTTATTCAAAAAAGAAAATACAAAAATAAAAAAAATAATTCTATAAAAAGAAAATTGCATCAATTCAACAGTTTTTGATCCTTTCTTTTATGTCCTGTTTGTATAAAATTTTGTAATGAGTGCGGTTGATTTTAAATTTTCATTTGTTTTTTTTTTTATTGTATTTAATATGCATTAATTTTTTTGTTCCTTCTTTTCAAGGATATTTTAAAAGTTTAGATTGAATAGTTGTATTATAACCATCATTTGACTGTCTATATGTTCACAAGTATTTTTTTAACACTTAGATATTAGAATTAAAGCAATCAAATAAAGTTAAAAAGAAAAATTTTAAATATTAATGTCGAAAAAATTTTATTACATATTATGTCTTCATATGAATGTAACATCTTTTTTAAAGAGATTTCCACATGTATTACATAAAGATAGCCAAATTGAATTAAGTAAATCTATTCTATATTTGTTTAAATATTGGTCCAAGATTTTAAAGATCTACGCAGCTCAATTTCCTATATATTGGTTAGATAATCTGTTTTACAATTCCTTAAAATATCTACTAAATAATCTCATATGCTTCAAATGTTATTAAATTTTACATTTTTCATAAATTAATAGTTAAATATCAGTTAAAAATATCATAGACCCGTAAAAGTATGCAATAAATTAAAATACATTTTTTTTTATTGAGATGCTGATAAATAATTCTTTTCAAACTTTTAGAAATCGAAATATTTTAAAAATGAAAATAAAGTGCAGTCAAAATAACGATAGAATTTTAAAAATGTTTTATTTTATTGCACATATGTTACTATTCTTATGTAGGCACATATTATATACTTTGTTAAACAGATGTACCAAATTGAGAAAAATAAAATATAATTTCATCACTGAACTTGTAATTTAATAGAATTTCAATTTATAAATAAATCGATTTAATACTAATTATATTATATAAGAATATATTATGCAATGTATGCATCAATATAAAAATCTAAGTACAATATTTCAGAATTAAAATTCGTTTGAAAAAAACCATAATCAAATATAAAAAGATACAATGAATAACATTATTAATTATCGTCGAATTTTTAAGGAAAAAATTTCATTCCCTCAAGTTTAAATTTAATAATTCAATTTAATTTAAATGCAAATTAATTTTTCATTAAACAAAATTAATAAATTAAGTTTTTTAATTTATTTTAAACGGAAAATTTGAAAAAAGCAAAGAGCTAGTATGGTAATAAAAATGACACATTTAAAAACGGAAACATCTGTCTTATTCAGTATCGAATTACATGGTTTCACAACACATCAATATAACTTGTAATTAGGTATGTTATTTAATACATATGCGATTTACAACAAAAATAAAGTATAATAATTAAATGTACAACTACGATACAAGTGTCTGTGTTCTTTTAAATAAAATTTACAACAGGGATTTTTCTCTAAGAATAAAATATTAAAATTTATAATTCTAATTTATTATTTCTTTATTGAATTTTAAAGAAATTCCCTAAAATTTTTAAAGTTAAGGTTATTTTGAAATATTTTATGATATTAATTCGCACTCAAATGGAGTTTATTTTAAGAATTATTTCACAAAATAGAATTATTAACATTAAATTATATCCCACTTATTAATTGGTAAACTGGTCACTCTAATTAGTAAATTGTCAACTTATAATTGAGTATAAACAAAAGTTATGTAAAATTTCTTTGTTCACCAAAACTCACAATTACACGTAAACCTACAAGAACTTTAATAAAAAAATTTTTAAACCCTTTAAGGACTAACAAGGACTTGAAAATTGTACTTATAATTATACTCAAAGATTCCTGCCAATATTAATAGAGTATAGAGTACCATCATACGGCTGGGTGGTACAGTGGTTGAGTAAAGGCCCGGGTTCAAATCCTAGTGAAAGTGAAAAAAACTTTTCTAGTTTCCGACTCGACTCAGCTACCATTTGCCATTGTGTTCAAATTAATGTCAAAATCAATAATTAATATATTTATATATCTTTAATAAAAATTACATTAATATAACAATAAAAGCAAATAGTTTAATAGAATAATATAACTCGCAGATAAAGAATACCATATAACTCATATACCAAATATTATAATATAAACAAAAAATAGAATTGTAACTATTGAAAATCTAAGACGCTTCTATATTTTATAAGGCCTAGTTCTATCTCGGGTTTATTGTATGTGGAATCCAATATGACCAATTCTAGTAACACGAATATAATTTGGTCTCTTGTTTCAACATGTACCTGTGGTATAAACAGGCTTATTAGCCGAACAGTTAAACAGTTAGCGCTTAAAAAACAAAAAAAAAATATTAATTTCTTCTTTCTTTAACAATAAAATCGAAAAAAAAAAATCGGTGGTTTTTATTTGGTTTTGTAGTAACCAGGGCAACCAAAACTAATCACTAATCAAATAATCGAATTATTTTTTTTTTTGATAAATTTTTGTTTCATCAAAATCATATTTGACAATAAATGAAGTTTCGTTAGTTAAAAATACTCACTTATCAAAAAAATATTCACTTATCAAAAAAAATTATTATTTGATTAGTGATAAGTTATGGTGTCCTGTATACTACTAAAACCAAATAAAAAGTAATTAGTAATGTTGGCCCAGGTGTATGGAAACATTAAAGTACATATCAGAAGCTTAACATAATTTACTTATCATAAAAAGTTTTTTTATAATAATTATAATTACAATTGGTACTATTATTAAGCAGTACCTACTTATTAGTTAAAAGTCAAGATACTAACTTGACATTAAAGTCCAATTTTATTTTGCAATATACATATAACTATTACCGTAATTGTAAAAAATTTCAAAAATAAAAGCTAAAAAGAAACCATTATAATAAACTTTAAATAATAAGTTTTTAATTCATATTTGATGAACAGATTTGATATTATATTAGCTTAAGGTTATTGTAATAAAACAGATCATAAAATACAAAAGACATGGTAAATATTCATTTATTGAAAATGACTTCCTTTTTAAATATTTGAATGAATCTTGTATTTAGTAAATCAACAAAAATTGCGTACATATACATACCTATAGTATTTTAATAATACCTAGTATATTTATATGTATATAACATTTACTTTTGATGCAAAAGACTTCACGTTTAACATAATTTTGACATACATTGAAAATTTTTTTTTGATATTCTATTATTAATTTTGTTTATGTATTTGCGTAAAACTCACAAAACTCACAAATATGACGAAAAAGTTACTTGTAGTAGTTAAAGATGGAAATTCTTCTTTATATGGTGTAAATACTGTTTATCTTTAGAGTAAAAAACATTTGAAAGTACCTAACGTTAATAATGTTTTAAAATAAAGTTTATAATATTATGTATTTTCTTTTGAACTCTCATTGTTTCCTTTGGTTGTCTTAGTTTTGTTTTGTTGTAGTTCAAAACTATGTACATAATCCCTTAAAAAGCTTTTGCACGTTTTATTTTTTGACGTATAGAAGTCGTCAAAATTTTTTTTTTAAATTTTTGGAAATATATTTTATAATATGCAATTTAAACACTGAGGGCCAAAATTAAGAATGAGTGATATTTTGTACTGTTAAAATCATTTTGAATATAAAATATTAAGTAAATTTATGCTCTTTATTCTAGAGGTAATTATCTAAATCGCTTAATTTCATATTTGATCAATCAACTTTAAATGCTGTCTGTGACTAAAGTGGGTTTTTCTATTATCCGTTCGTTACGGTTCTTCTCACAGCGCTTTAGATTCCGTTAACACTTTCAGCTTAATTGCGAGAACTTATATACCCGTCATTCATATTTTCACTGAAGGAATAATTATCGCGATTCTCGTCATGATTTGTATGAATGTGTAAGTATGGGAAAATTGAGTGATAGTATTGGACAATTGAGTGATATCTTTAGTCGGCTTGCTTTAAATTAAGTGATATTTTCAGTTGTCTATGTCTGTAATTGTCAATGTGAAGTGATAAAATAACACCAGAATTGTGTTCAACTGATTGAGAGTTGTTTGTATAATTCTCCAATGATTTTTTATTCACTTTGATTACTACTTTTGAAATAATTAAAGTGAGTGCGGATAGACACAAACAAATTTCAATTCTGAATATTTTATTTTTTACTACTTTAGCCCCCAACTTCAGGGTCTAAAAGAGCAAATTTCAATAAAGAATTCCTTATCGTTTTTAAATTGAATAAGGGAATGGATACTCCTAATGAAAATTCGTTCACAAAAAATAGCGCCCTGTCATTTGAAACCGTGTCTATAGTCGATTTTTCATTGCTCTGATCCCATTATGGAGTGATTCTTTTTCTTATAATATAACAGTAAGATTTATTTTTTAAAATGTTATTTTGCACAACACTGTTAATGCATATTGTCTATATTTTATATACACATTATAGTATTATATTATGTTTGTCATACATTTGATCTTACCTTATATCAATATAATCATCTTTAAATATAAATTTTTCATCTTGTTTTGATGTTCTAAAAAAAGTTAAAAAGAAAAAAAAACAAAAACACAAAAAATCAAAATAAAGGATGTTATAAAAATGAAAATAATAAGACATAAAATCCCATGTATTCTTTATATTTTTTATAAAAAATTGTATAAAACAAAACCAAAAAAAAAATAAAGAATATACACTTTATCATAACTATTTTGAAATTTTTAACCTTTTCATCTGCTGTTCCTAATCCACGAAAATCTTTTACATTTTTAAAATGTTTTATTATTTATATATATATATATATATAAAAATATAAATATTTCTTTTTAGTGTGATAAGATATTATTTTAAGTTTAAGAAAATAAGGATTTAATTTTATATCCCTTTCATAAGATATTTTATAGTAAAAACGATTTTATTTCCGTTTTATATAAACAAAAAACGGAAATAAAATGAAAAATTTAAAAATTGGTATAAACTTAAAAATAAAAATATTTGGAAAAAATTTAAAAAATATTGAAGTGAAAATCGATATTGAAAGTAAAGAGTTTATTTTTTAATTTCAATATAAATATATAACCTCACTTAAATTTATAGTTTTTCAGCGCTTTATTGTCTTCAGATGCCGGATTGACTATTGAAATTGTTTATCATGTAGGAAATGTGAATTAAAGTAAAAGCTCAAAGCAATAATTTTTTTTGAAACTTAAAGCCACAGGAAGCCCCATGGAATCCCAAAATTAAATATATCCCAATTTCCAAAATCTTACAATTCCAAAATCTCAAAATACTAAGATCTCAAATTGCAGTAATCGTAAATCCGAAAACCTAAAAAGAAAATGTATATTCCAGATTCTGAATAAGAAATGCCGCCAATACTAAACTGTGTTTTATTATTAAATAATTTATTTTTTAACTATTTGATATTTCAGTTTCTAATAACTTTTACCGGGCATCGAACCAAATTTCAAGTATGTCTTTCAGAGATGCATTTAAAAATCAATTAGAAAAGATTTTTAGAGTTTGTTTCGAAATCATGACCACCCCAGCCATATTCTGATGTCCAAAGCTAGTTAATTAAAAAATAAATTATTTGACATATAAAATTTGTTGAAACAATATAAGTTCTCCTCCTGTTTGTAATTTTTGAGAGTTTTATATAATACAAAAATAGGGACATTTCCTATTTTATCGCAATTAAACTTCCTGTTTGCCAATACCGCATCTGCATCCGAATTAACCATTTCTGAAAATATTAAATTAATAATAATTGAATTAATCTATAATAGTTTATATCATAATATAAAATATACCTGCCACCCCAGAGAAGGAATGACTGAATCACTCACTTATCACATTGTATGTGGTAGCGCACTGTTCATAAATAAATAAATTAATAATTAGGTTATGATACCTAGGACATTAAAATAATGTTATATATGTAATATACCCTTAAATAATAGAATAAACTTTTCACTCCGAAATAAAGTGTAGATTGAATATACGATCCAAAAATTGTTGAATTATTTTTTCGAAAAATACCAAATAAACCAAGTATTATAGTGTTGAACCTATTACACTAAATCCTCGTTCAAGCACTGAAAATATTTATAAATATATAAATTTAAATTATAATTCGTTTAACTCTTAGAAGTTTACTTTGTAACTAAAAATTGTAGCAAATTAAGAGGCACTTTCTTCAGTTTTAAAGAAAAGCTTCATAATTAAAAACAAAATTATTACACGTATTCCTTAAGTATATAAAAAAATGCCTACTTGTGTTGTATTAGAAAATTTAATAACTTTAAATAGGTACTATTAAGACATATAATATAAAATATTTTAAAGTTTTCCTATTTTAACAACTGTATAAATTTTAAATTTTGTCCTAAACTACTCTCTAATGGCAAATAAAATATTTTTAATTATGTAAAATTATATTATATATGTGTGAGTTAAAGTTAAAACTATTAAAAAGAAGTTTTACTTATTTTTTTAGTTTTAAATAAATTTAAATTATGAAGAAAAATTCTTATATAAATTATAATCAAATTTTAAAATTATTATTTATTTCATTATGAAGTTGTTAAAATTGTTATTTATTGTAATTGTTATTACCATATTAGTATAAGTATATAAATTTAAGTCAAGTATCTTCGTTATATAGTATTTTTTAAGATCCTGTACAGAAGTTAATCAAGTTTATATATAAAAAACTTAGTAATTTAAGGATAATTGCTAAATGTTCTCTTCTAAATTCCATAATTAGGAAGAAATAGATCCAGTTATGAATTATTTGCACAAGATATTAGTTCCATAGTTTTAGATAATTATTTTGTTATTTCCTTGATTACTCATCTTAAAGTCCTGCACGATTACTCAAAAAATAAATATTTTTGCACCCTGCACTTTAAACATTTTTCAACTTTGACTCTTATTTTGTTTAAAACTGAGTCTTAATATAACAACTGTAAAGCCCCTCTAAATTCAGTTACTTCCAAGATGCTAGAATAGGTAATTGCTTGATTCGTTTATTACAAAATATGAATTTTAACTGTTCACTTCCTACAATTGATACCTAGTTGAATTAATTTTACAAAATTATTATTAAAAGCAAAATTTTATTAAAAACTCATAAAATCAATTTCTGTAATAATGGGACAAGTAAATATAAAAAAAATCAATCAATTTTGACCGTAGATTCATAATTTTTATTCAATTTGATTTTATAAAAGTTTATAGGCATATATAATTAACTCTTAAACTTTTTTAGACTTTGCACAGAACATTTTTATAAGAGTGTTGGTATACACTAATGTTAGGTATATAATGTAGAATACTAATGTTTATAAAAATTTGTATTGAAATAATATGTAATACCCATACAGTTGCCATCTTCATATTACTTTTAAAGTTGAAACTGTTAAAGGATTCTATATCTATATATTAAGATGCAAGCACTTCTGTGGTACATACTTTATAATATATAAATGGCGTTCTTTATTTTTTTTCGGGTTTTCCCCTTCTCTATGTAATATTTTGTTTGTTGGTGCTTATTTTTAATTATCAAAGTTTGTTTACATTATTTTAATACATATATTTAGGCGTCGGTATTTTAAGCCAAAATTAAATGGTTTTAAATCCTATTAGAAATTATTTTCAGCCCGTAATATATAACTACTAAAATATACGCAAGAAAATATTTTTAGATGAATATATAATTTTATGCATACACAGATACACAATTATAAAGGAATAGAAGATATTATAATATATATATATGTTATGCATCGGAAAATATGAATAGTACCTAACTTGGTATTAATAAACTCAGTTAAAATATTAGCGGTTCGTAAAAAAGGTAATATTTTGTAGCGAAAACTTATATCGCAATACAAATTGCCAAATATTAGTTAAATAATTGCATTTTTTTTTAATTATAAAAAATTTATATCTAAATTAAAGTAGTGAACTAAAGAAAATTGTACTTTGAAATAATATTGTGAAACCTGAAAGTATGCAATTAATTTTAATATATTTTTCTAATAAGCTTACTGTCAAAACAATGTTATATTATCATATAACATTTTAATATTAATATTCAAATTAGAAGTCAGCAACACCGTTGCATTACAAATTAAAAATATTTATTGTTACCTAAAAGTATGCAATTAATTTTGAAATTTTTTTTAAATCGTTCATACCGTTAATTTCCTGTTTATTTCCGGACATTTTCCGTGTGTTGTTTTAAAAAACATGTATTTTTAAAAAAAGTGGAATCAATCAATTAATTTAGGCAGTTGAACAGACAATTTCCCTATATAAACAAGTTATTTTTACATTCTTTTCATATTTTAAACAACAAGTTTGTTAAAATAATCCTTTTATACAACATTTTTTTTCCATATTTAATACATAAACGCATGTATTCGAATAAGTAGTTGTAGATATATTTAATTTATATTGCGTACATTTTAATGTAAAATAAGAGGTAAAATGGTTACAAAAAAAAGAAACAAAACAAAAAAGGGAAGTGAAAGCCTATTAATTTATTTAAGATTTTAATTATATGATAACATACAAACTAGTTTTTGATTAAACATGAGGCATAACATAAAACACTGTTTTTTTTTCTTATGTTTTGCTTGTTCATTACTTTCAGTTCTTGTTAATATTTAATTATGGTAACCGTCAACTAATACAAAACAGTTAGAAATTCAAAAAAAAAAAAAAAACAAGAAAAATAACAAAAATACAAAATTTTAAACCTAAAATTAAAAATCATTAAGCATAAAATTTTATAAAAAATCATAATTTTATGCTGTTTTGTATTGAAGCAAAAAGTTTTGAATGAATTACATATACATGTATATAAAATTTTTACAACATTCCCATCACTACTTTTTTGTAAAGTTCCCATCCCATCACTGTTTGTTTTTCATTTTATGAAATTTAGAATTTGCGTCATAATTCCAAATGAAAATTTTTATAGTTATATAAGTGTTTTAATTTATTGTATTATTTATTATTATGTTTTTTTTGCTTTTTATTTAGTTTTTATGGAAATTTCATTTTAATAAAACGATTTTTAAATTAATTTTTAAATGAAAAACATAAAATTAAAATAAAACAAAAAAACATTTACAAATAAAAATATTTTTTTTTTAATTCCTTGTTGTTGATTAGCATTAATATTTGATCATGTATTAAAATGTGATTATGAATAAATATAGTTAATTTGTAAAGAAAATTTATTAATTTATTAAAATTTTGTTTTTTTTTTTGAAATAATTAAAATTTATCAAAAATTACAAAAAAAAAAATAACGAATAAATCGTTTTTTATGTGTTATATGTATTATAATTTATAATGCATATTTTTGAAATATTAATTTATTAATTCATGACAGTGAATTAATAGAAGTATTTATTCATTTTATATTTTTGCATTGTTCTGTTTTGACAAATTAAATTTAGGGCTTTTTTTATAATTTATTACCAGAATAATGTAATTCTATTTAAATTCAATGCTTTATAATTAAAAATGTTTAAATTAAATTAAACAATATTAGTTTAGTTTATTAAAATTTATATTGTGCTATGCATTATGCTTCCATTGCTGTATTTCTACTAGACAAAATAATTTATTAACAAAATGTTATTATAAATAAAGTTTATTTATAAATAATCGGTTATAAATTTTCTATTGTTTTATTTAATTTATTTTGAACAATAATTCTCAAATAGTAAGTTAAAAACACTTTCTCCACTTTCTCATGCATCACACATTCTTATTAGTATAAAAAAGTATGCAATTTATAATTTATTTTATTTCAATATAATAATTAAAAGAGGCCTAGGGCAGTCAACCAAGGCAGTACGAATTCAATGCCCGCTCAAATCATAAGTTTTTTTCAAGGCAAACTACTGGGAAAGTAATTTTCATTATAATTTCCGCTTCCGATCAAATATGGAAAATTGTATTGGTATAATCTAATAATAGTATCTCGTAATTGTAGCAGAACCCAATACTTTTTAAAATATTGAAAATATATTTTAAACTTTATTACTAATAAAGTTAAATATCAAGTTAAAAATTTAAATTTTCTTATGCATCATGCATCCTTCTTGATATAACCTAAAAGTATGCAATTTATAAAGAAAGCTTATTTTATTTCAATATAAATTAAAAGGGACCTTGGGGCGCATTTGGCTCAGCTGTTAAGTACCTGACATATTAACCAAAACCTTGCGGGTTCGATCGCCGCTCAAATCGTAAGTTCTTTTTTAAGGCAAATTACTGGAAAAGTAATTTTCATTATAACTCTCCCTTGCTAACAAATACAAAAAAAGGATAGTAATAGAATATAATATAATACACTATAGTAATCATATAGTAAAAGTAATGTGTATACAATAAATATATTTATAATACAGTATATTTAAAGTATAGTAATAGTTTAATATAATTAAATAAATATAATAAATAGTATTGGTACAATCTAATAATAGTATCTAATAATGGTCTCCAATATCGATATTTTTTTAAAAATTCAAGTATGATATAAAATATTATTGAATAAATAAATAAATTAAAGCGGCCCGGAGGCACAGTGGTTAAATACTATATATACATAAATCAATGAAGAGCTGGTTGGATCGCCACAAAAGTGGTAATTTTTTAAAATTAATTAATATTTATTACAATTTCCCCTCATGATCAAATAGAATAATAGTATAATAAAACCAAATATATATAACCAAATAGTATTAATATAATCTAATAAATGTATTAAAACATATAATGTAACCATTGGTTACTGAGATAAAAAAATAATGCATTATCATTTATGATATGTAATATTCAATAAATAAATACTAAAAACTTTTTTAAACTAATTTGTTGAAAGACTTAACAAACTATTTCTAGTCTCAATTTTCAGATTTAATATAAGGCTTTGTTTATTCAATATTTAAGGATATGTCAATAAAATTCAACGTTAAACTAAATAACTCTCTGTATCTGTTTTTTAATTAAGTGATTTACTTGATAATAATATAACTATATATATATATATGTATATATATACATTTTATATATGTATATATATATGTATATATATACAGGTTTTAGCAGGGTATATTTTATTTTAATTTGCATTTCAAATTTTTTTAATTTAACTGAAATACCAGAACCTACCAAGTTTATGTTATTCTTTTATTACAAACTTTTTATATACTTATAAATTATATATACTTATATAATACTTATAATTTAAAATATTTTCTACGTCTAATTTTACTCATTTAATATATTACATCTATTTAATCCTTAAATGTTTTTTTATCTCTTTCTTATTTTTTTCTATTTCTGTTTTTGTCTTTTAGTCATTTTTCCTCTACTTATCCGTGGTATTTCAATTTCATTATAATGTTAATGTAAATATATATGTGTATGTACATGTGTATTAAAGTTATTTAAAAAAAAAAAACTGTAGATTTTTCATTCTAATTCTCTTGTCAAACCAAAAATTACCAAACGACATCCGGTCGTTATTGTTTATGGGATGTAATTAAGTAACGACGAGAAAAATATACAATTTCAAAGTCTTATCTATTTCGTGTATTGCAGAGATCTGTGTTCCTGTATGTGTTTTTTTTTTTTTTTGGGTACCTAAATGGTTAATATGTATATATTATTTAAATACATATACAATCACATAATTGTTTTATATTTTTTTTTTCTATATCATTTCAAGTTTTTGTCATTTTACCCTTTCTTGATATTGAAAACAGAAAACTTTAAAACAGTGAAGGATAAAAATTTTAAGACATGCAAGTATATCTTGACTTGAAAATATTCTCGATCGAAATTAACTCGATTTAATCCAATCTTAAAGCAGTTATTCAACATTTTGATTTGCAATATAATTTGAATTAGGTCAAGGTTGTTTTTGAGTATGAACTCTTGTAGGAAGTGACGTATTTGTGAAAATCTACAAGGCTTCTATTAAAAAATAAATATTATATTAATATCATTATCATAATATTTAATTTGTAAATAAAAAAAATTTAGGACTTATTAGCAGGCTAATTTCCAATCGATTTTCATAATTTTTATACCCGTATGACTATATAGTCAAAGGGTATAATAAATTTGCCATTACGTTTGTGACGCAGAGAAGGAGGGGGGGTAGATATAGACTCAAGTGTATGGATCGGATCAGAATCGAAAAAAAAAATCGATTTAGCTATGTATGTCTGTCCGTCCGTCCGTCCGTCCGTCTGTCCGTCTGTCCGTCCGTCTGCACGATAACTTAAAAACTAAAGGAGTTAGGATCTTGAAATTTTCGCAAATTCGTTTTTTTGCAATAGCCGTCATCGCTATTTAAATCCAGCCATTTTGGTCCATGGGTTCGAGTGGCTGCCATACAACTTCTTTTTTTATAAGAGTATTTCTCTGTACCTATTACAGCTACGTGTCCGAAATTTTGGCAAAAGTAGTTTAGTTTTGTGGCCAAAGTTTCTGCAAAATTTGGTTGGTCTGTTGCAGTGAGTTCGAGTAGCTGCCATACAACTCCTTCTTTTATATGAGCATTACTCTATACCTATTAAAGCTGGGTGTCTGAAATTTTGCCAAAAATAGTTTAGTGTAATGGCCAAAGTTACTGCAAAATTTGGTTGGTCTACTGCAAAGGGTTCGAGTAGCTGCCATACAACTCCTTCTTTTATATGAGCATTATATTTCACCTAATAATGCTGGTATGTTTGAAATTTTGCCAAAAGTAATTAATGTTTGTAATAATAATGATATAATGTTTATATAACGGTCATACGGGTATCCCAGAGTTGACACAGTCTACTCTACTACACTCTTCCTCGTTTTTAAATGAAGATGTTTAATAAGATTCACGCCATTCTAAATGAATTCAAATTTTTCAAAATTTTTCCAATTTTCATTCATAATTTTCTAATTTTTTATTTTCAGTAATGTAAAAATATACAAATACCGAATATCCTCTTCCTATAATTTCTAGGTACAGTCAGATACTAGCATTCATTTATTTTACAAGCTAAATCGATTCATCGTTGAATCTTGATAAAAAGAACTAATAAGTACATCATATCATAATTTATTATAAAGTTTCTCATGACAGAAATTTTAAATTATCCTTTTGTACCAATACATTGAAATTAAATCTAATTAAATGTATTAAATAATTAAAATATCTAGTAAACTGTAATTTCCAGAACAAATTATTTTCTCCAAGAAATTTTATACATCTTAATAACACCTAGATTACATTGAACATGTTTTTAAGTTTTAATTTTTTTTTTAAATAAAAATTAAATTCATATTTTTGTCATTGACTGTACAAACTATCATATACACATTTTCATATAACATAATTCTGGGACAACAAAATTGGATTTAATACAAAATAAAAATAAAAAAAAAAATTGAAAGAAAAATTAGTTAATTTAAAACTCTGTTATAATATTATATATAATTTAGTTAAATATAATAATACTGACTAACTTGAATAATTGAAGTATTTGAGCTAATCAGCTACAAGTTTTCTTTTTATTTATATTATATATATACATATTATATACATATTTATACATATTTTTTGTGATACAAGATTTGACAACATAACAAAGTTAATCAACAATTTAAATGGGTTACTATTACTGATATTATTTCAAAGTTGTATATATATATATATATATATAGATTTTATATATATAATATATATATATATATATATATATATATGTTTATAATATTGTGCTTAAGGTTTCTTTTGAAAAAATTTTCTTTTAAATCAATAAATGATTTTATACATTATATGAGTTATTAGAAAATACAGAATTGACAGTTATTATTGTGCAATCAAAACTTTTTATATAAAACACATATAAATACTTTTTAATTGCTCTATAAACTAAATGTAATGAACCACATGTTAATGTTTATTATTTAATAAAAAATTCTTATAAGAATTTAGTATTTTTAAAAAATTTATTTAAAGTTTTTACAATTTTAACACATTTTTAAGCGTTTTAGGGTACATACCTGTCAAAGACCTTTGTCAAATCTTCATAAAACTCATTTACTTTTGTTTCAAAACTTATGCTTCTAATATTAAACCCATTGTTTGATTTTTTATTGACTTTCCTCCATTAATAAGTAATTTGATTTTGAATCCATTTAGTGCGTCTCCCATGAATCAATCTAGTTGATTAAACGCAGCTAGAGTTTTCGTCATTTTCTAATGCATCTATTTAGGGTACTTTATTAAAACTAAAATAGCGACCTCCCATAGTAACCAAAATTTAATGCAGTTGCTATAGAGAACTTTGGATTCCAGTGATACTTGGTATTGATTTGGTTAACTTTGATAGACTTGTTTAACTGAATACAAGCAATTTAAATAACAATAGGTACTACATTGGACTATGGAATGAATAACACGTCACTTTTCATAATTATATTTTACCTTATAAATAAAACACAGTTCGAAATACAAATAAACAGTATAGAAAAATAAATCCGTTATTCTGATCAATCTGTAGGACTTATTTTGGTATTCAAAAATCTTTTAATTACAAACAATTAGTAATTGTGCTTCCTGGGATATTTCTTTTAATTTAGAAGCAAAAATAAAAGTAAACATTTTCATTATACAAATATCTATATATCATCACATATTAACCTACTTAATATGTACAATTACTATATACATATTAGAATCTTTTGCTTATTTAAAATGTAGTAAATTAAACATTTAAAGCTTATACTAGTAATATAAAAATATAATTATTTATATTTATAATATACAAGTATATAAAAATGGTTTTAATTCATTCCAAATATTTTTTTTTGATTTTTTTTTGGTTTTTGATCCGTTTACCAACGGTATTTTCTAACCAATTTTGTTTCCATTATTCACCGTTTCTTAATCATATGAGGGTTTTGAAAATGTATCTATAGATACTATCTATTTCTATAATATTCTAGATTAAAAAATATATATATTTAGATACTGTAAATGAACCGTTATATTTTTTTTGCTGTTTGTTATTTTTTTTTTATTCATTTAAATTGTCAATTTTTATTTTTTTCTGTGCTTTTGTTTTATTTTGTAACGTGATTCTACCGTTATACATTTTTTTTAACCGTTAGATTTTCTTCTTGGAAATTTATCATGTACTATTTTAGTACCCCATATATTTTCGTAAATTTACATATGTGTAGGTATATATTTTAAATCCTTTTGGAAATGTGTGTGAGTGTGTGTGTGTGTGTGTGTATATATTTAAAATACGTCTATTATTACTATTTTATAGGAAAATATTGTTTGTTTATTTGAACGTTTTTTCTAACGGTGTAAATGGAAATTTGTTATGGGAATGAATCAGGTATAGGTATAGGATAGGATATTATCATGCTGATTTTTGTGTTATTGTTTTTGTTGTGTTTTTTAATACTTTATTTTGTATAAAATACACATAAGTGGGTTATTTTGTTTTTTTTTTGTTTTGTTTTTCTAAAGATATGTTGTAAATGTTAAAGTGAAGTTGATATATCTTTTAATCCTTTTTTATGTGTTATATCATATTTTTATATATATATATATTTATATATATACATATATATAAATTTATATATATATATATATAGGCAGCTATTACTTAGTTTTTTTTTGATTTCTTATATTTCATCCATTTATTTTTATTTATCTAACCACCATGATAGCACGTTTTTCCATCTATTTAAATAAATATTATAAATATATATTAAATTATTTTCACATACTCTACGCAGTTTTTTTTTTGTTTTTATTTTTTTTTTGATTTTTTTTTTGGCTATATGAACAGTTAGAGACATATAAAATTTAATGCTAATATCTGGTTTTTAGATCCAAACTAGGAACTTAAACTGTAGACGATTTAAGACGAGACGACGATTAAATACGAGACGACGATTTACGTTTTATTTCCAATTAAATGAATATTCTATTCCGCATATTTTCCAAATGGTCAAAGTTAAAAACTTGAAGTCTTGAAAGTATTTGAATAATAACAAAATTCTGAGTTGCTCGCCATTTCAAGGCTGCAAGGTGTTAAAAACTGAAATTATGTTAAAATTTTACTAAAATTCTAAAAAAATATCCAACTTTTAGTTCAAGTCAATTGGCGCTATGAATAAGGCCCTGTGAAATAATATCTTCCGACTTTTTGAAAAACAAAACCCCAAGGTATTCTTTCTCAAGAACTCGAAATTGGAATTGAAAGAAAAATAACATGCTGGTTTACTAATTTTTATACCTTTGTATATGAAATGTTTTAAATTAGAAGGAATTTAAGAATTGTATATCAAATTTTTGTTCCTCTGATTTCCCTTTTCCAGATTAACATATTGTAAAAATGAGATTCTATATTAAACGAGATCTTAAAGTTGTTTTCAAAATACTGAAACACAGCAATATGTACCCTCTAGCTCTAAAATCCTTCTAGAATATCATTCAAATTTGAAAATTAACACTCCAACATTTTATTTCTTAAAAGATATCAGAAATTACATTTAAAGGTAAATGACAGCAACGAAGATTCTGCCTTACGGAATAGATCTTTATGAAAAAGTATAATTAAAAAACTAAAAATGTCTTATTTTTAAACACCCTGCATAATTTTATAAGATAAAAGGTTAATATTGAGGATCTTAAAATTATATTTCAAGTAATCTTAACAGCATTTTTTACTTCAAGCGACCTCTTTAAAAGATATTTGCGCTATCAATGTATTTCTTGCTTATACTAAAATCTATAAAACCAAAGAAAACTTTTAATAGCGGCTCTCCCTAAACACTTCCTAGTTTAGAAACTTACTTTATTTAACTTAAAGCACAGCTTTTAGCCCTCATATTTTTAAATCGTTAAAGAAATTTAAATATTTCTATACTTTTCTTTATTTGTTATCAATTGTATACGTATAAAATATACCTATATATATAATGTTTCTTTAATAAGAACATAAGATTTCTGGTAAGATACTTATTGGTGAAATAAAACAACAACACAGTATTCCTTTGAGTTTTGTTGTTTATATAATATTTTGGGTTACTTCCTTGCTTTTTGTTTCTTTAAAATACAAAATTTATATACCTTACTTATGTGTATATATATATATATATATTTTAATAAATATATATACATAAATAATATATATAACCTAAACTGGGAATGAAAAACTGATGAAAATTAAAATAAACATTGTTATAGGAAAAACAAAAAAAAATGGTTAAAAATTAAAGCAAAGTAACAATTTATATTCATATATAAATATATATATGTATGTATATCTGTACATTGATATATTATTATGTGGGTGTAATTCTTTAATTTTTACTTTTGTTCTTTTTCCTTTTTTGTTTTTTTGTTCTATTCTAATTAAAATTTTATAGAAAATGAAAATAAACATTTTCCAGAAAATTTATCCCTAATTAAATATTTAAATTTTATAGGAAGTTGGGAGACACAAAATTAGTGTGAGTACCTAAAAAAAAAAACAAAATTTTACTAATGTATAAAATTCTCCAACTATAAATTTGTTTTATACTATATACATACATATTTAAATAAATGAATCTGTGCTTTACTATTTATTTGTCATAAAATCTACTTAAAAATAAAAATCTCATGTTATGAATATAAATTTATATTTTCTTTAATTTTGTAATTTTTATCTTTTAGATTCTAGGTTTTTTTTTTTTTTTGTAAATGTTTAATTTTAAAATTTAAATAAGCAGTGGTCCTATATTTATTATTGAATTGAGAGTGTGTTTTTGAAGAAATTTTGAAAACTTATTTATACAATAAAATTGACAAACAAATTTGTAAATATTTTTACGATATGTATTAAAATTTATAAAATAAAAGTATCTTATAATTTAATAATATATAGCTACTTGTCCTAAATTCTGACTAAATTATATTTAATTAAATCTTAAAATATTTATTAAAAAAATTAAATAATGTATGTATAATGTTAAGGAAAAGACACTCTTAACTTTTAAATTAAAACTTATGCATCAAATTTAGAGTTTTACCTTCCCGAACATTATCAAAATATTCATTTATACAGCTCTTGCAATTGTTTAAATAATAACCGAGTGTTGATTGTGAAAATTGTAGTTTTCGACAGAAGAAAAACAGACAGAGTAACGGAGTATTTCATATCCGAGTATTCAAACCATTAATGATGCTTAATATCTATAAGTGTATTTCAGTCCCCAGGTCCAAAATGGAGTATAGATTAGCTCCTCACTTACTTCTTTGAGCTATCTTCATTGAATAATTTTGATAATAATAACCGTCGTAATTATGGAGCTTTCCCTCTTAAATTTGGACATTTTACGGGTAAAGACACTTGTTCAGATGAAATAAAATCGCTGATTCCACTTCTCAATATATTCTAGTAACTACTACTAGAAGGACAAATTATCCTGGTTAATGATCCACGGGGTCCCTTATTATTGCTTTTCGAAAGAAATATAGATCTCTTAAAAGTACAAATAATTCTAGAAAATTTAATATTAAAATTTTTATTTCAGTAATAGTAGAAAATTCATGAATATATTTTAATTTTATAACAATTCCCAATAAACGCTTTGCTTACTTTGCATACTTTTTTCTGCAGAAGCAGAAAGCGAGCAAGGCAACTATGATCCAATAAAAACTTCAAAACAGACATTTTAAGATATTTCATAAGTTAACCGTAAAAAGCAATCGAATAATTCAAAATTTTATTGCAGACGTCAAAACGTTAGAAGCAAGCGAGGCATGCAAAGCATTCATTGGGTCTTCGCCTTAATAATTTTAGAAATAATAATTTTTTAATTTAAATTTTAATTACATATGGTTTACTTAGGTTTTTACCTCTTCAGGACAATTGAAAACAATTTAATTTAAGGATCGAATGGTATTATAAAAAAATCGTAACCTTAACCCTTAAAATTTTTGATTTAAATTTCTATTCAAAATCATTCCTGAAAACAATTTGGTTTTAATAAGATAAAAAACATTCTAGTACAAACAAAATAAAATTACTTTCCCGTCCAAGGATTGATTGTACACAAATTAAAAAATGTTCAAATATTCTTCACATTTTTAAAAATTGTTTTACTTCTTTTATCACGTTAAGTTCGAAACTATCAAGAAATTATTCATTTTATAGCCACAAAGTAAATATCAATGTTGATAATCTATATATGAAATCTGTATATACCATCGCTAAATTTAACTTTCAAAATTGCAAACATTTAACAACCGCGTACTACAGATACAATCCAAAAAAAAAACAAACCCTCAACTTTTATTTTTAATTACAAGTTGCTAGTAAAAGAAAAACCATAGTATCGAATAGGAAAAGAGTTTTCTACGGATTGTAAATTACAATTTTTAAATCATTTGATTACAGACTAAAGCATTGAACCGATTAACTTTAACTTTCACAGAAAAAGAAAACAGGATACAAATTACATATTTTTTTTTACTTTTCATTATTTCGATATCTAACTGTACACCAAGTACAAACTTACACCTAAATTCTTGTAAATGTGTATAGAAAGCATCAATCAGTTATTAGTATATGTAACTAATGTATATACTATACATTATTCAATGCATATGTGGTTATGTAAACAGGCTGTAAATATCATCATTTATACATCCTTAAGACATCAAATAACGGTTTTTTTTATTTTTTAACTTTGCTGAATAATTTATCGCTTTGTATTCCTTGCAATAAAACAGCAAAAAATGAAAATAAAAAGAAAAATTACCATGAAATAAGACGTAAAAGCAATATATGGAAAATGATAAGCCTCTCTACTGATAAGAATCTTCGAAGAATACAAAAAAAAAAAAGCAAAAATTGAATGAATAAAAGCAACCTTAGGCTTTGTCAGCACAATTTCATTATTACTCTTTTTTTTTATATATGTATTTTGTTCTTATATTTTGTATAACTCAACATTTTAATATAGTCAAGGTAAAATGAGAAGGGCACTAACTATGATATATTTGCCATATTGTGCAAAAAATATAAAAAAAATGATATTCTTTACAAAAAACTTTACATCACTGTAAATATAGGTAGGCATTTAAAATGTGATGTACACTTTTTTAGCACTTTGTTTAAAAAAAATTTTAAGTAATTTTACTCAATATTTTTTAATTTGACAGGATGTCTGTCTTAAGTTTTATATATTATGCAATTATGTACATGAACCGTGTGTATTGGTTGAGAAATAATTGTACAATTAAATGTTTTTTAATAATATAGACCAACCCAATTTAATTGGATCAGGCTCCCAATTTGGTAATGGTTTTAAGGCATTTTCTTAAAACATACACTAGTCCTTTTAAAAAAAATTACGTTGTGAGCCTTCGATAAACATGGCCCAAATGAAATAGTTCGCAAATATCAAGACGAACCAAACTAAGAATATTCAATTCATGCATAAAATATATAATTATCAAAGAGCTGAGTATTATGGTTGCTCGTTAATTCCATTAGAAATAAATTAAAAGTCTTCATAAATAAACATCTCAGAAAAATATGTCCAATATCCCGGCCGAACAGAATAGGAAATGCAGATTTTTGGACACAAACAAACGAAGAAGGAAATTGAGGTGGATCAGCAAAAGACTAAGGAAAATTAAGGAATGGCGCTAATGTGGAATCTTCTAGACGGATCCACGTCAAGAGGTACACCCGGAACAATATTAAGAAAATGTTACTGGATGAATTAAATAGACATGACATATTCTGGATTGAAATAGTACAAAAAGCTATAAGAAGTAATGAATACATACTTCAAGTTGAAGCCCCATGCTCCTAAGTAGAGTAATAGATGAAAGAAATCTTCAAGTATAAAATTCACCCAATTACAAAATTTAAATCGCAAAATGTAACTCTTTTAATTATTCAAAATTTTCTTCAAAGAGTGCAGCGCAAGAACTCGAGAAATAACAAAATAAAATTAAACACATTTTCCAAAAATAATATGTGCTCCTTTAAAACCCTTGCACTTCCAAATTGTCTTACTACAAATAGCATTCTTTTATACTTTTTTTTTAAATTACATCGACATGTCCTTCACATATCCTAACTATGTATGTGTTTGTGGATACATAAAACTAAACAATTCTTAAAAATGAATAATATACTTTAATGAAGGAATCATTTTACCATTTCTCATTTTATTGGATAAAACCCCTCTTTTTATTTTATTCTTCATTGCCATTCTTTTCTCATATTGTAGATTTATATCTTTTTTTGTGTACATATATCGTGTGTACAAACATAATATACAAACATTTACAACATTTTTATTAAAAATGATACAATTCACTATCGCGTTTTTTATCAGAGATGACTTAGGTAGACACATCAATCATATCATCAAGGGAAAAACAAATGAGGAAAAGTGTTCTACCTTTGATTTTCTCGTACGTACTTATCTGGTACCATTTAACTTAGGTGTGAGTAATTCTTATATCTAAGTCTGAGAATTTGAAATATTTCAGTACATTCAGTTCTCTGGTTTACCTAAAAACTTGAGTGATAGATTTAGCTAAGAAATTACTTTTTTCTATTTTTTTAATTGCTAACTGTTGAACTGTAAGGCTAATAAGCCTGTATATATCATTGGAATTATATTCGTATTATTAGAACTGATAGCTTGTAGAAACATCTTAGATTTTCATTAAATACAATTCCTTTTTATTTATATTGTAATAATCTTGTATTTGAGTTATATGGTATTCTATATCTGTGAGTTATATGTTATATGTTTGTATTTTTTTATTAAAGTATATAATTATCAATTAATGATTAAGCTATTAATTTGAACCCAATGGAGAATGGTATTTGAGTCGAATCGAAAACCAGATAAAAGTTTTTTAATTTTACCGCGAATTGACTGGAACTCTTTCGCTAAAGCGAGAACATATAACCCATTAGCTAAGTATGTTATCGGGTTATAATCCTCCTGTACATACAATTTTTCAAAATCATTTCATTATGTTTTATAATCATGTGTAAAACAAACGAAATGGCTTCAACTAAATAAAACGACCGATGGTAACGTATTTAATCCTAAAAGTATGCTAAGATAATACATTAATTAAAATCAGTGTTGTAAGTGTGCGGACTCATTTAGCAACTCAAATCTATCGCTCAACTCAAATTATGAGTTTGCGCAACCTATGAGCGTGTTGTTTCGCACAACTTTTGAGTTCATCTGTGAGCTATGCTTTAAATTTAGTAGAAATTTGAGCTTTTCCATCCCATATAAATATTACTATTTTAGTGGTCAAAATTTAAACTTTTTTCAGCGATTTTGACCATGTATGTTGTAAAGCATGTCTGTTACATTATATTAAATGTTTCCATATATAAAATTGAATCTCAGAATATTACACATCTTGTGATATAAATGTAGAAAGCAAAATACACCAAATATTTTCGAATTCAATGAGCTTTAAAACGCTCAATTTCGTTTTGCATACTTACAAGGGTAAAATTAAAAGAAAATTTTTAAAATTTTATTTGGAACCAAATAAAAATAAATAAAAAGGAAAGGCAAAAGTTGAAATAATTTCAAATCAGATAAAATATGTATTTATAAAAATGTATATAACATTATATACTAACTTGGTATATGATAGGTACTGTTATATAATTTCATATTATTTTATTGAGAAGCGTAAAAAAATTCTTCCTTCGTCTGTTTATTTTTTTATATTTCTCTTTTTCATTTCTATTTTATAAAATGTAAAGCGGAATCAAATTTATTTTTATCGTTCGTTTCGCTTTGCTTTTAATTTTTTTATCAAAAATAAAATTTATTTTTAAAGATATTATATTCAATCCTAAAATAGATATGCAAATAAAATTTTATTTTATACATTGTTCCGTTCCGTTATAATTTTCATTTTTTTTTTTTCACTTTTCTGACAGGTGAACTTTAAGCGTTCCTATATATGTGTAGTGCATACACAGTTCTACAGTTTTTAATATAAGTATTAAATAAAAAAAAAAAATTAAAGAGTTTCCGAATTTAAAAAAAAATTAACAAAATATTTATATATGACTATCTCGCACAAGATACCTCACAAGGGGATATTTAGTAAAATTGAACACTGGGTATTTGATAAAATTGACACTTATCACTTGAAGATTTGGCAATTTTTAGTTATGTAAGGCCTAGTGCCTATTACTTAGAAGACTATTTGTTAAAGTTAATTTGTGTGAAAGTTAGCAATTGTTCTGTTACTAAGGTTACCATACGTCCAAATACGTATTGTATAACGGGCTGGGTGGCACAGTGGTTGAGTGCCAACCTTTCATGCGAAAGGGTCCGGGTTCGATTTCTAGTGAAAGTGAAAAAACTTTTCTGGTTTTCGACTCGACTCAGCTACCATTCGCCATTGGGTTCAAATTAATGGCATAATCAATAATTAATAATTATATATCATTAATAAAAAAAAATAATACTTAAATATAACAATATAAACAAATGCTAACTATATACAAATAATTTAATTGAATAATATAACTCGCAGATATAGAATACTATTAGATATAGAATTATTATTAAATTACTTTTCTTGCTATTTTTCCATCAATATTTGCAATATTTAAACACCCAATAAAGTGAAAATTGCCGTTGGAAAATTATGCGAAAATTTATTTTGATTTTTTATTTTCACTTTTTTTTAGGAAAAACAAAAAACAAAAAATGAAAAATATTATTAATAATAAAAATAAAAAAAAGCATAAACAAAACTAATAAAACGGAAGTATTTCCGTAAAAAATCTTTAAAAAAAATAAAGTCCTGGTTCCAGCTAAACAATAGTTACGTTCATATAACATAATGGTGTATGAATACAGTTTTCAATTAGCTAAACAAATTTTTGAATATGTAGGTGAAATAAAATTCAAAATATATAATATTATTATACTTATACTAATATTATTATTCTGTATAATATTAGTACATATGTATGCAAAAGCTTAAGAATATCAAAAAGATTTGGAGTTTAGAAAAAAAGTATAATACTTCCATTTAAGAACATTCGGAACCAATGGAATTTTTTAAAAGTGAATTACTTGTCACAAAATGTCATCCTATTCTGAATTTGATATTAAAGAACTGGAGAAATGAAAAATTTCTACAAATACATACAACAATTTTAGTCAGAACACATTTATCAAAGTTTTAAGAAAAGTTAAGTAATGTCATACATTGCTGACTTACATCGGATTCAGTGATATTTTATAATCTGAGAATAACCGTGGTTTTAGTACTTAGTTAATTAGTGATCATTTTTTTCTTAAATTTGAGTTGAATTCTTAGGGTACCCTTTTGTACACGTCTATATTAGTGTACAATAGGGTCAACCGAGAGCAACAGCATTGAAAACATCAACATAATTCGAAGCATGTATATAATTTTAAAAACTATGCTAATATCAATGCTCTTATCACGCAGCTAGAGTATACCAGCACACTTAGTCTGTTTATTTCAGTAAATTTTTTTAAGAATTAACTTTTTGGAATACTAAAAGACCACTGTACGTATCATTAAGTATACAAATGTGTAATTTTCTAAGACGGTATTCTATATTTAATTTTATAATAATATAAAAGGTGCTCTCAAAACTCAAAAACCAAAAAGAAAGAAGGTGACAGGGAAGTTTATAACAAATAAAGAATAGATTTGAAGGAGTAGAACGGGGTTTATTTCTAACGGTTTCTTAAAGCTGTTCTCAAAGTAATTTCCTTAATTTATTAAAGAAGTCACAACGTCTTCGCTACTGTATGTATAACATAGAACATAAACTTCACTATATTACACTCCAAAATTATTTAAAATTTTCTTTCAAGAATTACCCCCTGAATCACGTGCATTCTTAGGCGGACCACCCTGTATATTAGAAAGTATAATAATAAAGAAATTTTATAAAATATTATATTTTCAATATAATTTCGTTTCACTTAAGTGTTTTCTTAATTGATGGTCTTAAATGTATATATAGATATATATATATATATATATATATATACTTATAATATAAACATAGGAAAGAGCAGTAAAAACCATATTGAAGGCCACTTTTTAATTTTAAATGCAGGAAGTACTTTTTTATGTTTATTTTTTGTTTTTTTTTTTTATTAAAACGTTTACTTTCCAAAAACTATACTTTGAAATAATCATCAAAAAGTTGGGGGTGTTCAAGATAAAATATTAAATATGGAGGATGTTAAATTAAATCGATAATAAATGTTGCATGTTATTTTGGTTTTTTTTTTTATTATTTAAAAAGAAAATTTATGCTTGAGGTAACACAAAAGAAAAACGATTTTTAATTTCAAGAAGTTCAAAAAGAAATACAAATAAATTTAATATACATAATAACCAAATTTTTGGAAAAATTGAAGTTGGTGTAAAAGAAAATTTTTGTTTGCATTTTTAAATTATAAATAAATTTTCCAGGAATTTGTACCTTCTTAAATTGAAAAATTGAATGTAGGTGTATGCAGTTTAAGTTTTCCTTTATCATAATAAAAGTCTGTTAAATGCAAAATAAGAATTTTTGTCGCATGATAAGTTTTGCAAAATTCAATTATCAAAATCAAAGTTCATGGCATGTATTTCAATTAATTTTATATATGAAAGGTTATTATTGAGAAATGATAATATTCTTTTGATACTACACCTGAAAACTTTCCCATTTTGAAAAGATTTTAAGTACATTAAATTAAATTTTCATTGGAATTTTTCCAATTAATTGTAACTGTATTTAATTTCAAACTTTTCTTTTATCTAATTGTACCTGTGTTTATTTAATTATTTGTACATTTATTTAAAGAGTTTTTGTAGAGGTTCTTCAGGATTCGAAATTTAGTTAAAACATTAGCTCTTTCTTAAGCAATTAATAATTTTGATATTTTTTAACTTTCTGTGTTGGTACGGATCACTCTTTTCAATCGAATCCTTAAGGTAATTATACTTATTAACTTTTTTATTTGAAGCTACCATTCAGGACTCAACAGGAAATAAAGCGCAATTACGGAAACGAATAATCCACTAATTCAAGAACTGATAAAGAACACATTTAATGCCTCAAAAAAAGATTTGAAGATTTATTAATAAAATCTACACTCATGCTATATGCGCCTAATACCTTCTTAATAATATACACAATTCATAAGCCCAAGGGTTCATTTACTCCAAATCAAACCTTTTTAATCCAAATCAAACCTCAAAATCAAACTGCTCTTTTGTAATAAAATCCTAGTCCTATAGAGTGTTTAAAGCAAAAGTTGGTTAAAGGAATTAGTTTTGATTGGGTAAGCCCATAGAATCTCATATATCTGCTCTGAATTTTCAATTTTCTACAGGTAAACTAAAAAACTATAGAAATTGGGTGATGAAATTATGAACTTGTATTGACAATTCATATATGGCATTTCCATATAATTGAAAAATTTATTTAAAAAAATTAATAATAAAATAATTTTTAAATATATTTTTCAATTATTTAACTGTCATTCCAATCATTTTTTCTTTTTATATTAATTCCTTTAATTTTTTAACTCACTTGTAGGACCTTATTTTCATTTTAATTAATAGGAAATAAAAAAAAAAATTTATTTGAAAATTTTTTTAAAAGTCATTCGAAATAATTAACCAGTTTTTTCTCGTATTTTTTAAAATCGTCCTTATTTTAAAACTATAATAGGACATTTTTTTTTTGTAAATTAAATCCTTTGTCAGGAAATTTAAGAATTTTTATATTAAATTAAAAAACTGGTGTCATTAAAACTCATTATAAGGAACTCTTTTATAGTTGAACTCAGTAAAATCTCTAGTTTAAATTGAAGAATCCTTTGAATATCCTTTTTTTCCTGTTTTTATTGTTGGAAATGTTTTTGTTTTTTATTTTTTGTTTTTTTTATTATAATTTATTTAAGGTGTTCTTAATAAAAAAATTTATAATTTTGAATAAAAATTTGGACATTTTAGAGTATACCATTTTTGACCCATTTCACTTGGTTGGATATATTCATTGTTTTTGTACTTTTGGTACTTTTTTGTTTGTAATGAATTGATAAACAAAAAATTTAACCTTCATTTTTTTTCCTATTAAAATTGTTGTTGTTAATTTTGTTTTTTATTCTTGTGTCCTAAAATTTTCCTCATTTTTTTCCTACTGAATTCTTAATGATTTTTAAATTTTTTTGTTTCACGTTTTTCTTTGTAATTTTTTTTATCTTAATTTTTTTTCGTGCATAACTAATTCTGCTATGGTGCCTATCTCCTAGAAATGTTAAATTTGCCCTATTTTGACATTTTGAAAAATTTTTTAAATGAAAAATGAAAGATGGAGGTCATTTTGTCAATTGATAAATAATCTATTTTATCATTGAATTTTGTAAAGCATTAAAGACTTTGAGAGTTTAATGTTAAGAGCAATTGTATCCAGTAATCGGACACTTATATTCATACATTAACTTAATTGAAAAATACTTTAATCCATCCGCATGTTTAAACCTTAGCCGCATTAAAGCGATATGAACTTAAAATTATAAATCCCATACCCACATAAACTAAATTTGAAACTCTTCTATAATAGTTTAATCCCAAAAGCTTTTGAAAAACTTTGATGTTTCCCAAATGTTATCAGTCTAATCTTTTACCCTAAAAACCACAGCACTCCCAGTGCCAAATATATCTAACTGTAAGTAGAATTAAACGAAATAAACTTTACAAAATTATACACTGACCACACACACAAAAAAAAACAACAATATCAAATTTTTTCAAAATCACAACAACTACAATCAAAAACTTTAAAAAGAAAACTTTCGGAAAATTAAAAAAAAAATTCAAAAACTGAAAATGAAAATACAAAAAAAAAAATTAAAACAAAATTAAGGCGATGACAAATGGATTTTTCACGTTCATTATCATAATGGTTCTTATCATCATAATCATCGCCGTGTCATTATCATTAGGTCGTACCTTAATATCACCTGGAGAGTAAAAGCTTCCAATTTTCATTTTTGCTCATTTTTTTTTTTTGAAATTCTTCGTTTTCTCTTTTAAGAAATTTTTGTTTTTTTCCTAATTGTTTTGAATTCTAACTGTTGTAATATACAACTATAAATACACACATTTACATATTTTATTATTGAATATAAACATAAAAATATAGGGTGTTCAATAATTTGATAATTCAACCTGATAAGAACGCTTTCTTTTAAGAAGTTTTCCGACGATTTTACAGTTATTTTTTATAACATTGGTAGCTAGTAGAAACACAGCTTATATGGGTTATACAGCAGTTCAAAATTATGTAACTAACTATATACAGTTTCTTCTTTTCACTTTTACAAGGGGCATAGAGCATACGCTTAGCTGTTTTAACTTATATTCAATTTCTTTAATAATTACTTTCACGAAACAGTTCAGCACTCGACTCTACCTATTGTTTAAGTAAGGAATACTTAAATGATAATGTATTTTATGCGCCATCTGTTATGTAAAGTAAGAACTATAATATTTCATATGTCATATTACATATGCTTTTACAGTACATAAATATTTTTTTCCTGTATTTAATACAATCGTACAGTGCCTGAATCCAGAGCCATCCAATAAAATAGACAACCACATTGCAAGAGATCATAAAAACACCCTGTATATTATATAGCATATATATTTAAATGTTATCATAATAATTATAATAATATTACAAAAAAAACAACAAAAAAATTAAAAAGTGGTAGTGGGCTTTAGTAGTAGTCTTAATACATTAAAATTTACATGAATTATTTTTTAAGTGATTCACATTTAATTTTTTTTTTCCTTTTTACTTTTTCTTATTGTTTTTGGTGTTTTTGTTTTTTTTTTAGTCCTGTGTGTTGTACCCTCATCTTTGTATTTTGTAAAAATTAAAAAAGATATTTTCATTGAAGGATCATTTTATTTCATAAACAACAAAAAAAAACAACAACAACAACAAAAAAAACAATAACATACAAAATAAAGTAAAGAATAGAAAATAAAGTAAAACACGTTGTACTTGAAAAATTAAAATCTAGAAAAGCACCCAGAGCTTCTCACCTGGATATCAGTAAATATTTTCTTTGTTATTTTTTTTTTTTTTTTGTGTTTTATTTTTATTTTAAACTTTTGTACAACTGTCAGTTATTTTTTGTGTTTAAATATCTTTTCTTTTATTTCATTTTAATTTTTGTTTGTTTGTTTGTTTGTGTTTGAATATTTTCCAAAAAGATGATGGGTGGTAAGGCGATTGTCACTTAGCATTATTATTAGTTTTGTTTTATTTTCATTTGCGTTTAGTTACATCATTTTTCAAGTGACATTTTTTTGTTTTTGTTGTTGTATTTCTGTTTTTTTTTTAAATAAAATTGTGTAACATATGGCAATGATAGATTTAAACAAAAAAAAATTTTCTCAGGTATTTAAAAAAAAAAATGTATTTTTTTAAATTTAATGTAATTTATATCGAACGTCAAAAAACAAAATGTAAAAACCTAAAATTGTAATTAAAACTTATGATGAACTGACAGTTAAGTCATCTAGGTATTATACAAAGCAAGTGATGAAAAAAACCAAGGGTTTTTAAAAAAGCACATTTTCAAAATAATATAGTGTTTCATACTAAGTATTTTATCGGAATATAATCTTGAAGCTTCAATATTAACGTTTAATTTAGGAAATATATAATTCAGTGACTAAGTTTACTTATTTTACTTACTTATAAAAACCGTAAATTTTTAATTTTTAAGCCCTATTAGACCTCTATGGGAAAGGTTGGCAAATTTCTCAAGGATATAATCGTCCCTACTCCCCTTCCCCAAAACTTTTTTTAGGTTCTAGGAATTAAATTGTGAATTCCACCAAAGTTTGGAAATTTACTTAGACTATTTAAGCAAAAATTGTTAAAACTGACAGACACTTTCTTTAATTTAAAGAACCCCTTTTAAATATAAAAAAATCTTTTAACATATGTTAAAATATAATGTTGGACCTTTAAATTTTGTATATTAAGGAAAAAATATTTAAACAGGTATTTAAGTTACAGGTGTTTAAAAATACCAAAATTTCAATTTTCGAGCCCTTATAGCTCCTAAATAGGGGGCTTGACAAAAATATTTTGTTAACCGACTCATACTAATTTTTGAGTATCTAACTTCTCCCAAAATATCAAGACCCTAGCTTGAACCGTTCAGAAGATATGTTTGGCCAAAAATTTTGCAAAAATTGAGTTTACGTAATGTTAAATTTTAGTAGCGTATGGCAACCCTAAATATTTGCCTTTTAAATATTTATAAATTTTATAAAACCAGCTATCTTTTGCCGTTTTCAGATTTCAGCAGAACTCTTGTTATAACAATTTGAATATAGAGCTAGCCCCATAACAGGTGGGGCTACAGAAATAAATTCTTCTACGAAATTATTTTTTTTGCAATACCTACCCATGGTTAAAATTTCTTTACTCTATTTCAAACGATATAAAAGTTTTTGTAAACATACGGACGAACGGTCAGAGTGAAGCTATATAGGCACATTTTTACAAAATTTTTTGAAAATTTGCTAAAAAAAAACAAAAAAAAAAATAATTAGAAAAAATAGATGAAACAAAATATACTAGAAAAAGGTAATTCAATTTACCAACAATTGTGAATTAATTTATAGTGTGGTAAGGTAATCAGTTTTTTTTTTTGAATTTTTGAATTTTAATTTTTTGTTACGCGGTTTTTAAAATGACAGAAAATTTTAATTAAATTATACATTATCCGGAAATTAGTATATTATTGATTAAATTTTTTTTTTTTGAGGTTTAAACGAACCCCAGGTGACACTAAATTTGATACAATTTAATATTTGCAAGTATATGAGATTTGATAGTACAAATCTGACGCAATAACTTTTAATTTGTGTTTCATTCTATTATATTGAACATAGTGCTTTATAGCATTAATACCCTCTGCGCGTTGCTCCGACTCTCAATGCGGGTTAAATTTAAGTTGATGTTATTAGAAAATGTAAATTTTAAATTGTCATGGAGCTCCAAGTATACTAAATTAAAAGTATATCTTTAAAACCGTTTCTAATTAAGACTTAAGTATCGAAAAAATTTATTAAAACCTGTTGAATCGCAATGGGTTAATGAATTAGACAAATAATTTTAAACAAATTGGATTTCGCAAAATGCTTCACAAAATTGGACGTAATGTACATCCTCCATTTTTGGACCTAGTAGAGTCAACTTTTTTTGAGGCTTTCTTTTTGACTAGAGCAGTACTTTGCAAGATTAGACGAAATTTGCTTCCAAGATTTTTTTTAATCCAACCTTCGGGCCGACATGGGTTAACAAATCCTAAGTCTGTTAATAGTGTCAACTCAATTCTCAAGAAGCATCACGTATAGAAAATTTGAAGTCAGTCGGTTAAACCGTTTTCATTTGAGAATAAAATAAGTTTGAGTATTTGCACCACAGTCCCAACTTGGAGATCTGTTAGAGCAAAATTTTTAGCGTAGGATTTGTTTGTACCCATTAACCTTTTTATACCCATTTTCATGATAATGGGCCGAGTGTTTAGGAGTCAATTCGCTGTATACAAATAAACAATCAAGCTTTCGCGTTTTTTATATATAGATAACACTTGACAAACTTGAAAAGAAAGGCTGAATCATTTTCTAATCACATTGTGTCTGGCACGGGACTGTTTATAAATAAACAAATATTATATTATATACACAGTTATTGAAAATCGTCTAATTAAAAAAAAGAATATTTAATTAAAAATTCGAATATAGCTACAGGCTTATTCTTAAAATAACTCCATATCCCCTTAGTAGATCTGACAAAAATCTCTCCGATAAGCCGTTATACAATTTGTTTAAAATTCGCGTATTTGCACCAAGGGTTAAATTGAAGAAAAGAATTTGAAAGGCAGAATTACTAAACTTGAATTGTTATTATAAATTAAATTAAAAGGTATTATTATGAACGAATTGGGATATTACACTTCCATTTTAAGTCATAACAAACTGATATCTATAAATCTATTGTCTAATAATTAGGTCAAATTCATTAGTATTAACGAAGCTATAATACAATTTACTAAAATTATATTTAAATTTATTTTTGTCCATTACAGACCACAAATTAGTGATAAACTCAATTTGATATTTATTATTTGAATAGAGTTTTTATATATTTTTTCTATAAAATAATGGCATATTTCACATTAAAAGTATGTATTATGACGTAATTTTAAATTTAAACAAAAAAAATTATCTGGATCGAGTTCTAAAACTTAATTTTAAGAAAACTACTTGTGCGCACTTGCAGTATATAATATTTCTAAAGTTAACTATGCACTTCTTTTGTTACCTAAATTCTAAGCTTAACTTTTGGAACATATCATTTTTACTATTAAATCTTAATTAACAAAAATATATGGGTCTGGATCCCTCCAATAATTTCTTTTTTATATTTCAAATTTTTAATAAAAATATTGCATATCTTAAGGCGTCTATATTAAAATTTTTTTTTTAAACTATGCAATTTAATTATCAATTGAAGTGCAGCTCGATATATCCGAGCTATAATTAGAACCCAACATGTCAAGAATTCATAATATCATGTATTCTTAAAAATGCAGCTCTTTTACAGTCTTTATTAGATTGTAAATGCGGCTACATTTAGAAAACGGAAAAAAATTAAAATATAAGCAGACTAAAAAATTTTAGCAATATTTGCGTCTAAATCAATGAAGTAAAAACCAACTATAAAATAGAAAACTTCGTTATAAAATCAAAAAATAAAATAATATAAAATAAATATCATGGTTCCATTAGATTTTTTCCACAATTTAAACCTCAACCACAGACTATGAAATAAATAAATATAGTGATAAAATATATTTTCAAAAATACAATACTTTAATATAATTTAATTGTTATTTGTTTTGTTAATGTATCACCACAAAATCATCATTCAAAATTCCATTTTTCATTTAAAAAAAAACATTTTTTATGGTACAATGAGTTCACAATAATATAAAATTATAATTTGGTTTAGATTTAATTTTAGTCTTCATTGAAGGGATTTTATTAAGTGAATTTGCTTTTAATTTAATTAAAGACACTATCAAATAAATTTTATAATTATGACACTATTTTTAAAAAAAAATTATTTCAAACTTTATTTAAATAAATTGTGGAGGAAATTCAGGCCACTATAGTCGAATTTATTAGCATTTTGAGTATTTATGGGTTTAGAATAATATTAATTTTTCAGATGACGTCAGAGCTTCTACTGAGATCTTGCCATTGTTAGAACGTCCATTGGGAATTTATCTTAATTCAATGAGTCAAACGACCAATGGGAGTTTTGTTTCAGTGTTAAAAACAAAAACCAAGTAGAACTTCTGACTCATATTGGAAAAAGGGGAGATCTTAGCATTTCTCATCCAAACCCGTCTAATTTTAAGCAATTTGTTGTTGAAATAATGAATTGACCTTAAAATTGCTGATGATATTCGGGTTTATCCTTCATACAAAACACTTATTTCTATATATGTATATTTATATTCTGGAAAAACGGAGTATCTAATTGCGTAACATAGAGATTTCTCTAAAAACGTCCTAGTATAAAATAATTATTATTCCAGAAATTTAATGGACCTTTGACTGACTTCAAAAATACTTCAGTCCCATGGGACTTCTGAATCATTTCAAAAAGTCTACGACTTCAAACACCAGTGGGAGGCTATTGAACAGACTAATAATATTACAAATAAAATCTTACGCTAGTTAGCGGGATCTACTATATATTAAAAAGTAAGACTGTAACTCTTTTCCTTGAAGAAGCCTAAAATGATTCATTTGTGACTATATAAATTGATTAAATTTCCAACAAGTGTTTTATCTAAGAATTTATTTTATTTTTCAATATTATAATTCCTTCCTTAAACTTAAAGATATTTAATATTTAAAGACAAATATCAACAAATTGTTTTAAATTCCAATTTCTGAGAAAACAATAATTAAATATTACTTAAAAAGTAATTATTATTTTATTTTATTTTCATATACATTCACCATTGTCCATTGTTGACTTAATACCACAAGGAAGTAAAATAAATATTTTAAGTATAAATAAATAAAAATCGAATTATTGTAAAATACAAGGAAGTGATTACATTTTGGTCTTTAATTTTCAATGAATTGCGTTCTTCTTTATTAAAAAAAAAACGATTTTTAAAATGAATTTCTGGTTAATTTTAAATCCTTCGCAGAAATTAAAATAAAATTTAATTACTAACAAAGAGGAAAATTTTTTTTAAGATATTGATATATTTCTTGAACTTTTAATTAAAAATTTTAACTACAATTTAATTAAAATTACAAGGAAGTGAATTAAACGCCACACAACTTCAATAAATCATATAAATGTCATATTAATTTTTTAATGAATTTCTTAGAAAAGTCCTTGTGTTGCAAAGTTTTATTAAAATTTAAAATAAAAATCGGAAATCAATGAAAAAAGTTGGCACGTTTTTTGACTTTGCACGTGGACTCTTCACTTTTCATGGTTCTCAAATCGTTTTGTATTTCATTTTGTTTTGGAAGCAATTTCTAGACTAATGAAACGGAAAATTACTATAATGTTGATCAAAATGGACAAATTATCCATATTTAAAAAAAAAAAAATTGTTGCCCATTGATTTTCCAACAACTTTAAAAAAAATTTTTAAAACTTTGGTAAAAGCTGATAGAAAGTTTTAAGAAAAGGAATACCAACGAAGTCCTTTGAAAAAATTTTCTTTTTAAGAAATTTTGTATAAAATTGAAGTTTCTTTTAAAATTTATTTTAAAAATTAAAAATTTTCGTGACAGGATATTTTTGAAAAGTTTCAATAACTAGAGATTTATAAATATAGATGTACATAGACATTGAAATTAAGATAAAGAAAAGCTTTAAGACTTTTTCTTACAAAAATCAAATAATGAATTTATATTTATTTTTCTTACCATTTAAACTGAGGGTTTGCTTATTTTAAAAACTGAAAATTTTAAAGCCATTTTCTTTTTTATAAAATAAAATTTTGAAGTTGAAAACTTTTTACATTAGAAAAAATGTAAAAGCCATATGGCTTTATTTTCTTTTTAAAAATGTAATTTTATTTGTGAAAATAACAGCAATTAAATTTTCCAAACAAAAATAATTATAAATAAAAAATCCAAAAAAAATTAAAATTCTAAAAAAATCATCTTTTAAAATTTAATATACAGGTATACATTTTTTGGAAAAAGCGGCAATCCGGATTTTGAATCCAACTCCAAAAACCCTCCCAATTGGGAATCTGACATATACACACATACAGAATTTCAAATATCACGTATATATAAATATTCTGTAAAAGGCGTATTTCCCTGCTTTTGAAACCAACTCTAAAATCCCTTCTAATTATTATTCTTATATAAATATTTTTGCTAAAAAGTCTTTAAGATAGCGCGTTCTGCCACCGATAAGCCCCACTAAGCATATAAGTATTGATACCCAGATTTTGAAACACACGGAATACCCTTAAGATCCAAAAAAAACTACAAATTCATTACTTTATTGTTTAAATATTATATTATTTAGAAAAATTGAATTTGTGGGGGTTTTTTTTACAATTTTGGTTACAAAGTTAGTATTTCAGTATAATATCAGTGTTTCGATATATGTTAAGCGGGATTTAGGAAGCGGCAGCTTCCACTATTTGAATCACTTTGTTATTGAAATAGTTAGGAAGAAGTTTTAGAATTGGATTCAAAATAAATGTTATACGCTTTTTCCAGAATATATATATGTATATGTGACATTCTGAATTAAGAGGGACTTAGAGTGGGATTTAAAATTGGGATTACTCCCTTTTACAGAATATTTATTACATGTGCGTGTGTAAGAAAAGTGAAATAGTTACTAAATAAATTTATATTCCTAACCACCAAATATTTTGGTTTGATTAAAATGGGTTTAGTATAATAGCTACCAATTTAGATAAAATTAGATAGTATAATATTTAATGCAAGGATATATGGAGTACGATATAAAAAATTTACAGATAGTATAAAACTTGTAGGTTTTCAAACATCATCAATTCATAAAAACTAATATGTACAATCGTTTGGATTTGTTTAATCCTCCCCTTCAATCTCTGAGTATTTTATAGAAATATTGTTGTTTTTTAAAAGTAAATAAGATAACAAAAGAGTTTAAAGAAATACTGCTAACAGTTCTAATAATACCATATGGAAAATATATTATAAGAAATTTTCAAAAATTAGAAGACTTTGTGAATTCCTAAAACAAAAATACAAATAAAATACAATATCAACTTTATATCAACCTTGGTTACACCTTAAAATTAATTTTTACAATATTGCTTTACATAAAATAAAATGAATACTTACACACATTTATACCTATACTATAGAAATTTGACTCAATATTGAAACATATGTTATGTGCTTCAACTACATTTAAACTTGAATTAAACTCAATATTTATCTTTATTACAAAATTTATTTATAAAATGCAGTCTAGACAAGGAATGAATGTATGATACATGAAATGTACACATTAAAATATAGGATGGGAGCTAATAAATTTTGTATTTTAAAGAACAAGACAAAAATTCCTTATTAAAGAATTTTATTTAAAGTTTATAAAATCCTTTAAAATATTTTAATAATTTAAAGAAAATTTTTAAACCGACTAGAATTATTAAAGCAGGAAATTTTTAAAACATTTATTTTATATCTACGAAAACAGACTTCGCTATTAAATACATAACACTGTGGTGTGTGTAGGTCTAATGTATGTTTAGCAATAACTAAATGACTAACAACAAAAAACATGACACATGATAAACTATAACTAAATTCCATTAATTTGAGTCAGTTATCTTTTAATCATGAATTGTAAGAGTTTGTCATAGTAAAAATACAAAATACTTAGTACTAAATTTAGAACTGTCTTGTTTTAGAAACTAACACAATAATAACGGAAACCTGATCAAACGTTAAAATTAATTAAGTTTTGAAGCAACTAACTATTAATAGAAAAATATTTAACTGTCACAATTTCTTGATTACAAAATTTTATATACATTGCATATTTATAGGCGTTTTATATACTGCAACGTAATGGATTCTTAGACTTAATGAAAAACTAACAATATATGGACATATCAATTGGGAATTATGTAGCTTTTATTATATTTTTAAAGCTCTAAAATAATAATATGTTGTAAATCTATAATTTATCAAAAAATAGTTGTTGAATACTTATTAATTCGATTTCGATTACATACAATACCTACTGTGCTATAAATCAAAATAAATCACAGAATGATCTCAAAATAATTTTATTAAGAGTTAATGATCCCTTACATTTCTTGTCTTTTAATATCGGATTTGATCGACTTGAAACATTATCTTAATCATTTCTATTTTAAAATTTTTATATTATATAAAAAGAAAATTATTTTACCCAAATTTTATGGCTTTAAATGTTAAACAGTTTATTTTTAAATTTTCATTTATTTTCGCATTATTACAAAAATAATTTTAAATTTAATCTAATTATTTAAGGTAAAAATATAAATTGAATATAAAATAAATAGAAACCATATTGAGAAAAAATAATTATAAAAATTTTATTGAAAATAATATATTTTTAATTATCCGAAAATAATTTATTTTTATAATATGGTATAAATTTATTTCTTTCGGTTTTAATTTTATAATATAATTTTATTTTAGTTATATAAAATTAAAATTATAAAAATATTTTATCAATTTTCAAATATTTTTTTTTAATTTATTGTACTTTAAACTTGAAGTCTATGGTTTTGAGAATTTAAACGAGGCCTCTATTGCACCAATTATTTATTGGTATTAAAATAATAATGTTTTGGACAAGTGACTGTTTTTATTAAACTTCACTATTTTCAAGTTTCCATTCATATATGACTATGAAATTTGGATCTAGATATCATAAAGGTATAACATGTTCCATATAAATTAGAACATGTCTTGATTTTTTACAGGCCATGGAAAAAAAGAATTATTACAAAATCAACCTTAAAAGTGATATAAAGGATAATATCAATTTCCAATCATAATTTTATAGCCTAAAATCATCAAAAGATTATTATTATAAGATTATTTGAAAAGATTAAAAATAATTGTACAAACAAATCAACTCTAAATCCATTTTTTTCAGTTTTTGACATTGCGTAGACTAACTTGATAATATATAGTAAGGGTAAATTACTAAAATTTGAATAAAATTAAGGAAGTGTTTAAGATGACAACTTTAGCTATGATCTAATTATAAATTTTAAGATTATACAATGCTATTATAATATGATTGTTGACTTCTAGTACGTTGCAAAATCGTTAACTAACTCTTTGTCAAATTCGATAACAACTGCCTTGTGTCTATTACCACCTTTAACAAAACTTCTATATACCATACTAAATGCTGGTTACATTTTCTGAAATTCTACATAATTTCGATAACGTAATCCTAGAATTATTTGATTGAAATTTTCTTTAAAAACCTATTAATTATAAAAATCATAAAATAAACCAAAATTTAAAAAAACCACACTAAGAAAATTATATAATGTTCTGATTATGACACACTATATTTAATCAAAGCAATTTTCAACTCTATTTTTATAGCATAAAATTCATTATTTTTGGTTTTTCTTTTCCCAAAAAAAAAATAAAAATTGAAAAATGGGAAAAAAAAACCTGGACATATTTTAACACATTAATTTGCCAAATCACTTAAAAAACAAAAAAAAATAGAAAAAAAACAAAAAAATTGAGCAATTTATCAGCAAGATTATGAAATATAATAATTAAACTGTTACAAAATCTAATTCATTGTATAAAATAATTTCTTTAATATTGTATTAGTGAAGGAACTTTTTTACATTGAAATTAATAATTGATACCACCCCTTAGAAAAATAAATAAAAAAAACTCAAAAATTGTTAAAACCACTCAAAAATTAGTCTTTCCACTCATAATTGTTAAATTCATTATTTCACTCATCAATGTTAGAGTGGACCTGTCAAAACATGTGTAATTTTCAAAATTGAGGTTATCTTTTGCATACACCTGTCTTATATTAGTATTCTGAAATCTTAATACTTTTTAGCAACTGGGCGAGTGATAATTTGATCAATAGTTTTTCAATGTAATAAGGAATATTAATTTACGATTCGGAACGCAGCGATACTTGTCAACTGTCATATTACAAAAGTAAAAAATGCTAAACTTGTATAGACTTCAAATTTATGATTAAATAATCGGTAAATTTTTTAGTATCAACGCAATCTGAAGTTCTTAAATTTATTTTCAACTCCTAACTTTTGACTCATTTCTTTCTATAAATAACTTACAATGACATTTGAAACTTTAGTAAGTAAAAATTTTCCTAAAAAAAGAATGCGATATGACCCACATTTCCTAAACGGAAAAAAGGTACTTCAAAATAAATTATAATTACATAAAACTTCAAAACTTCTAATACATAGTACTGTATGCTTGGGGTCCTTTATCAAATCAATTCCTAACCTCAATTTTTTTTAAATATTAGAAATGTAACCTTCGAAATCCCTGAAAATAAATTGTTACCTTAAAATATTTATTCTAGTTTTTTTTTATTTTATTTCCTCAGTCACACTATATAATTCTAAATTTAAACATACAAATACATCAACATAATTGGCTCGCCCAGTATTTCCTTCCTAACTACCGTATTATACTTGTTGTTATTATTCTTTTTCACAATAAATTACATTACCGTTGTTGTTTATTATACGTTCGACTTTGTTAAACACGTTTTCATATCACGAAATAATAAAACAACCGTTGAAAATTGTTATACCCATTATATTTTCTGTTAGTATAACGGTTTTTTATATAAAACTGTATAATATTGGTTTGTATATGTAATATCCCTTCAATTTGTACAAAATACAAGTTAAAACATTAATAATAATAATAATATTGTAACTTTTTTTAGATTACGCTTGGATTTTAATGGTCACAATAACTTTCAACAAAAAAAAATAAAAACAAGAGTATAATAATAATAATAGTTAAAAGCAAGTTAGTGAGAATTTGACTTGCAAAAATTGATATAAAATTTAATACGGTTTCTTTTATTTTATAAATTCTATGGAAAAATTGAAATCTTGTATTCATAAATAACTGTAACTATAATAGTTAATATATATATATAATAATTTCAGTATAATTTGAGTGTCCGACCGACACCACAATTAAACATTATTTCTGTTAAATTTAAACTTTATTCAGTTTCATTTTATATATATACATATGTATGTACCTACACACATTAAAACCAAATTACAACAACTAACAGTAGATAAAATAAGAAAAATTGATAATAACCGTAAAGCAGTTTCTTTTGTTTAAACTTTTTTTTAAATCATTAACATTTAATTATTTTTATAAAGATAATATAATAAAATGGTTTTTTTTAAATTTATATAACATTGAATTGCTATTATAAAATATAAAATAAATATAAAATTGAACTTTAGAAATGAATGCATGGATATATAAAATTATTTAACTTCATTACACTAAAACACCCCCTGTTCAAAAATAAAATCAGGTTTAATATTAAATATTATTTTGCAATGAAATTTTATATTTTAAATCGCATTTACTCGTTTTGTGTAATACCTTTTTGTTAATAAATAATATTATGTATGTGTGTGTGTGTTTAGACTTTTATGTATTTGTGTGTGTTTTAATTGACTTGAAAGGTTTTCATATTTTTAAATGTTAAATCAAATTCAAAAATTTGTGACAGAAACAAAAATTATTATTTGACAGATACTCTATGCTACAGACAAAGATACTCAAAGCTAAAGACAGATATACTAAGAAAATGTCTCAACTATTCTTAATAAAATCATTTCAACCCGTACATATTTTACATTTAATTTAATATAATTAAAATGGGAAGTTAAAAAGGCTTCCTTTAAAATGCCTTCAAAATTTATATTCATTTATATTTACCGATTTCATAATCTAAAATTATTAAAATAACTTTACTGTAATTATAAAATTAAAGAATTACTTTGATAATTTTTATAAAGTATGGTAATCTATATAAAAAATTTTGAAAAATATATTTTTATATTTTTTTTTAATTCTTTTAAATTTAATGTATTAGTATTTGAGTGTGTATTTTTCATCTCTTGTTGTTGGTAATGTATTTCACTATATAAATACTAAAGCGTATCCGCTATCTGCTACATTTATATTTCAGATACCTATAAATTAATTAATAAACAAATAATTCTTTTGACAGTTTTTAACTAATTTTTGACAATTTGACAGTTGTTTTAGACAGGAAACTTCAAACACAATAATTAAGTACACTAAACTTATTAACCTTAAGAACAATCGAATGTTTATAAAAAAAAAAGTTGACAATTTTTACTTTGGTTGTCAGTAATAACTTTTACAATTTTATGGAAATTTTGTCCGAACGCGATACCAATTGTAAATTTCAACCATATTTCGATGAAATTTGGTGTAAATGTTTTTTTCATCTAGAGTAAAGTTAATTCGGTGATAGGCCAAATTGGACAATGGGGTCGGGAATCTACACTACAAAAACATCAAACTTTTCTATAGAAATTTAGAAATCGAAAAGTCAATATGATTTCAAATTTGGTACATAGACTAATGGTAGGCTCCCATGAAGAGTAGCTTTCATAAATTGTTCTAGTATTATGGTGTATATAGATTCTAAGAGTTTCAGGAATATCAAATTCTAATAATTCATCCAAAATTTTTAACCGATGAAAAACCACATTATGCCAGACAAAAATCTTATACAATCCATCTTGTATTTAGTTTTTCGATTTAAAATATAAATTCTCTTTGTAGGTGAAAAAGTCAAGCTGGAAACACTCACATTTAAAAAAAAAAAATTCTATTTAAAAAATTGAAAAGATTTATATCAAATTTTTATTAAAAATTAATTTAAAAATTAAATGATATCACTTTGATCTTTGAAAAAAAATATTTTATAAAGTCAATGTCAAATAAAATTGTGTTAATAACTAGTATAACACGATTATTAAAAAATAAAATTACTTAACTTTTAATAAAAAATTCTTTGATTCTTCGAATTTGTTAATAGAATTTCCAGAAAGTCAAAAAATAGAACCATTGTTTCTCATTGCTTTGACATTTTTACCTGATGGTTTTCTTTGTAAAAAGCAAAAAATAAAGAGTTTTTTTTTAAAAGTTTTTTTATTTTCGTCAGGAAATAAATTTGTCCCTGAAACTTTAGAGTTAGGATGAAATCAAAAATGTATTTTTGTCTGTTCAAGGTAAAATAAAAAAAAATTTTTTTTAATTTATTTTAAGAAAAAAAAAACGCTTTTTAAAGGTAAAACTTTTCATTTTTTTTTTTTTTTGTACGAAATTTTAAAAAAAATTGAAGGTTATGTTGATTGAAGGGTTTCAATTTTATATTTTGCGCAATAATTTTATTTTCACACTTTTCCTAAAATATATTTTAAAAATTTTTTTTTTTATTTTAATTTTTGATGTTTTGTGTTTATATTGCGTTGTTTATTTAAAATATTAATGAAAAGTCGAATTTAGATGGGTGGGAAAAACTGAATATCAACTATTTATTTCAAGGTAATTCGAAGTCGTCGAAAATAAGTGCGTTGGTATGTTTTAATAGAATACATTTAGTGCTATTATTAATAATAGATGAGTAATCAAAAGTGTCATACCTGAGAACGTAAACTAAAATATCCCCCGTAATTCTATAATAACTATTACTGTCAATAGTTTCAACAAGTTTCAATATTTTAAATTAAAAACTTAGTTACGAGTAGAACTATACGATTAAAAATAGATAAAAAATTTATTCAAACTCATGTTTCAATTGAAATATTTGAATTAATGAAATGAGCTTTATTGAAAATTATTTTATTTCACTTGATTGTTATTTAATGCGTTAAATTGTTAACCTAACCTGTAAATTAAATTAATTAATTATTTTACACTAAAATTCATTTAAATGATAAATTTTAAAATTTAAAAAGTGCAAATTTCAAAGGGATCAGTTGTGCAAAGTGTCAAATTGTTTTTTAATTTCATCTTTCCGAATTCCCCCAACTGTCACATTATCGTATCATATAGGAATCCTTCGGTATGGTAATACATATGATTTGAACTTTTTTATTAGGTGTGTTTAATGAAATTCAGTTAAATTTTTAATTTAAATTTAACTTTGCATTAATTAACTTAATTTTGAATAAAATTAACAGCGCATAACAATATATTTAAATATATAGTTGGGCTCTCCTAATATATTAAGAGAGGCCCAGCTTAGCCACCATACAAAAAATGTGGATACTCATAAGTACCTTTGCTGTCGTATATAGCAGTTAAAAAACACCCTACATATATCAAACATAAAAATTTAAAACAACTCAAATTTTCTAATAATATCAAATTATGTTTCACATCAAAATATTTTTTGAAGTTCCTTAGAATACATGATCTGTTGGACCAGAATTTAAACTGTCGGGAAATTCAAAATACATACAAACTATTCTCCTTTCTAAAACTGAACTGTAATTAATTTTGACATTAAATGTGCTAACTTTGACATAAAATGTGCTAACTTTGACATTAAATGTGCTAACTTTGACATTAAATGTGTTAACTTTGACATTAATTGTGCTTACTTAGCCATATGTTATTTTTGACAAAATAGTGAAAACTAGAGTTTTAATCAATTCAAAAATATTAAAAAAAAAATGGTGCGAATCTTTGCATATGACTAAATTTAAAATCTCATCTTTTCTCAGAAAAGATTTTGGAAACGCAAAAGCCTTTTTATCGATTGAAAATACATGTTGAACGAATTGGAAACTCATCCGAATTTCTTCTATGTCAAATCTCTTACAATTTTACAAAAAAAAACTTCTTATTACTTTGTTTTCTGGTTTGAAATTGGAAACTAAACCAAAAAAATAATTTAAAGTAAAAGAAAACTGTTCTCACATATTTCCGTTATTTCTATTTAATTTCTTTCATTATTTTTTTTTTTTTTTTTGAATTGAAGGGAGTTTTTCAAATAAACCGAAAATCATTTTTTTTTTTAAATGTAAGGCGTAAACAGTAGGCAAATTTTAGGAAAGTGTGATTGTTCTTTTAATTTTATTTTATATTAAAGCAAAATAATTACAACAACAAACAAAAAAAAAAAAAACCAAAACACAAAAAAAATATTTTTCTTTGGTCGTAAAAAGAAAAAAATTCCGTGGACAATTTTCTTTTACTTTTTTGCAATTTGGTTATTCCTTAACATTTTTCTGTCGTTTTATTTTTAACTTTTCTTTTTGTAACGGTTTTTGTGGTATACCCATCCCTGACAAATTTATGACAAATTTATTGAAGTAATTAAACCATACTAATTAAGTTTTTCTTTTGTGGAAAAAAGTTTTGAATAACAAAATCATTTTTTAATTTTTTTTTTTTTTCAAAAGTAAATTGAAATTATATAAAAAAGCGAAAACATGGAAGAGAAAGAAAGAGAGAGAAAGAGATAGAGAAGAAAAAATTAAAAGTAGGGATAAAAAAAAATGAAGAAAAAGAAAATTAAATTTAAGCGCGTAATTTTTAATTGTTTTTATATTCATTCTTTTTTTGGATTTTTGTGGTGAGTTTGATTCCAAAAATATCTTTTAAAAAAAAAATTGCTAATTAATATTTTTTGTTCCTTTTTTGCTTTTAAAGAAACCACAACAGAATTCCTTAAAAAAGATCTGAGTCTGATTTTTATTTTAACCTTAGGTAATTTTAAAATGTTGTTAATTAGAAATATTTATTAATAATTTATATTCTTATGAATTTTATTGGCCTCCTTTTGTTTATTTGGTGAATTTTTTTTTTATTACACCTTTTTGATAAGTGAATTATTATGAGGTGAATAGCGAAATTTATTTGTAGATCATATTAGTTGCTTTTCCATATATTTTAATAAATCTTAATGGGTAATTTATATGTTTTGATTGTTAAGATATTGTATTATTTAAATTTTAACAACGTTTGATGTATTATGACAGCATTTAATAATTAAAATAATGACAAAGATACCTCGGTAATATAGCTGATAAGCATTTAGCTTATTAACCGGGGCCCGGGTTCGATTCCCGGTCGGAATTATTAAAAAAAGATTTTTCTTTATAAATCGTCATGGTGACCAAATGTGAGTAGTAAAATATAAAAAAATTATATTAAGGAAATAAATAATCATATATAATATAATATACAAGTGTTGGCGAGACCTTGCCAACATGTAAAATAAATATTTCACATCTCAAATTATTATTATAAATACTTTACGCACTAAATAATAATGGCAATACTCATTCTTTTAAATTCATTTTTTTCATGATTAAAATGTAATAAAAATGTATATGAAATAAATGTAATATTCAAAATATTTAATACTAAAACCCCTATTTTATTTTAACTCAAATAACGTGAGGCACTAACGTTTCGTGAATAATTTTAAATAATAAGGTCCTATATATTAATAATTTTAAATATAAATGATAATACAAATTGTCAAAGAATAGTTTCAAATTTGTATTAAAATTTATAAAATTCGGTTCAGAAATATTATTTATTTAAAATAATGAACCTATGCTAAACTAGTACTATTAAATAACTTAAATGTTGTTATTATCTAATTGATTATGTATTGCTTGATACATGATGTAAATGCAAGAACCACATCATATTTAGATTCCATTATCAAGCGTACATTACCACCCTATTGAATAAAGATTGATAACATGCTATGCATGATACTTCTATGACAGTTTTGCGCAAAAGTGGCATTGAAAGTCAATGTTACTATTATGTATTTTATTGTTATTCACCTAACAATATTGTATTGGACAAACATCTCACAATAAATTTGATGCATACTTTCAATATATCTTGAGAATTTTTACCTAAGTGTTTGACCGATAGCTCAGTGGTAATTCGGCGGCTTTTCATTTGAAAAGTCTCGGATTCAAACCCTGATCGGATCATATCTAATATAAAAATAAAGTGTATATAAAAATAATTTTATTAGAAGTCCAAAAATCTAATAGGCAAGGATTATTATTATCAGGTTATATTTACTATTGTCTGATACAACAAATAAATAAATAAATAAATAAATAAATTTACCTAAGTAAGTGGAACACTTTACCAATGTTTCTCTTGACTAAGTTAAATTTTTTTAAGTTTTTCGTAGAATGGAATATATATTTGATCCTTGTCACTGCACAGCAAACATATGTTTTTATAGTAACGGATTAATCAGAATTATAAAGAAAAGTTGAAGAAGAATTTTGAATTGGAGATAACGTCATAGGGCCGCAATAACTTTGTATTCGTATATAATATAAGTCTATTTTTTTGAAACCGAGATGACAAATTTCTTCTACAAATAATAGAAACGAATTTTGTAATATGTAACAAATATCGTTATATCTTGGAAACAAGTATTGGAAATTAACCCTCAATTTATCAAAATTATCAAACATTATGGTAAGATATTATTAAAACCCCTACATATGAAACACATTATAATAGATATATTATTAATTATAGTATAATATATTATATATATATATATTTTAATATAATTTAAATTTTGTTGCAAAAATTATAAAAAATTATACGAAACATTAACAAAGGAAGCGAATAATTTTATTTTTATTAAATTTAAATGAAATTAATTAAAAATTATTAAATTTTTTTTTAATGTTATGATAATGAAATTAAAAACGTAATTTAAAATAAAATTAATTTAAAAACAAACGCTATTAGCGAATAATTTCTTTTGAATTTTAAATTAAATATATTAAATTTTAAATTATTAAATAAATATATTTAATTTTAAAGTAAATGCAATTTTTTTTAATTAAACTGCTATTAATATCTTTGCTCCTTACATATGTGGTAAAGCATCGGTTATCACATTTTTGAAAATCAAAATTTATCTATAAAAATTCGTTGTCTTTTACTACCTTTCATTTTATGGAAATGACGTCCAAACGTCTATTAAACTATTACGGGCGTTTGTCTTAAACTAAGTATTTGTCATAACAGAGAATTCCTTAAATTTTTTAAATGCATACCTTTAGGCGTTTATATGTTTTTGTTTTAATATTTATTGTAATATTATACAAAATGGCCATAAATTAACTTAAAATATCATTAAAACAAATTAAAAAATTTTATTTCTTCTTATCATACAAAGTATATTCAAATACAAAAAATTTGTACGTGATTTTAAGACATTATTGTAAACAGGAAAATTCTAATTATTTTTATAAATCAGGAAAACACAATATATAGAATTTTTCAGATCTAATCTTGAATATAAAATTAATAAGTAATAATAACATAAAATATAGTTTTTGAATATTAAAGCTCTTTAAATTTATTATTTCAATAGGGCGAACTAAACACTTACCTATTCTTAAAAGTCAGAAGAAAGAAAGGAAAGGAGTTTATTTTTGGGTAAATTCAAAATATATGAAATTTAGAATAGAGTCTCATTAAAAATCTATAGTGTTAATGCTAACGCAGCTTATTGAATTTTTGGTACTAAAATTATTTTAGTCTCTTCAGATTTCGAAAAACGAAAACATTTTCCAAAGTTTTCCTATTTGGAAAAGTCTAGACTATACGAATAAATCATAGTCGAAATATTCAAATTTCTTTGAAATAACGACAATAGAAAGTGTTCCGTCACATTGCAAGGTGTAATTAACGTGATTCTGATACTTTTTGATAGAATTTATATCTCGAAATTTAAAGTGATAAGGAGGAGTTTTAGGTAACTCATGACTTAATTATACATAATACTATAATTAGTGAAATTTCTACAAAAAGGAGAGTTGGGTATCTAGCAAATAAATTTAAACATTCCCAGACTTTCAAAATTTTACAAAACTTCAAAACAAAAAAATTGGATAACAAAAATTCATATTTCCAATAACTTCCATCATAAAACCAGTTACCTTGTAGAAAAACAATTCTCATTTTCCCCTGAAAATCCTTTTTATCTTAGAAAAACTACAACAACAAAATAAACCCTAATACATTTGAACTTCATTCGACCGGAAATATTAAAATAAAAATAAATTTTCAAAATTAAAGAAAATTCTACAGACTGAAAAAGGTCAACAAAATGTTATTAACAAATTTATTTTGAAAAAATAATTTGTTTTTCATTTTCTAATCCCTTTTTATTATTTAAATTATTTAAACATTAGTTGGAACTCATCTTTGTTTTTATTTTTTTTGTAAATAATAAATATTAAAAAATATGTAAACAATAATTTTAGTTCTATTTAAAATTACGACGTGATTCGAATTCCAATTTAAAAAATAAAAAAAAAATTTTCAAATATTTACTAATAAATAAAATTTTTAATATTGTGCACGCTTTTTTTATTAACATGAAATTATTTTTTTAAAAAACTATGGAAAAATATTATTATTATAAAAAGTACACTAAGCTGCAAAATTAAAATGTTAGTAAATATGATTTTTTAAAGTTGTATCTTAATCTTATCACAATCAATAGTTTCTACTCATTTTATTGCTTACATCCTTAAAATTCAAATGACGTCTGGGTTAGAGAGCTGACCTTTTATTCAAGAGGTCCCAGTTCGAACTCCAATAAATTATAAAAACCTTTATATTGGTTTTAGACGGGTTCAAATGAATGGAATAACTAATAATTAATAATTTATGTCTTTAATAAAAAATACATTAATAAAACAATATTAACTTATAGTTTAATTGATTATTGTAACTCACAGATACAGGAAAACCTTATAATATAATATAACCGTTATTACAATATATAAGATATTGAAATTTTATCTATTGAAAATCGAAATTTTACATGTTATAAAGCCTAGTACTATTTCATTTTTATATTGTATCAAGATGAATTCTAATTATAAGAATATAAAAATAATCCCTTGATCCAACATGTATCTAAGATTTGAACATGCTTATTAGTATAAAAGTTTAATAGTTAGCACTTAAAAAAATATTTAAAATTGAACTGTTATTTACGGTGAATTGCCAGGAATCGGTTCGGTACTTAAAAAAGGTAATATTAATCCCCTGATCCAACATGTGCCCAAGGTATTGACAATCTTACTAGTATAACAGTTTAAAAGTTAGCATTTAAAAAAAAATTTAAATAGAACGGTTATTTACAGTGAATTGCCAGGAATCGGCTCAGTACTTCAAAAAGTTAGCTAGCTGTCAAATTTTCGGCCTATACCATTATTAATTCCAGATTTTTAGAAATTGCAACTAAGTTCTTGAGGGATAGCCCTGACACTTAACTCTAATTTATGTTTATATTGACCAATAACTCTTTCCATCTACTACTTGGAATTACATATTACATTTAATAATTAATTTTTGCATTTAATTTTCTGAAACTACTGTAGGTATATTCGAACTTGTACGAAAATTGATTATTTAAATAATTTTTATATGGTCCTGGTTAAAGTTTAATGTTAATACAGCAGGACATCATAAAATAACGAATAAAGTATATAAAATATGAATAAATGGGTTTACATGAAATGGGTACAAAGAAATGAGAGTATATCAACATGAAAAAGTTAAAATATATGGGTACACTTTTTCGTGGAAATGGGAGGGAGGGCCGATTTCCAAAAAAAAATTAATTGTTTAAAAATTATCATGAGAAATAAAATGAGAAAATAATTTTTATTTTGTATTACTATGAAAATTAATGAACTACAAATTATAATGTATTATGTTATAAGTACTAGTTTTTATATTTCCATGTATTTAAATGTTTTGTAAAATAATGTTTTAATATTATTTTTTGATTATTATTATTAATTAAAAAAAAAAAATTTAATTGAATGTGTGTGACCAAAATATATTAATTTAAAGAGGAACAAATAACTCTGTAGCCAATACGCTTTACATTGGTATATTATACTGTTGTAATTGGTTTTCATAGTGTGACACAATATTGGAAATATTTTTTCATAAAAGTAGTTTATTTTCTAGAATATAATTTTTAAAATTTTGTAGTTAGTTATTTATACAGTTACATTACAGCTGTTATATATTATGAGCATAGTTAGCAATTAAGGGCTCAAAATATTTATACTTTAGTGTTAAATAAATGTCAATGTACATACTTTATGTTTAAAAAGCTATATACAACTGTTATAACTCAATAAACCTTAAAAATTTTAAAAATTAAAAATTGAGCTACTATTCATTCGAATATTACAATTCAAATAAAAAATATATCAACAATTATTACAAAATAAAAACAATTATAATTTATTGAATATTATAACTCACAGATACAGAAAAACAATAAAACTCAAATATAGAATTATTCCAATTTGATATCTAAAGCATTCTACATGGTATAAGATCTAGAACTATCTCATGTATTTATAACTGTAATTAAATCCACATTAAGATTAACCCCAATTATAAAATTTCCAGACAATATTTAAATTTCATCCGTTATATGCAACATATACATTTTTAAAAAATTGTTAGATCAATTGTTAGATCCTTATTCGTTCAATGGGGGAACTCTTTTACCACATTTTCAAAACATTTTTTAAACATATATCTACAAATCACTCTGTCCGACCACATATTTATCCCTCCATATGTTTAAAAAAATTTTACAACGTTTTAAATAAAGAAAAGGAATTTTAACCTAAGATAATTTTTTTTTGTACTCCTTCCCCTTATACGTAGCTACAGCTCTCCAATGTACAGTCTTATATTTCAATTTTAATTGTAAAAGTTATATAAGAAGTATTTCCAATCTTAAAACGTCAAACGATAGCTGATTTTATAAGATTAATAAATATTTACATGTGAGACAAATATTAAGGGTTGCCATATGGTTCCTTAATTTAACATTATGTTAAACTCTATTTTTTCGAAATTTTTTACTACCCAAAAAAAGTTTGAAGTTAAGAATTTGATTCAGGATTTCGAGAATATTGAGTTAGATCTTAAAAAATAGGTATTAGTCCATTTAGGAACTGTAAAAGATCAAAAATTGAAAATTATTTACTTAAATAAATCATATTTTTTATAAACCATTTGTTTCTTTTATTAAGTGCTTGTTGAGTATAAATACATAGTAGGTTGTTATACACAATGAAGTTTTAATTAGATTAGTTTAATGAACTAATTAGATGGATGTTCCGTAATATATGTAAAACTTAAGTAGCTTTTTTAAGCTTAAGAAATATCATTTAACTCTTCATATATAAACTTAGAAGCTTATATAAAATTTAAATTAATTTATTACGCACAAAACTAATTAAAATTTTTTTTAAAAATTTAATATAAATATTTTGACACAAAGATGAACTAGCTATATATATGAATATATAACTTTCTCACTTATTTTTAAAGAATAAGCTAAATAAGTGAGAAAGTTATATATGGCTGGTTCATTCCAACTTTTAATTAGTTATATTATTCTTGTACTTTTAATAAATTTTTATCCAAAAAAGACAAAAACAAAATATTTTATATCAACTGTATTCTGTTTCTAGGTTATTTTCAAATTAAGGTCTTAAAAATGCTCACGAATTATGAGTTTTAAGCATATAATAATACACATGTATTTCACTCATAAAAGTTACACAGAAAAAATAAACAAAATAATTACTTTTTTTTTTTTATTTTTGTTTACTTTTAATTTTCTTTTCTTAGAAACCTGATTTCAAAAAAATTTTTCTTATTGTTTAACTTTCACCATACAATAAAAAGTAAAATAAAACAAGTGATGAAAAAAACCAAGGGTTTTTAAAAAAGCACATTTTCAAAATAATATAGTGTTTCATACTAAGTATTTTATCGGAATATAATGTTGAAGCTTCAATATTAATGTTTAATTTAGGAAATATATAAGTCAGTGACTAAGTTACTGCTTACTTATAAAAACAGTAAGTTTTTAATTTTCAAGCCATATTAGCCCCTCTATATGGAATGTTGCTAAATTTCTCAAGGATATAATCCTCACTACTCCCCATCCCACAAACTTTTTTAGGTTCTAGGAATTAAATTGTGAATTCCACCAAAATTTGAAATATTACTTAGAATTTTACTATTTAAGCAAAAATGGTAAAAACTGAGAGACACTTTCTTCAATTTAAAGAACCCCTTTTAAATTTAAAAAAATCTTTTAACATATGTTAAAATATAATGTTGGACCTTTAAATTTTGTATATTAATAAAAAAATATTTAAACAGGCATTCAAGTTACAGGTGTTTAAAAATAGCAAAATTTCAATTTTCGGGACCTTATAGCTGCAAAACATGGGACGTGACAAAAAAATTTTGTTCACCGACTCCTACTAATTTCTAAGGATCTAACTCCTCCCAAAATTTCAAGACCCTAGCTTGAACCGTTCAGAAGATATGTCTGGCCAAAAATTTTGTAAAAATTGAGCTTTGCGTAATGTTAAATTTTTGTACCGTATGGCAACCCTAAACATTTGCACATATTAAAAATTTATAAAGTTTATAAAACCAGCTATCGTATAGATTGAAAATACATTCAGCAGAACTCTTGTTATAACAATTTAAATATAGGGCTTTTTCCAACTTTAGGGGGCTGCAGTTCCGTAACAGGTGGGGCTACGGAGAAAAATTCTTCCACGAAATTATTTTTTTTGTAATACCTACTCGTGGTTAAAATTTCTTTTCTCTATTTCAAACGATGTAAAAGTTTTTGTAAACATACGGACAGACAGACAGACAGACAGACAGACGGACGGACAGAGTGAAACTATATAGGCACATTTTTACAAAATTTTTTGAAAATGTGCTAAAAAAAAGAAAAGGAACAAGGAAAATCAAAAAAATGAATAATTAATTAGAAACTCTGTTTTTGTTCTTTTTTACTCTTCCGTTTTTAACTCAAAACTTTCTCTCAAAAGTTTGAATTACTTTTGATTGTTCGCTCAAGCAAAATTCACATGCAAATTTACGTGTGTGTAAAAAAAAAACGAAAAGTAAAAAAAACAAAAACAAAATTGAGTTGCGTAACATTTTGTTTATTAAAAAAGTTTTTGTTGTGTATTATTTCGTTGACAATTATGACAATTCATGACGCCATTATGACGAGTTATTATGTCAAAAAGTAAAAAAAAACATCAAAAATGTTTATATTTTGTATGCGAATGTACCGAAATTATAATCTGAAGTAATTGTTTTGCTTTTTTCTATTTTCATTCCTTTAAAAAACCAAAAGTTGAATTTTCCTTTTAATTTTATTTTGTTTTATCTTATTTATTACATACAAATGTGAAATTTAGGTTTCTTAAAAGTTTAAAATTCGTTGAAATTAAAGGATTCAACTACATATGGCATCATAATATAATTTGAGGGAAATTGCAATATTCCGTAGTGACTATTTATTTATTTATTATTTTGTAGTACCAGACAATAGTAAATATTGCCTGATAACATTAATCCTTTGCTGATTTGATATTTGGACTTATTATCAAATTATTGTAATATACACTATATTTTTTTATTATATATGATCCAACCAGGGTTTGAACCCGAGAATTTTCGATTGGAAAGTCGCCACTTTACCACTGAGCTATTGGTCAGATTGTGATAATTTCTTTATAAATTTAAAAAACTTTTATAATATCAAATATTTTAAAAATTTGTTTTAATTGTAACAGATACAGAGTCGAATGCATAAAACTTAGCTTGAACTCATAACTCACTTTGTAAAACAAAAATTTGATTGACTCGTAATTTTACTCGGAAAAAATCAAATTCCAGTTCAAACTCAGTTACATGCTCAGAGTAGAAGCTCAGTAATAATAATTTTAATAAAATGAGTTTAACGAAGAATAATTTTTGATTGGGTTTAATAACTCACAGGAGATTTTCATAAAATTTCCTATAAGTTATAAAAATCATTAAAAATTTGATCCAGAGTTTGTCTAAGCAGTGCAATACCACTGCCTATCTCTTTAAAACATTTACAGTTAAAACTAGATTTTACTTACAAAAGAATTTATATCTCAATTTCACACTAAAGCCTATAAAAACTATTTTATACCGATTTGTTGTACGGTCTTAACTTGTTAATCAAACTCTTAGTTTAAAGTGTTGTTTTTGCCAATGGAGGTTATAGCAATAATTCCATTCAGCTCTTTTAACTCTTATTTATGCTAACGTTTTGCTGTGCCTCTCAAAAGTGCATTTAACAAAAAAACTTCATAATATCTACCTTTGATTTTGGCAATTTATTAGTTTATAGGAAACTTGCAATGTGAGAAGAAAGTTACAAATCAGTGCACATCTATTTTATTAGAAAAGCAGATTAAACCATATTACATAACAATCTGTTTGTGAGTTATAAAGTGTGAATTCAAATTTTTTGTAATCCCAAATACATTTAAAAAATTATTATTTTGCACTTTGTGAAGTGTGAATCTTTTAAAGATTTAAGTAAACTAAAATTTATACCAAAAACAAATAAAAGTTTTTAAGTTCAAAAATGCACCAGCTTCTTAATATGAATGTGCATCAATTCTTTTGTCTGAAATACGTTTTTAAATATTACAATGTGATAAGTTGCATAACATTTTTATACATTAATAAATTATTTTGTAATTTTCCAGACATAAATATAGTTTGCTATTTTAAATAATATTATATATATGTCTAAACTTTAATTACAAAATTTTTAATTTAATATTCACGTACAAAATGAATCATTAACTCTTGCACTTTAGTGACAAGTCTAGATGTTAAAAAATAATTTTCCATAGATAATAAATTACTAAAACTATGCAGACACAATTTATTTCTAAAGTTTATTCTTCTTACAATATACATACTTTAATATGTTTAGATATTCATAAAATTTATAACCTTAAACTGATGTATTTAAAGGTAGTTTTATATGCGACATATTTAAATTAATGATTAAAATAAATGACAGAACAGTCAAGAATTCTATTAATAAACTTACAACTGGGGATGAGGGTTTGAATGAGTCTTATATGAATTTTATAGTTAGTATAATATTATGTAAGTATCAATTAAAAGAATGACAGTTGGTTTTATTACTCGTGTTTAGTGGTTGCAAGACGCGTGTTATAACCATATAAAACATCTTTTATTACTACTTTATTCATTAATGTAATATAAAAAAAAAATGTTTAATACTTTTCAGTTACATGAAGTGCCATGAAGTGTTAAACAACTCTTAAAATATTTTTTTCATATATTTTACTGCGCACTGAAAACTTCAATATACGTTTTATTAATGTTATAATTATACTATTTAATTTGTATATATGTGTATATTAATTATACAATTTACAAAAGTACTTTTAATGGAATTTCATAGATATTAAAAGTTGATCTAGTGTAATTACTTATTTTGAAATATGTTTTAAATAATGAACATTGAAATTTATTTCAACTAAGTTTCAGATAATCAAAAATTTACTAAGAGAATTTAAAAATTGCAAGTGCAAGGGCAAAGGCATAAATTCTCTTATAATGCAATTAAATGTCGATTGATTAAATTGAAGAAAAAGATTTAATTTTTACGAATTAATAAAAAACATTTTGATAATATTATGTGATAACACCTATTGGGTACATAGGAAAGTCTAACTCCTATTTTATTTCGAGATCCCATTTTATCAAGATTATACCATTAATGATTTAATTGTATAACATTATAGACAATAGCACTAGAGGGTTAATAAAATTCAAATGTCAAATACCAACTAAAATCCAGGTGTTCCTTTTAGCAAAATGAGTAAATGAAGTGTATATAGGAGTATTTTTTATAATTTTTATGTCAAGAGTAGATAATTGTAAGACTAATTGCCATACATAAATTTGACATTATAAAACTATCTGTCATTTGAGAAGTTTACAATTCTTAATATATTTCCCTTATTGTTGATATTATAATATTTATAATATTTTTTTAAAATGGAAGAAGCAAGTGCTTTATTAAACAAATGACTTAACATAACCTATTCAAATAAAAATCCATCTATTATAAAAAATTTAAACTAACGACATCCGCAGGAAATTTTTTTTATTGTCTCCTTCCCTCATCTACTCTTTACAAGAGCTGGGTTTGAGAGTTTTAATTTATTTTTAGAATGTTTAATTTAATTTTAAAAATTACTGCGAAACAAAAGATATACAAAATATATATTTCTTTAATTTGCTTTTAAAAATAATATTTTACACAAAATAAACATTTTAAGGAATGCGTTGAAACCTGCCATTTATATTGTGTGAATAAATAAACCATAATTTTTTTAATAACGCTTTAAGGAAGCGGTATAACAGTGTTGCTATTGTTCTTTAACATAAGTTCATCGAATAAACAAACCAAATTATTAATAGAAAATTATACAAAAACCAATTATAAATTAGAATGAATTTAGAATGGAAATTGTTTGAAATAAAAAAACAAATTAATAATTTTTAAAGAAATTAAAAATAAATATTTTATTATAAGGCTGTAGTACAAATAGTAGAAAGAGCTTACTGAAAACAATTAGAAACCTGTTGAATACTCAAACCAGTGACATGATCTTACCATATATTTGAAATTAATTTGGACTTAATTTGTTTAAAGTCGACTAAGTGGTTGCTAAATTGTGCCGAAATCGCATTATATGGAAAAGATTAAAATAAACAAACAAAATACTACAATTTACAGAATCCAAAAGCTTAAAGTAGGTATTAGCTTTTAAAAGTGGAGCATCCCATAATTGCGATTTGGTAAAAAGTTTTTTTTGAAATACCGCATTTGTAAAATCTCGAGTATTTTAAAAAATTTAGGATTATCGAATCCGTTTAGAAAATCAGCTCTTTCATTGAAAAATTTCGCTTTGTGAAAAAATTTGGTTTCGAAAGATTTTAATGTTGGATACAAAATCAGAGCTTTAAGCTTTTCCCAGAATATATAAAAAAAATTTTTCTAAAACAAATTTTTCAACAAGCGATTTCCAAAAACGAAGTTTTATAAAAATGAAATTTGTCAAGAACGTGATTTTCTAAACTAGATTTTCTGAAACGAGATTTTATAAAAACGGGATTTACTAAATAGACATTTAAGATACAACTGTTTTCGAAGATACTTTACAACTTTTGTAACGTTAGGTGTAAAATTTGATTATAAATCGAAATTTCATTCAATAGTTATTATTCAAAATTATTTGAAAGTGTTATAAAACTATTCAATTGGTTTTTTATACATCTTTAATCCTTAGTCAAATTATCAATTGAAATCGCAAGTTTTCATTATCTCTAATCTGAATTTTTAAATAACTTCTTATAGTCTTCTATTAAACCTATCAAATAACAGTTATTTCTATTCAGTATTTAAATAAAAAGAATTTTCATTAGAAATCAAATTCCATTTTCATTGCAATTAAGGTTAATTAAAACATCATAGTCGTTTTTCATGAATAGACTGCTGAGATTGAAGAAATCATTTAGTAAACTATTTAGAGCAACAACACTTGCACTGGTTTTCACTGCTTTATCCCAATAGAAATATAATTAAAAATATCTAAAATACCAAAAACGTTATATTATTCCATATGATTTGAAATCATTTATGCATTCATTACTATATGCAATTTGTGTCAACCAGTTGTTCAAAGAATTAAATACAAAGTCCTCGAATTTTACGAAGATCAACTGCTTTTTAGAATTTAATATATGCTTTCTGTATTTTTCCAAGATTTTTATTTATCTGGTAATTTTCCATTATATTTTAGAATTTGAAATAATATAATTGATGAAATATGTTTAATTAATTTTTGGAATATATTTTGCAACTGTTCTTTTGTTACCAATTAAATTACCATAGAACTTTATAATGTACATTCGATTTTCTTAATAAAACTCTTATGGTATTTGTATATGTTTATAATCAGAATTAACAGTAAGTTTCGTGAAATTTTGAAGATAGAACGTAAAATTTCTTAGATTATATAATTTATATCCAATTGTGTAATACAATATACTCTAACTTAGTACTATTGCTATAATTTGAAAAATTCTTGAAAAAATGGTTATATGTTCCAACATCCGTAATCAATTGATTTAAATCTGTATTAATTCTCAATTATTAAAATCTATAATATCATGAAGCTGTAATTAAGCTGATTTTAACTAACACGTACCTTTAAACAATCTCAAAAAATTTCAATAGAAATGATAACTTAAAATTTTTGAACATGGATGCAACAAGAAACTATATTTTTTGGTATTCTGAGGAAACACCGTTAGTTTTTTATTTGAAAATATTGCAACTATTAAAAAATTTCCCTATACATTTTCTTTACACGTTTAAAAATGTAAAACTTTTTTCTGCCCTAATTTCAAAACTCATTTTTTCATTACAATTTCACAACAAGAAAAAGAATAATTAATTATAAAAAAAAGTTTTTCTGCAACGTGCATAAATTCTTTTAAAGGGTAAAAAAAAAATTAACTAACAAGAGAATTGGACAAATTATTATTTAGTAACTGAAAATTACTTTACAAAATCCCTTGTTGTATATATTGCCATTAACAAGTTTTACGTTGTTTTTTATTTTTACATAATATTGTATAAGAGCATGTATATATTTCGGGAATTATACATGAAATATCAAACTGCAATATCCTTGTAAGTGTTTATTTTAAACAGCAAATACCGTTATTTGATATACAACCGGATAATTTTGTCACAAGAAGCTTAAATAATTTTCTCAAAGCTTCGACCAAACTAGCTATATTTTAATATAACGAGACTTGCTGCAACTTTCAGACTCTTATTACAAAATATGCTTACTACCTAACTGTGTGGATTAACTGCGGCAGGAAAGCCTTTATTAAGAATTCGAATATTACATTAATCATTCATCATTTCCTTCATTGTCTGAAGTGCAATAACTGAAACATGGCGAGAGGTTTGACTATGGATTATTATATTCAACAACGAGTGCATTTTTATACCAACCATTTTACATTATTTATATTTACCGTAACACATAACACATATATACCATACACAATAACATATTTTTATGTTGGATTTATTAATTTATTTATTATCCTTCATAAAATCCTATTAACGTCCTTTGAAAGAACATAAAGTATAAAAAATTTTTTTTTTGCAACTAACGTCCTCGATTCAACAGAAAATTTTTCAGTACCTATATACTGTCTAAGTGTGCAAAAGTAAAAAATTTAACAAGTCCATTAATTTTATGTTTCGTTAATTAGTTCATTGCCTTAAAAACGATATTTTACAGTTCAGATCCTTGCAAAAATTCAACATTACATTTACAATATAAAATATAATAAATTTTTTTTTTTTTAATTTTTAATGAAAACTCAGGTGAATATTTTTTACAAACAAAAAATTATTAAAGCATAAAGGTTTTTTTTTCAAAAGTATTACACAAACATACGCATAAATACTTAGGTATTGCATTTCCATCCAATTAATTTATATTATAACCATGAATTGCACGGTTCTTTAATATTTTACAATTATCATGTATGCAATAGCTCATATTTTAAAAATATTTAACATTTACAAATCTTGTTATGGTATTAATATTAAGAAATTCAAGGAGGTATTTTAAATATTTCGGAATGCGCCTAAAAATATGCAAATTTGTGTAGCCTAACAAAATTAAAATAAATAAAAGGAATTCAAAATTATATAGATCTATTAGAAATGATTTGTCTAAATTACATATAATTACTTTAATTTAACACTTATTAATAAAAATTTCTTAAAAATACATTCAAAATTTGTCGAGAAAACTGTGACTATTTAAAAAAGTTCAAAATTTTTTTTTAAATTTCGTGGGATGAAACAAGACGTATTTTTTGATGAAATTGTGGGCGAACACAGGTATAAAATTTTTTTAAAAATATAATTATTTTTAAAAAGAATATGACAACGTTTTACTATATTAGATATTATACATATCTAAACTGAATTTGACTTGAAATATTTTGCAATTTAATAATGAACACGTTCCTCAATAGTATCATAATTTTATGTTTTAAGTTTTTTTTTTTTTTTTTTAAATTACAACATTAGTATTTGTGTAGGACGCTTTAGCCTGACACTCAAATGAAGCTTATATTTTTAGAATGGCACAAAATTTTAAAATTATTTCGAATGTGCATTTTGAAAAAGTCATGTTAAAGATTAAAATCATAAGTACGTAAGTAAGAATGCTTAATCTATATTTATTACGAGTTTATATGCAATTAGTAAAGTAAATTTGATAATAATCCAAAAATTCGAAAAATTTACATTGCAAGATACCAAAATCTGAACTTAAATAAAGCTAGCAAAGAGAAGTTATGAATAAAAAAATTATAAAAATGTATTTGTAATCAACTGTATAATTAGAGCACTTTGTTCAAAATTATTTTACAACTTAGTTATGTAAAAATTTAATTAATGCACTAAGATTCAAAATACGAATTCGAAAGCTTTGCAATTCCACAATTTTTGTTTCGATTTAAGTTTAATTTTAAGTTTTGGATTATGCCTAAAAATATGCAATTTTTCAAAATATGCCTAAAAATATGCCAATCTGGGAATTTAATTTTTTTATTTTAAATTGGCAATATGACAAAAGTCCCAAAGTCAAAAGTCTACGTGATTACAATTTTAATGAATTAGCCACACGCCTTCTAATAAATTAGAATTAATTCCATAAAGTATTTTGGAAATATATGAATAAATTTTAAATTGAATTTTGAAAAAAAAAAATAAAAACCGAAATTGAAAAGTAAACAAAATTTCAATTTTTATTTTACAGAAATTTATGAAAATCTAGTCTGAACTAGAAAATTATAGTATTGTAATATTGAAATATATTAGTAAAATAATATATTTAAAGGTATAAGTACTAGTTATTACATCTCTATATATTTTAAAAAAATAATTAATTGGTTTAATACTGAATTTTACACGTTGGTCTACTTTATCGGAGCTATAGTCTCCCATGGAATTTGAGCTTATTTTGAAATTCGTAAATGCCCGCAACCCTTGAACACAGAACTTTTGTTACATCGCCTGTTAAATTTATTCGACTATTTTCAATTAACAACTTTCAAATCTTATAACACTTTTCCCATAAATTTTCTACTACAATTAAACTTAATAGAATTTCCACTATGAAAACACAAAAAAAAAATAAAAAAAAACAAATAAACTAGTTTGAAAACTCTGAAAACTGTAGTTAAAATAAATATCATGCAAATGATAGAATTCTCAGCTTAACCAATTTCTAGTCTATACCGTTAAACTTTTATTTTCCTGTTTTGTTTTACGTTTAAGTGAAAAACAATTGACAAATTTATTTTAATCACTGAAAATAACATTAAAAACTTTCATTCTAGGTAAACTAATTTTTTAAAATTGAAATGAAAATGTTTTTTTTTTATTTTTTCGTATTTCCTTCAAACCTGATTGATAGTTTAAATTTACAGTTTAAATAAGTTTTTCTAAAACAAAACAACTGAAAATGGAAAAAACTTTTCCAGCTAAATGCTTTTTATTTTTCTAAGGTAAATTTTCCGTAATCCAAAAATGTGGGGGAAAACAAAAATTGAATTTTCTTTTCAATTGGTTTACGTAAAAAAAAAAAATTGTTTTCAAACAAAATAGAAAAAAAAAAAAACTTCCAAAACATACCGTTAGAAAAATAAAAAAAATAAAAGAACAGTTATTTTCGAGGAATTTAATCAATTGATAACAAACAAACTAGTAATAAAATAATATAAAAAAAAAAAAAAAAAAGAACGGAAAACTTTTTCTTATAACACAACTTTTTCCAATTTTTATTATTATATCTTTTGTTTTTAGCAATTCCTTTTAATTTTCCAATTCAAAGGAAACAACAGAACGTTCTCAAACACTATTTTAACGTCAACTCTGCAAAAAAACTTTTTCTTTTAAAACAAAAGACAAGACGAAAAAAATTTCTTTTTGCCAATTTTTTTTGTCAAAAAATTTCACCTGGGTAACATAAGGAAGCTCTGTTCCTTTGTATTTTTTGAATATCTAGTCCGTGATTTTTACCCAAATAATCACAGTATCTAATTGCTTGTAATGCAGTAAAGATGACTTGAAGTATTTTACAAGTTGAAGTTTTTATCAATTTTATGTTGCAAAAATGCACTTTAAATTCACTTTATTGAAACAGATCCAAGTGTATAATTAAAAAATTTTTCAGAAAATTCGAAAATTATTTTCGAAAATCGGTTTCGTTTTTGTTTTTGGAAAACTACTGGAATGCCAAAAAGCTAAAAAAAAATTAAGTTGACTATGAAAATCATTTCTTTGATGATCAACCTCTATTCAGTCAAGACTTTAACCCAACACATGCTAGAAAATATGCTAGAAGGACTTATTAAGTAGAGTTTTCTTAGATCTGTTCTTATTGTAAGTTGTACTCTGTATTATTACATAAATACACTGTGCCACTTTATTATAAGAGCTCTATCTTTATTAGTTGAAACTTCTTTAAGTGAGACTACAATTGATTTTTTCATATTATAAATCTATTATTTACAAAGGATATATTTGTAACAAGTGTCAAATTAGCGACCAGAGTAGAATCTATGATAATTTCAGTGAAAGACCATTAATCTTCGAAATAAATTGAGAACTGTCAATATTATCTGTGAGTTGAAAATCATAAACTGAAATGTGATTTAGTTTTAACTTATTTTTCTCAACTTTATTAAAATTTTAATTAAAGGTAGTACCTATGATAGTGTCAGGGAAAAACCGTTAATCTCCGAATTAGATTTAGAATTGTGCATGGTCTTCTTGAAACTAGGTAACAATATTAAATAGAGTTTGTAATGCTAACAATTAGTATAAAATTAATTTTATTAACAAGTGTCAAATTAGCAACCAACACATTGTCACATTGCACCAACCATTTATCACGGATCAAATAAACAAAAAATAATCATTTTTGATAAGTGTAGGGTTTTTACTAATCAAAAATTTATTAAATTAATGTATGGTATTAAACATACTTTACTTACTTTATCGACCTAACAAATTATTATTTGTAAGCCGAGACCAAAGCCTCCCTCCATTGGCTTCGGTCTTGCGCAGCTTCTCTCCAACTTCCAACAATATTCAGCATTCTTACGTCTGACTGAACACCGTCTTTCCATCGAAGATGTTGTCGACGTCTTCTGCGTCTACCTTCTGGAGGAGTCAAAAACCACCCTATCTGGAGCATCATCGTTCATCCTTACTACATGACCTAACCAGCGTAATCGTTGGATTTTAATCCAAGTCATGACATCAGAATCGTCGTACAGCTAATACAGCTCGCAATTGTGTCGCTGTCTCCAAACTCCATTTCCGTTAATTGGACCAACAATTTTACGTAGAATCTTCCTTTCAAAAGACCCGATCAGATTTTCATTGTAGTTGGATATGGTCCATGATCAGCATCATATGTCAGAACTGGTACGATGAGTGTTCTGTACAGTGTGATCTTTGTCTTTCTACTCAGACTTCTTGACCGCGTGAGGTTGCTTAACCCAAAGTAACAACGGTTGGCTAGCACTATTCTATGCTTAATTTATATGCTTAATTTTTAACACCAATTTCTGGTGTTACTGCCTTCTGTGTTCATTTGACAACCGAGATATACAAAATTTTTCACCACCTCAAAGTTATAGTCACCAACTGTAACGTGTTGACCTACACGGCGGCATTAAACATGATGTAAGAAAAATTTATCCAAAAATTATTATATTATGATAATTTGATTAGTGATATGTGTTTGATGCAGTATAGGGCCCAGCTTAAGTGTAATTGCTAAAATATTAATCTGCAGGAAAGCATTCCAAAAACAATTTCCAAGAGCAACTTCAGTTTCACTAAATTTAATTTCATACTTCACCAGGTTACTACAAATATTGAAAGCAAAAGTAAATATTGTTTTATAGAATAAAAACTGATTACTTATAAATTGCAGGAACAAACCCTTAAATATTCTTAAAACCTTACTGTACACGAGTAGTTTTTCTTTTTATTTATAGACACTTTAGTAAAGACTCTGTAATATATTCATAGAAGTATTTTACGAATGTTCACTGTTTTCTTTTATCAGAAGTTTCATTCATCTGAATCAATATATTATATATATATATATATATATTTTAATGTTGCGTACCTGAAAATAAAATTAAATTATTTTTTTATAAATTTCTTATAAAAGTAAAAAATTTCTCTTATAATAAAAAATAAAAACAGAAACAGGATTTATTGACTGTAAAAACTTTTTTTGCAATTAGGTTGAATATTTTTTGTTAGTTAAAAAACCAAAATGTGTACACATTTATAGGTACTTAGTTTTTGTTTGGCAATATAAAAATTATCTTGAAAGTAAAGAAAGAAGAAACGAAAAGACGGTCTACTGTAGGATATTTTTAAGTGAAAAGATTTTTTTAACTTTCAGAAAATGAGTCCTTTAAAATAATTTTCTGTTTCAAGTTAAAGATTTGAAGTCGAAAATTAACGTTTTTTCTCTGAAATTATCATAGATCCTACTTTGAACTTAAAATTTTAATAAATATGCGAAAAACAAGCTAAAACTAAATCACATTTCAGTTAACGGTTTTCAACTCACAGATAATATAGAGAGTTTGAAATCTAGTCCGAAGATTAACGTTTTTTCTCTGATATTATTAAAGATCCTAATTTGAATGAAAATCCTAATAAAATTGCAAAAAATAAGCTAAAGCTAAATCACATTTTAGTTAAAGATTTTCAACTCACGGACAATATTAATAGTTCTAAGTCCAATCCGAAAATTAACAGTTTTTCTCTGAAATTATCAGAGATCCTACTTTGAATTAAAATCCTAAAAAAATCTCGAAAAACAAGCTTAAAACCAGCTTAAACAATCTTAAACTAAATTACATTTCATTTAATGATTTTCAACTCACAGATAAAATTAATAAAAATAATATTTATAAAAATAACAAACAATTCTTGTAAGTATTTAATATTTCTTTAAAAGTTAATAAATACATGTAAATTTTGTACTATCTTTAGAAATTTGACAAAATACGCCAATACGAATCAATCAAAACTGTAGTTACCATAGCAACGCCTTAATAATTTTTTTTGATAAATCACTTTATTAATAAGGAATTCAACTTAAGTATTTTATCTCCTGCATTATTTCACCGTGTGGAGATCTTTAAAGGTGTGCGCCATCATTTTACACTTTATTAATATACAATTAAATAATTCAAAAATCAAAACTAGGTATTGAATGGTATTTAAAATCAATCCTAAAAGCAAACTTTCTACAAATATCAAAAAAATTCATTCAATATTGTGAAAAACATTTTCTACAATAACAAATTAATAGAAAAGAAGCATCCATTCAAATTTTCATTTGATATACAAGTAATTTAATATGTTTTAGTTTTTAAAGGGGAGGACGCGTATTCCCACAAAAAAAATCAAAATATAAAGCAATAATGTCAGAATGTTAAAAAGAAATCAAATCTAAAATGTTATTGACAGTAGAATGGTATATTATCAATAGAATGAATAAATAGTAACACTAATAGAACAAAAGAGCACATCAGAAGAGCAGATTGACAGGGTGATGAGTATAGAAGAAAGAAAAGAGAATGAAAAGAGGTTAAAAATTACATCAAGATACCAACGATAGAAAATCAAATTGTTGTATGGTGTTAATTTTTTGGTTATAAAATAAGCTTTATTTTTCCTTTATTATTTCATTTTTCCTATTTTGATAGTTTGATTTTCTTTTGTTGTTTTTTTTTTTTGCAAAACAATCCCTTACTTTTTTTTTTTTGAAGCAATTTAGTTGTATATTGTGTTGTGTTGGTGTTGCTTTGTTGTGCTAAAAGCAAAAAAAAAAAATAACAGAATATTTTTTGACACTTCAAGTGAAATAAATTGTGCGCTTAACTTGATGGATTTACTTTAGGGAAAACTTTACTTTTTTTTTTTTTCTTTTAACTTTTACTCTAACTGTTTTTTATTACTTTGTTCTTTAGTGTTCTATTTTTTTTTTTTTATTATTTTGGTTTTGTGGGAAGCCATTTTTGTTTTAAATACCTACTCTTTTGTTTTCTGAATGATTCCTAAGGGAAATAAGAAGTGGTTTTTTGTAGTGAAGGAAGAAAATGCTGTTAAAATACAAAAAATTAAAAAATTATAAAAGAAAAATATATTTTAAGAGAAATTGAAAGCATTTATAGTGTTATAGTGTAACCCAATAATCCATACTGTAATAACTCTCCAAAAAAAGAAACCTTTCATGTTTTTGCTCCAGTGACGTTAAACATTTTTATAATATAATAATTGTACTCTTATAAAATCAATTTTCTCTTTGTTTTTAATCAATTAAACTGTGAATGTTTTCAATGTGGTAATTTGAAATAAAATATATATTCCAGAATATTTAATTCGAATTGTAGTCCATCAATTGGAAATTGAGAGATTTCCCGATTTTTCGAGAGATTTTTTTAAATGTACGCACGTGGAGCCCAAATATAACTACATATTTGTTTATTAAATCTTTAAATTTTTAATCGGTAACATGACATCTGGTGCATATTTGTCGGATTAAGAAATTGAAACTTAGTATCATATAAATTACAAATATAAAATCAACTAATACCACAACATTATTTACTTTCCAAATAAAACCATATTTAAACTTAAAAGTCTTAAAATTTAACAATTTTAAAAATTTTAACTCAATTTTTTGCATGTTTTGAGGTTAACACGCTAAAGTCACTATACCACCTCTCAATATTCATATTACAAGTGTAAAATTTCAATACAATCCATGTGCCATTTCCAAAAGGTGCATTCAGAATTTAAAATGTATACAATTTTTCCAACAATTTTTCCAATTATATATACCATATGTCAAATAAACTGTGCTGCCACAGTCAATATAAAATTATTTCAAATATTTTATTTTCATCTACACAAGTGGTTATTTTTTTTGACAAGTTGTTTTAAAAGTGAAATTTAATTGTCAAATAATTTATCACAGAAATTTAAAAATATTGTTATATTTAGAATTTTTAAAGCAAAATGCATATTTTCTCGAGAGACGAAATTTTTCGAATATTGATAATTTAAATTACTCGTGGATCGACGCATTCAATATTTATAAAATTTTCGAGAATTCCGGCAATTGAATAATTTAAAACTTTAGTTTAGGCTTAAAGGAGAATTTTGAAAAGCCTGGTATACATATTATTAGATTAATCATAAGTTTGCAACATAATTATATTTACTACATAGGTTTGTTGTTCTAACTGGTAAGCTTTTAATTATATAAAAAGTCAAAGAATAATGTACATAGCTTTTAATTCCAAAATTTCGTTAAAATTTTTAGCGTGACATTTAACGATTCTAAAATTGCATAATAATATATTTCACAATGATTAAAAATAATAATAAAATTATTCGATTTATTAACGTGACAAAATGTTTAAAGGTTATTTCATTCTTCCCGTTACTCATTGCGATGATTCACGCAAAACTTTTTATTTAGTTAAATGATATTTAAATTAATGCATCTTTCGTTCAACGTATGGTGACACATTGGATCGTGCATTTTTAAAAATAAAAGAAATTAAAAAAAAAAAATTATAAATCAATTTTTAGTTAATATAAACCTTTATTGAGTAGAAAAATTCCCAAATATTACTTTAACTTCAATTAACTCACGTCCAATCTTAAATTTTCGGTCTTCTTCAATTAAACACAAATATCTTTTGTAAATTTAAAATCAATTAAGTCTAACGTGCCACTTTTGGCACACAAAATTGAAATCGTAACTTTCCACCTGCAAAACATATTTAATATTGTTTTCAGATTTGCGGGACTAAATGTTAGAATATTTGACCAGTCAAAAAGAAAAAAAATTTGAAAAATCAAAATAAAAGAATTAATTTTGGTTTTTTTGTTTTTGTTTTTTTTTTATCCTATGAGAAAATAACAAAACAGAGAGAAAGTATAAAAAAAAAATAAATAAATCCGTTTTTGTTACAAAAATAATAAACACAGAATAAAAAAAAACAAAAAAAAATCTTATTGAATTTAATTTTTTTTTTATTTATTTACAAAATTTTTATATTTAATCCGAAATTTTTGTGTGATTTTATAACCGTCGTGTTTTCTTTGATATTGTACTGGTATATGTACAAACCGGTATTTCGTCTAATACAAAGATTTAGGGATTATGTTCGTTGCGGACAAAAATTGTGAAAATTAAAATGAATAATAAAATGTATTTTTACTTGAATTGTTTTTTGAAATTTTCTGTACAAAATATATAACAAAGTAAATAACAAGTAAACAAAGGAAGAAACCAAGGGTTTTTAAAAAAGCACATTTAGCTTTGCGTAAAAAATACATATAAAAATAAATGATAATATTATAATTTAGTTATTTCATCAATTTATTATTAATTATGAATAATAATAAAATTCATATTATTTGAATTTTTATAAGCAAAATGCAATCAAAAAAACTTGTTAACATTTGTCGAAATATAATATAATACATATAAATACATACACAGATGTCTAAAATTAGTATTTTGAGAAATTAAAATTTTTATGTTTTAATAGTTCCCTCCAATTGGGAAAAGGGGTTCCCTTCAATATTTTAAGTTGCTTTCAATGGAGAAGGTTCCGAAATTCTTACTGGGCAAACTTATGCAGATTGTCAAAGATCAAAATTTCAATTTCTAAGAATTAAATTATCACTTGACTCAAAATTAGGATATTTTTTTAGAATTTTAATGTATAAGCAACAAGGGTTAACAAATTAAAAGGCACTTTCGTCCATTTTAAGCAAACCCATTTAAATTAGAAAAATTATTTTTGCATGTAAAAATATAATTTATAAAATAAATTAACAGGGTATTCAGGTTAAAGCTGATATACAATAGCAAAATCTAAAATTTTGGTCCCCTTACAGTTCAGCAGCTGTCACAAAAAAACATTTCTTAGAGTCATACGAATTTCTAGCTGTCTAACTCCTCGCGCTATTTCAAGTTTTTAAGTTAAACCGTTTAGAAGATATGAGGGGTCGAAAATCTTTCATAAATTGAGTATCGTATAACGGTAAATTAAAGTACTGTTTGGCAACCCAATTTTCATTTTACTTATATTTATAAGGCTTATAAAAACAGCTATCTTCAGGTTTAAAATATTTTTTATAGAAGTCTTATTAAAACAACTTCAATATAAGGCCTTTTCGGGAATATGGAGGATTGCAGCTCCGTAACTGTTTGTGGTGTAAAAAATTCGTTTTTCCATTAAATTATTTATTTATGTTAAAGTTTTATGTCCTTAGTTAAAAAGATGTAAAATTTATGTAAAAAGCGGACAGATGGAGGGACATACAGAGTGAAAACGTATAGTCAGATTTTTTCAAAACTTTTAGGTTATATACTAGAAGTAGGACAAAATGCTGTTTTTTTTTGTCATATTTCCTGGATTTTATTTTTCCATTTTGGTTTTTTTTATGGGAATTTATTAAATTTTTTTTTTTCGGATTATTGTATAAATAAAAGTATTTTTTTTTTTCTTCCTTAATTCTGAGAAAAAAAATTTAAACTACTTTTTTATTCCAAAAAAAAAAAATGGATTAGATAGAAATTTTGGTTTTGTTGCCTTTTACAATAATTCATTTAAAAAAATAAATTTTTTGTAAATTTCATTATTAAATAGAAGTTTTTTTTATTTCTTTTGTTTTAGGATTTTTTAGTTTTGACTATCAAATAAAATATTGACTCGGTTTTCAAATATTTCAAAAATCAACCGATTCAACGCTTTGTAAAATTTTCATTATATGAAAAGGGTCTTGAGTTTATTAGAGTACTCAATTTCGGGGAACTTTCTCATACTAAATTTCGTGAAAATTTTATTCTAAAGCTATTTATTGTTTTAATATTAACTTAACAGATTAATTTTAATCTTCTCTGATGAAGGTGATTGGAACCAAGACTTCAATAATCTAATTACTAAAGTCCTCCCAAAAAATTAAATTAATAGGCTGAAGTTTAAGATAAAATTTTTGTGAAAGAATTTGAGCAATAAACAAAATAATGAATATGTAAATTCATCACCCGAATCCTCAATCTTCAATCGAAATTTGAAAAACAAGTGTCAGAATCAAGCACTTAGGAATAATTTTGAAAGATTTAGTAAATTTAGTTGGAAACCTCAATACGTTAGAAATTATTAATATAGCTTTACTGTTATTTTAATCAAAAATGTTCTTAGGAATACTCTTTTCGAAGAATACTCTTTCGCCTAGAGTAAATTTTTTAATTAATTTAAATGCATTTCTTAAAATACACTATTAAAGAATTCTCTGATAATGAATAACTGGAAAAAGGTTTAGTAATTTAATTTAATAATTCCACAAAGTTATATTAAATCACAAGCCATTAACTTAATCCCTAAGATGAGCTCCTTTCTATTTTTAATATCTTTATTACTTTTGAGCTCGGAGAGCGCTACTTTATACTGAAATAAAAATGCAGGCTACTTACTTTTTAAATATTTTATTCTAACATTTAAATTATTTTACCTAGAATTGGAAATTTAGATTAAAATTTAAATATGATTTTAAAATTGCATAATTCCTCGGAAGTTCAAGAAATATTTATACTACATTATTTTCTAAATTACACAGAAATCTAAATCATCCTTGTTTCAATAACTTTTGATTGCAAATTGCCTCTGGGTAATTTGATTAAAATTTATGTAAATAACAATATTATAATATATATATTTTTTTTAAGCCGCCCTTAACTATTTTTAGTTTAATTTTTTAATATTTATTTTATTTTAATAGTTAAGTAACGACAATTAGAATTACTTTCGAAAACTACAATTTAATTAATTTACACTTAGATAAAATACAAATAATATCCATTGGCACTTTAATTTTGTAATTTTTCATTTTACAAAATCCAAGCTGCTAGAATAAAATAAAATATCTGATAGATTTAATTATGCTTTTTTTTTTAAAGAACTTTAAATGTCACAACAGCTGACACTGATATTACATTAAAAAATCTTTTTTATGAGAAAATTTAAAATAGAAAATACTCAGTTATTCATTCGGCTTTTCATAAGCTTTTGACATAATTATTTTCAACAATAAGACATTTTTAAATGTAAATTATTATATTTTATAATATTACCTTTGGTATTTAAAAAAAAAAAAAAGGAAATTTTTATTTTAAATCTCCCTTGAGAAAAATTTTTCAAACATAAAATTGCTAAAGAAAAATAAATAAAAAAAAAAAATAAAAAAAAAAAATATGTTAAATCAACCAATAAAAATAACTTTGAGATTTCCTGAAATTTTGTTAAAAGCTTTACTAAGAATTTTTTTTTTTTTTTTTTTATTATTCTTAGATTATGGCTATTAATAATGTTTTTTTACAATTCTGCAACTAAATACAGGTATACAATAAAATGTACAAGTTACAGGGTGTTAAAATGGTTAAAAACTAAATTGGTTCGCTTTAACGCTTTAAAAGTTTATATTTTATACGAATTTTTAGTGTGAATTTAATGAATGAGTAAAATCCAAAACATTTTCTGATTTCCATTATAAGAAGTTGATTGTACATATGAAAGTAATTATCAGAGGAGATTTAGTTTAGTCTATTTATTTGTCTATATTCGAATATTGGAGCTCTTTTTCTATCGTATATTTAACCTAGACAATGTTTTTCTTTCAACTGGCATTTCAACAAAGCATAAAGTATTCGTAAGAAAGCTTTGGATTAAAATTAGTCTTTAAAACTTAGAATATAAATAGTAAATGTAAATAAATAGTAAATCCTAATTTAAAAAAATTACAAATTGACTTATAAGCCCCGCAAAATGAAAGTAAGCGAAAAATAATTTTGAGCAATATATTTTAGTTCATCTTAGGTAAAACAATTTTTCTGATACTTTTGGGCAAATTCATTAATTTTATAAAATTAAATTGGAGAACTTTATATAGACAATTATACCCTGAATCAAGTATAAACTCTATGCAATAATCAAATTAAGTCTTAAAAACTATAAAAAATATGCATAATCGAAAAATTTGCCATGTACAGTTAACATAATATTGTGACTCAAAATATTCATATTTTTAGTAAATTTTCACTCAATTTTATTTTAATATTATAATCTAACTTGGTTTTACACTAATGCAATTAAATGCCATTGATTAAGTCCATTTTTCCTATTGAAGTAATCCTTACCTGGAAATACATAAGAACTTCGTAAAATTTTACTTAATTAATATTACAACAATATTTTGAGTATATTTAAGTAAATTTTGAGTATTTCAATTTTTACAAATACAGTACGTACTCTCAAAATATTTTCATTCGAGTGATTTTACACCTCAAATCGATCGTTCTTCTTTACAAATTGTGACACACTGTATTTTGTATTTCACAAAAAAATAAATATGTTTTGTTATTTTTTACAATATGTTTTTTTAAAAAATTGTTTTATTCTTATTTTATTTTTCTTCCAAACAGAATCACAAACACATTGCGGTGACGTACCACAACATTATTGGGATACACCATATTCACAACCATATTTTGATAATTCAACAAGAAGAGATGTAACAGCAACGGTTGGACAAGCAGCTTTATTACATTGTCGTGTCAGAAATTTAGGTGACAGAGCGGTAAGTTCAATTCACTTATATAATTTCTATATTATGTATATATATATGATAATATATTTTTGTATGTATATATATTTACTGTTATAATATTATTAAGTATTATGTCACTATACCAAACAAACTATATACTACAGTAATAAACAAAAAAAAAGTGAATAGATATATGCATTATATATATGTATACAAAATACAAATGTATAATATAAATGTTAAATGTAACGGAAAGGTTAAAAAGGAAACTCTCCCCAAAATAAAAATTAAGGACAAAAATGAAAAATTATTTTTGAAAAAAAATTTCTTTTTGAATTAGAATTTAAGGAAAAAAAACGTTTTTTTTTTTAAGTTGAAACGTTTCTTTTGTTTGAAATGATCACATAGCAACACAATGTAATTCGTGTAATTGTTAAAGTGAACAAGGAAAAAACAAAACAAAAACAACAAAAAATTATTAAACATTTATGTCATTAAAAATGTTTTGTTTTTTTTTTTTCTTTTATGCTTTTTACTTGTGATCCTAATTGTTTCCTTCAAACAATAAGAAAAACATTTTTTTTTTTATAAAAACATTTCTTAGAATTTTTTAGTTTTTAAAAACTTAAAAAAATTTGAAAGGTATAAAAACAAAAAATTTAAGTATCAGTTTAAAGATCAGTTTAAAATTTAGGATATTTTTCAAAAAAAGTCAAAAATTTTTTAAGTACGATGTCTGCAAATTGGTCCCGTAAAATCAGAAATGAGAGATAGTTCTTTTTTCTGTTAACCCTAATCCAGCAATTTACTTTTATATTGAAACTGTAATAAACTCTCAATATCTAGCATCATTTTTTTTAAATTTCAACATTTTTGGGGGCTAATTGAAAAAAATATATATTTTTACTTTATTTTTAAAGTAACTTTAGAAATCTTATTAAGTTCTAGGATAAAATACAGCAGCAAATAATTTAATTCAATATAAATAAATAGAATAAGAAATAAGTTAATCCAATATTTAATTAGTATATCAACATATTTAAATACTTTGTAATTCAGCAATAATCTAATAGATAATTAAGTTAAAAGTATTTTTGTATTTGATTCTAGCCCAATCCCGTTGTCTAATTGGACCGGTTGAAATTGAGATGGATTATTTGAACTGATAGCATTCCCGAAACTCCAAACAACTCTAGACTTCGTCTTACTAGAAAAAATTTATGAAAGACAGTCTTCATGGACTCCATTTCGTATTTTCCCAGCAGCCTAAGAAAAAAACTTAAAATTTGCAGTTTCTTGAAATAATTACAAGTCTAATTATTAGTCGTTACAAAATAATTTTCCGTCTTAAGGGGCTTATTGAGTACAAACAAATTGCTATTCTTAAATATCTGTTAATTGAATACCTGAACAAATTTTTATAAGTACCTAAATTGAAGCATTAACATAATAATATTTTAATATTTTGTGAAAACAACTCTTCTTAATTTGAAAAAACCTTTTAAGGTAATATTGTCTATTTGAAATAGTTTCCGCGGTTATAATAAGTTTGCCAATATTATAATTATTAATTGAGAAACCTTAAAACTCTTAAGTACTCAATGAAACATTGTAGTATATTATTGAGATCTAATACTTCTTTATACCCGTATGACTATATAGTCAAAGGGTATAATAAATTTGCCATTACGTTTGTGACGCAGAGAAGGAGGGGGGGTAGATGTAGACTCAAGTGTATGGATCGGATCAGAATCGATCGAATAAATCGATTTAGCTATGTATGTCCGTCCGTCCGCACGATAACTCAAAAACTAAAGGAGCTAGGATCTTGAAATTTTCGAAAATTCGTTTTTTTGCAATAGCCGTCATCGCTATTTAAATCCAGCCTTTTTGGTCTATGGGTTCGGGTAGCTTCTATACAACTTCTTCTTTATATGAGTATTACTCTGTACATATTACAGCTTTATGGCCAAAGTTTTTGCAAAATTGGGTTGGTCTACAGCAGAGGGTTCGAGTAGCTGCCATACAACTTCTTATTTTATATGAGCATTACTCTATACCTATTGAAGCTGGGTGTCTGAAATTTTGCCAAAAATAGTTTAGTGTAATGGCCAAAGTTAAAGCAAAATTTGGTTGCTCTACTGCTGAGGGTTCGAGTAGCTGCCATACAACCCCTTTCTTTATATGAGCATTACACTACACTAATTAATAAAGCTGTATGTTTTAAATTTTGCCAAAAGTAATTAATCAGATGATATAATGTATATGTTGCGGTCATACGGGTATCCCAGAGTTAACACAGTCTACTCTACTACACTCTTCCTCGTTTTAATTTATTTAAACTAATCGCTATATTTTAATAAAGATTTTTAAAAAAATCAAATAAAATATATTCTTAAGATTTCAATTTTAAATCAATTAAAATTTAATATTTTAGTGATTATTTAAAATTAAATAGATTTATAATTTAATTATGTAATTAGTTTTTGTAACCTACTACTTAAAATTTTAATACGCCAAAGGTTCTCCAAAAATATCCTTACTTCTTATATTTTAATCCTCTAATCAATGCAAATAATTACTAAAGTAAAAAAAGATCCTTCAGTATTCCTTTTATTTTATAAGAAATAAGAATACCTATACCTACTTTGTATATAGTAAAATTATTTACATAAAGACTTAAAATTTTAATGAAATTAAATCCCTTCTTTTATTCCTTGTCATTATAATAAAACCAAAAAAATTCATTATTTTAAATGAATTCCTTTTTTTAAAAATCTATAAAAATTCATTTTAAATTTCATTAATACTTTATAATTCTTGGAAAAGGAATCAGTAATCACTATATAAAGATAGAATCTTATATAATAATACTTGAAGTGAAAAGTGTTACATTTAAATTTAAGAGAATTCATTTTCATTCCGTTAAAACTTTTTAGTCTGAAAATGGCGAAAAAAAAAGTTTTTATAACGGTTTTATAATATAGTTTGTTACTATAGCAAAAAATCTTAAGAATATATTAATATCCAAAGCAAAAACATTAATTAGTCATTCAGTACTCAGTAGTGACTAGGAACAAAAAAAAAACCGTGGAACAAAATATAGTATTGAAATAATTGTTCAGGAAATTCTAGCAGATTAAAAAAAAACCGGAAACTGCAATAAAATCGGGAATAAAAATTTTTTTTAATCTGTACTCTTTATAATACAAAAAATTAGAAGAGATTGGAGGATAATAAATGAACTGTAAAGCATATCCTTATATACAGTATAATATGTTTTGTAATTAATATTAAAATGTTGTTCAATTTTTCAATTTAAAAATTTTGAAAGATTGTATAAAAACGACGAAGAGTGAAGTAGAGTAGACTGTGTCAACTCTGGGATACCCGTCTGACCATATATTACGGTAATCCGATTAATTAATTTTGGCAAAATTTTAAACACACAACTTATTAGACTTTCAATTATGTACAAAAGAAAATATAAATTGCAAGACAGCTCTTCGAAACTTTTCTACTACATCGACTAAATTTTATTCAGGTGTTTGCTATTAAAATTAACTGTTGACCAAATATCAGACACCAAGCTTTATTAGGCATATAGTAATACTAATATAAAAGAGACATTGTATGACAGCTACTCAAACACATCATCAGATGACCAAACAAATTTTGCACAAACCTTGGCCATAAAACTAAAATATTTTTGGCAAAATTTTAGACATCCTGCTTCTTTACTCATGAAAAAAAAAGAAATTATATGGCAGCTCTATGAACTCGTGGCAAACTCACTAGATTTCAATACCGATGTATTGGAATTGCTATTGCATAAAAACGATATTGAAAAAAATTTGTGCAAATTTCAAAATTCTAGGTTCTTTATTTTTTTTTAATCTATATACCTTTTTTAGTCTATATACCATAGCTTTGAGTATATATCTAAACCCTCCTCTTTCACGCCTCCTTCTCTGTGTCAAAAACGTTATGGCAAATTTATTATACCTTTTTGAGTTTTAACTTATAGTCATACGGGTATAAAAATTACAAAAAAGTTCAGTTTGAACGACATAAGAATTATCGTATATAATGTTATAATAAGTAAATAATTTCTCCGAAGGTCAGTAGAAGACGTGTTAATGAAGGAACCATTTCTTCTTAGAATCTGTTATTTATACAATAAGTTCAGAGAAATTTTTTCGTCTTTTAGAATCTCCTGTCTGTTACATTTATTCTTAGAGATCCTTGTGAAATAATATATAAAATTAAAAGATAATAATATAAAAATGAAATAATATATAAAATTAAAAAGTTAATCACCGATTCATTAGTTAAACCTAAATACAGTAAGTTGAAAAACTTTGATTTTTAAGCCTGCCCTAACAAATAGCCTTAAAAAATTATGGCGCCACTTTTTCGGACTTCTCATAATTTTTTTGCAACAGAACAAAATTAGTGATTGAACTTTGCCTTAATATCGATTCGGAACCCTGAGCTACGCTACTTTTAACTTTAGTCCCTAAAATAATCGGATCGTTAAATATTGACATACAATTTAAAACAATATACAAATATGTTGCGGCTTTTCATTGCTTTGTAATATTAAATTAACAATTTTATAAAATATTTTAAAAGCAATATTCTCATTAAATCTATTTTATGTTCTGTAACTTTTAATAAAATCTTTCACTACAAATATCATTAAATTTAATATTGCAGAAAATTGATATAAATGAAGAAGAAGTTTTAATTACTTCAAGGAAATATGTATATTATCTTCATTAATTTACTAAAAATAATTGTATAATAAAGTTATAAAGTGTTAATGAATCGAAAACAATTAATTATCATCAATCCATAAACTTTGTCAAAATTATTTAGTAATAATTTTCATTATTTATTATTAAGTTCGAAAGTTCAAATTAATGAAAATATTTTCACAGTCTGGAGACTGCTTTGAACTTTTTGATGAACATTAAAATGTAAAAATTATTATTTTAATGAAAATAGACTATGAATTAATTAGAATTAATACTAATTAAAAAATAAAATATTATTTATTTATTTATTTATTTATGTTCAGTGCCCAACCACATACAATATGATAAGTAAGTGAGCTCACATTTCTTAAAAAGAGTTAAGTGTGGCAGTTAATTTTATTTTATATTATAATATAAACTATTAAAGATATCGAATAAAATTTTTTTATTCTTCAATCTGTGGTCAACCTGTGATAAGTCTGTGGTTAGGTGGTAACTTCAAGATCTTGAGTGTTTTAATGTTTCGATTCAGAATTCTCAGAATCCTATCAATTTCCGTAGGCTTATAATACGTCGCATTATTTATGTAAGTCTTTTGTTTTTAAATACTATCCCTTACACTAATATGACCTAAAGTACTTATTTAAATTAAACTAAATGGATAAAATAAATAATTCATTTTTAATTACATTAATTACAAATTCTAAAAAATTTAAACTTGATGAACTTAGTTTAAAACACCTCTAAATTTAGAAAAATATTTTTCTCCTACAGGAGCGACAAAAATAACAAATTCTTTGCTTTTATAAATTTTATAAATGACTTTTACGGAAGAAAATTTACGATTGATTTTTATAACTCACAGGCGATATGTTTTTAAAATTTCCTTCTTCTTCTTTCTTAGCATTACAGCCCTCTGTGAGCCAAAGCTTCCTCGCCTACTCTCCTCCATTCTCCTCGATCACTTGCTAGGGTGTTATAATTTCTAACATTCATGGTATTTAAGTCTGCTTCAACCATTTCCAACCACCTGCTTTTTGGTCTTCCTCTCGCTCGGGTTCCTTGTTCACGATGCATGAAAATTCTTTTTAGGACTGTTTCATTCGGCATGCGGATAATGTGGCCTAGCCAGCTTATTCTCTGCGATTTTATGAATCGAATAACGGTTTTGTGTTGTATCAGTGCTTCGAGTTCATGATTAAATCTTGTCCTGTAAATGTTGTCATCAATTCTGACTGGCCCGTATATTCTTCTTAATATTTTTCTCTCAAAAATTGAGAGCATTTTACAGTCTGCAACTTTTAAGTTCCATACTTGACATCCGTAAGTAAGGATTGGTTTTATTAGTGTTTTATATATTTTGAGCTTTGTAGATCTTGTTAGAAGCTTCGATTTTTGAAGTTTTGAGTGCGCGAAGTAGCTTTTATTTGCAGCACTGATTCGTTCTTTAATTGCTATTGAGGAGTCGTTTGTATTTGAAAAAAGAACACCTAAATATTTGAATTGTGTCACGTTTTCAAAAGTGTAGTGCTGTAAATGAAGATTTTCTGCATTCCTAGGCGTTCTGGTTTTGATGAAGTATTTCGTTTTATCTTCGTTTATTTCTAAACCAATGTTTGCCGTGGTTTCAACGATCTTAGTACATACTTCTTTCAAAACATTTCTATTACGTGCGAGTATTGCTATGTCATCCGCATATGCGCATATCTGGAATGACTTAATAAAAATAGTAGTCCCTGGATCAATTTCTTTTATTGCATAGTGTAGCATAATATTGAAGATTAACGTGGACAGTGCATCTCCTTGTTTTACTCCAGAATCTATATTAAACGAGTTAGTAAGTTTACCTTGTACAAGTACCTTCGCTTTGGTGTTTTTCAGTGTGATGCAGGTGAGTCTTATTAGTTTTTCCGGTATACCCAGTCTCTGCATTACTCCGAATATTTTTTCCCTGTTGATCCTGTCGAAAGCCTGCTTAAAATCTATGAATAAGCAATGAATATCTCTAGAGTATTCTTGTGATTTTTCAAAGATTTGACTTAATGCGAATCATTGGTCTACTGAAGATTTGTTTTTTCTAAACCCACATTGATATTCACCTATAATTTTGTCTGCTATTCCATACATCCTATCATACAGTACATTTGTGAATATTTTGTACGCTACATTGAGTAGGGTGATGCCTCTATAATTATTACAAATTTTATTTAAAATTTGCTAGAAGTTCGAAAAATCCATTAATATTTAATCCGGAGTTCCTCTAGGTATTGTAATATTACAATCCTACTGATGAAACCAGTAGTTTTACAGGATAAAGCAATCCTAAATACTTCAGTAAAATTTAATCAAATTCGAAAAAATAATTGGATTCGATATAATTCTTTCTACGAAAAAATATAGAATTTTCCGAATAAAATCTCAGAATTTCGAAATATTAGTTCAATTTATTTTCAAATTATGGAATTAATGACAATTCCATTAGTGATTTAGCAAAACGAAATACACATAATTATTATTATTTCAATGGCTATAAAAAACTTTCGAAATTATAATTTTCCTTATAAAAATTCCACAAAACAAAAAATAATTTCGAATAATTTCCGATTTCATTTATTCATCAAAATTAATTCCCCACAACATTTCTACAAAACATAAAATGAAAAACAAACAAAATAAAAAATTAATATCAAAAATCATAATATAATAACTTTCATATATTAAATTTCTATAATTGAAGTATATTTAATATAATATATGTATATACACTTACATAAATGTACATACACATACAATATAATATTTTAATAAAAGAAAATTTTCTACAATTTAACCTTTGTTCTTAATTTAACTTTGGAAAACTTTTATATTATTTTATTGTTTTTTTTTTTTGTTTTTTTTTTTATTGTTTTTATTTTTGTTCTTTTTTTTTATTATTGATCAAATTTTTTTAAAAAAAATGACACTTTAATGGGATTTTTATTTTGTGTTGTATTTTTTGTCTTTTAAATTGCTCATATATGTCAAAATTACGAAAATTGTACATATGTATGTATCTTATTTTTTGCAATTTATTTATTTTTTTTGTAATTTTCATATATCGCTTCCAGTTCTCCAACATTATTTTACTTACTTGCTTTATTTTTATTCAATTTACTTAAAAAACTTCTTATGTTATTTTTCGTTTAAGGCCCCACGCCTCCTGTCAACCCCCTCCCATTATTTATTCAAAAGTTCCTATTACTTTATACTGTAAGAAAAACCTATCAATTTGTCGCTTTTTTTATATTTTTTATATTTCAAGAAAATAAAAAAATAAAAACAACAACAAAAAGTAGGGAATCAAAAAAAAAATGAAAATTTTGAAGGTTTAAATAAATTGGATCATTACGAAAGGTTTCTCTTATTGGATTGATTTTTTTTTTGCTTTGTACGTTTTTTGTTGTCGACATTTTTCTTCAATTTTTTTTATTTATTTTATTTTGTAAGTATATTTTGATTTTCCCGAAAATTGCTTTTTATTTTTTGTTATTTTTTTTTTTCATATATATGTCTTTGATTTTTCTTGAATTTCCCCTTGTTTAATTTTCCACAAAAATAAGAAGAAAAAGTTTAATAAAAATTGAAATGATACTCTAAAGAACTTTACACTTCCTATATTGGAAAATTTAAAAAAAGTGTAAATAAAAAAATTAATATAATTGAAAATTGAAGTTGTTCTGTACAATTTTGGGGTGGCCAAATGCCAAAGTATTTTAAAAACTCATAAAAATGCGAAATTTAATGATAATTATTCCATTTTTCCAGTGGTAAATGCAAATGAAGCAGTGGTAAATCAAATCAATCATGAAAATTAGAATAAAAAAAATAACGGGATTCTAACAACTTTCAAAATTTTTCTTATATAAATAAATCTGTATCTGCATCTGAAAAATCAGATTGGCTTAAAAAATTAGAATATTCTTGAACAAAAAAAATTGTCTGCACCAGCTTATAATCTATGCAGTAAATGGGTTAATAAATTTTAATAATAACCAAAATTTGAAGCCATTTTCGGTAAAATATCTCAAAATATTTTAAAAAATACATTAATTTTCAAAAATACCAATTTTTAGGGCTATAAATATATTGTAAATGCAATTTTAAAACATTGCTACCAAACATGCATAGCCTCTAACCAGTTTAGAACTGTGTTATGCAAATTCGGAATGTAAAAATTTTTTAAAAGATTTATTTAGTGAATTTAGAATTTAAAAACTTTAATTTTAATACTTTCATATTAAATTCTAAAGTAAAGAATAGCATTTTTAATAAATATCAAAAATTAAAATATAAACCTTAAATGTCAGCAGAATAAATTGCCAATCGAATGCATATTGTTAAACTTTCATAAAAACCCTTACATCTATCGCAGCGCTGTCAAACTGTTTCAATATCACAAGCAAACTTAAAAACAATTGTATCATAACCTCTTTAAAAATAAAACAATCATAATATAAAAAAAAATTTCTCATGTATAAAAATGTATAATGAAAAACTTTTCACTTACATCTGATGAAAAACGAAAAACAAAAAAAGTAAGAAATATAAAAAATGAATTGAAACTAAAAATTATTGAATGGAAAATTTAAAAAAGTTTAAGAAATGAAACACGAAGAAATACAAAATGAAACAGAAGACAAAATTTGAGTGAAAAAAAAAATTGGGTACACATTGACAATGAAAACATCAGCGTTGAAAAAAGCGAATATTCATCTGATACACATATACACAAGAAGTTATCTTCATTCATGTCAAATTTATTTTATATTATAATATACCTATATATGTATAACTATGTTTTGATTTTACAATTATTCTACTGATATTTTTTTTCATTTTCTTTAAGTTTTCATTTAGAAAATGTTTTTGTTTTTTTTTTTTTTTAAAATGATCTGGAAGAAAATTTTCTATTATTTTTCTGAATTTCAGTATTATTTTTTTTGCTTTTTTTATTATTGTTTTTTTTTTATTTGGTTAAATGGCAATCTGTAAAAGGTTTACTACTGTATGTATCATTCACTTCCTTTTTCAATGTTAGACATCGTTTTTTTTAGCAACTTATTATCTCTTTTCTATATACACACAGTTGACAACGCGTCTACAGTAGTGATCATAATAGTAGCAGCTTTAGTAATATGTAGATTAATTTGACAGTTGATTTATTTGATTTGAGTACAAAATTTATTAACCGTTTTAGCCTGTAGGCGTTTTCAAGTATTTAGCTTCAAAATTTTTTAAGCAATTTTTGGAAACTGTATGTAACGGGATTGCTTAGAAAGATTTATACTTAAATTTAATAAAATACTGTCTTCTTAAAAAAGTTTCAAATTGAGCTCTGATAAGTAATTTGAAGTATTGAAGAGCACTTATTGATAAAAAGAAAACTAAACTCAATTATTAACACAACTGAACGCAGTTCCAAATAGCTTATAATTGACAGTTAATACAAAAAATATTAATTTAATTTCTGCTGGTATGTAAACTGAAAAGCGGGTTGTCAAAATTTCAGCAAACTTTGACGCTAAGTACTACATTAGTGATTCGAAATTTTGAAAGCTTTCTCTAATATTCATCACATGTCAGACAAGTGGAACAAACTTATCTGTAGTTGAAAATTTGACAGCTGTCACTTATTTTTAAATATCAGTATTATGTTCAGCGGTGATATACGTGTCAGAATGAGTTCAGTCCTATTCAGTAAAACTATAATTACTGAGTCCTGTCAAAAATGCATTAAAAATAGTTGAAAACAAGGCTTTATTACAAACCTTACCTGTAATCAAGCAATAAGTGATTTTTTTAATAAGTGATTGAAACTTCATTGGTTTGCAATTAAATATTATTTTAAAAAAAGCAATAATTTAAATATTTTATTAGTGAAAAGTTGTTGGCACAATAGAACCCAGATTCCAAACTCAAAATAAAAATATTTCCATTGATTATAAATTAATTTCAATACAATCTGAGTAAGGCATTTGACACAGTGGACCATCAAATATTGTTGGACAGATTATATGAAATTGGAATAAGAGGACTACCGCATGTACTACTAAGAACGTATTTGACAAACAGATTTATCAAAACGAAAGTAAATGGTGTTTGTAGCAATGAACGTGCCATAAATATAGGTGTGTCTCAAGGGTCAGTCCTTGGACCTACCTTGTATCTATTGTATGTGCATAATATGCAATTTTCTAACATTAAAGCACAGACTAATATACTATAGTATATTAGTCTGTGATTAAAGCTGATTATAAAATATTTGCTGATGATACATTGCTTATCTATACAGCAAAAAATGCGGAAACATTAGAAAGATTGGTCAATAATGATTTGAAATTATATATGAGATGGTTAAATGGAAATAAATTAACAATGAACATTGAAAAAACAAAGTACATGATTAAATGTCTAAATAAGCCTGATATCAATCCAAAAATTTGTATTGATAGTAGAGAAATTAAAAGAGAACAAACTTATAAATATCTCAGTATTATAATAGATGACAAATTATCATGGAATGATCATGTTAATTACATTATAAAAAAGATAATGCCATTGCTACGCTCTATTAGAAGAAGAGGAATAATATTAGATGACAATTCAGCTAAACTATTATTTCATGCACACATCATGTCTCATATAAGATACAATGTGGCGACATGGTCGTGTTGTTCAAATACATTAAAAATGAAAATGAAAATATTAATAAACAAAGCAATCAAGATACTATACAAACTAAATTGGCGTACTCCAACTGATGATCTATACAAAAATACGGGATTCCTTAACTTAGACGAATTAATAATATTGGAAAAGGCTAAAATTATACATAAAATAGAAAATGGTGTTACTAAAAGTAAAACTTTATTACCAAAAAGCAGAAATATTCACAATTATAACACAAGAAACATGGGAAAGCTATGTCATGAAAAAACTCGAACTGAATTGGCTAGAAACAGTAATTCTTGCTCAACAATAAGAATTTACAACTATCTTCCGGGGAATTTAAAGAATTGCAGTAATATAAATAGCTTCACATTTAAATTGAAAATATTATTAAACAAGTGAGGGAAAAAAACCAAGGGTTTTTAAAAAGCACATTTTCAAAATTATATACGGTTTCTTACTGAGTATTTTATCATTTATTTTTATAAAAATATATATTATGATAATATTATAATTTTGTTATTTCATTAATAATTAATTATATGACTAATAGTGAAATACTTAGAATACAACCCCAATGCATTCAAGAAACCCTGTTAATAAGTGCAAAATATAATGTTGGAGCTTCAATGTTAACGTTTAATTTTGGAAAAACTTACACTGGTGAATAAGTTACTGTTTTATAAGAACATACAAGTTTTAATTTTGAAGACCTAGTAGCCCTTCAATGGGGAAGGTTCCCAAATTTTTGCTTAGCAAACTTATGATGGATCTGCTCACCCCCCTCCTGTGTTCACCCTTCCATTTTTTCCGGTTCTAGGAAATCAATTTGGAACTCCAACAAAATTTGGAATTTTACCTAGAATATTATTATCTAACCAAAAATGGTTAAGACTAAGAAACAATTTCTTCAATTTAAAGAGACCCTTTCAAATTTAAGAAAAACCTTTAACGGATGTTGAAATATAATGCTGCAGCTGTAAATTTTGCATATTTGTAAAAAAAAATTTGAACAGGTGTTAAAGTTACAGGTGGTTGAAAATAGCAAAATTTCAATTTTCGAGCCCTTATAGCTCCTAAACAGGGGACGTGACAAAAAAATTTTGTTAACCGACTCCTATTAATTTTGGAGGACCTAACTTCTCCCAAAATATCAAGAGCCTAGGTTGAACCGTTTAGAAGATATATGGGGCCAAAAATTTTGCAAAAGTTGAGTTTAGCTTAATGGTAAATTTTAGTACCGTATGGTAACCCTATACATTTTAACTTTATATTTTTGTAAAGCTTATAGAACCAGATATCTTTTTCCGTTTTCAGATTGAAAATACACCTAACAAAACTCTTGTTATAATAATTTAAAAATAGGGCTTTTTCCAACTTTGGGGGGCTGTAGCTCCGTAACGGGTGGGGCTACAGAAAAAAATTCTTCTACGAAATTAATTTTTTTGTAATATCTACCCGTGGTTAAAATTTCTTTACTCTATTTCAAACGGTGTAAAAGTTTTTGTAAACATACGGACGGACGGACGGACGGACAAAGTCAAAATTAAGAAAAACCTTTAACACTAATTGAAACTTTCGTTTTGGAGCTTTCAATTTTGTACACAAATAAAAAAAAATTTTGACAGGTATTCAAGTTATAGGTGTTTAAAAGCTAAATTTTTAGCAAAATTTCAATTTTCGACGCCTTACAGCTCCTAAAGAGGGGCCGGGACAAAAAAATTTTGTTAACTGACTCTTACTTATTTCTAAGGATCTAACTTCTCCCAAAATTTCAAGTTTCTAGATTTAGCCGTTCCGAAGTTATGAGGGATCAAAAATTTTGTAAAACTTAGTTTTGAATAACGGTAAATTTTAGTACCGTATGGTAACCCTATACATTTGGCTTTTAAAAACTTGTAAAGCTTATAAAAGCAGCTGTCTGTTACCGTTTTCAGGTTGGAGATATACCTTATAGAACTCTAATTATAACTGTTTAAATATGGGGCTTTTTTCAACTTTGCGGGGCTGTAGCTCCGAAACGGGGGGGGCTACAAAAAAAAGTTTGAACATTAAATTATTTTTATTGCAATACCTATCCATTGCTGATATTTTTTTGTCAATCGTAGGTAAAAAGGGACGGACGGACGGACGGACGGACGGACAGAGTGAAGCTATATAGGCACATTTTTACAAAATTTTTTGAAAATGTGCTAAAAAAGATCAGGCTTTATTAAAAAAATTGTTAGAATTATAACTAAATTAATATTTTATTGTTAAATATACATTAGGTTATAATAAAAATATATATTTAATTTTTGTATTTATACTCCATAACTGTATATATATATATATTATAATTGCTAAGACTCTTATACCAATTTTAAGTTATTGTCTAAGTCTAGTATATTGTAATTTTATAACTGTAATATCATGAATTTATAATAAATAAATAAATAAAAATAAAAAAAATAAAAATAAAAAATAGTTTTACACTTATGATCACCCAATGTACCTTAACATACGACAATAATATACATTTACTATAATTCTATATACATATATTATTACTACTATCTATAAATAAACCATATATATGATGAAAAATGTAGGGCGTACATTTAAAATGTTACTCGTTTTTTTTATTTGTATTTTTTTTCTTTTTTTTTTTTTTGAATAATGATTGGGATTTAAGAAAATTAGGTTCGAGCTGTTGAATATGTCAACCTTTAGAATTAAAATGGGATGAAGATCGAGGATGAGACATGAAAATTATTTTTGTTACTTTTCAAATCTATGCTTTTCATATTGTTGTTCCCAACCGAGGTTTATTTTCTGGTCTGTTTCTTTTTTCTCATTTTTTCATTAAAAAAAGAATCCCTGATTTTTTTCTGAGAGATAAAAAAAAACAAAAACAACACAAGAAAAAGAAATAGTTTTTTTATTTTTTTTTAAAAAAGGAGTTAAATGAAAAATTGAGTCATAGTTGTAAATTATACATATATAAATATATATATATGTTTCTATAATATATTTTTTTTTAATTTTGATTTTAGATATTTTTAGAAAATGTTTAACAATAAAAATTTTCCGGTATCCTGACATCGTCTATGTGGGAGACCTTTTTTTGTTATTTTTGTTGTTCTTGTTTTTACTTTAAATTTTTTCAACTCAATGTGTGTTGAAATTTTTAACAATGAAGACATGAATAATGTAATGGATTTAATATGGCTTTCAGTTAAATTTTGTGACACATGATGATCATGTAAAATTTTATACAATACATGAGTATTAATATCATGTATATATATATATTATATAAATAGATACCTATCAAATTACTGAAGTATGACATGTGAATATAAAAAAAAAAAAAACAAAAAAAAAACAAAACAAAAATTTAATGATGGATTAAAAGGCAACAGTAGAAAGCGAAATAAAATAAACAAATAAAAAATAACTGTATAGGTGGGAATAAAGATACAATTAAATTAAATTATATATACATATGTATGATATGTATGTGTATGTGTATAAAATAAAATGAATAATACTTGAAATAAAATATATTAAAAATTAACTATACATGTGACGTATTAAAATTATTTGTTTTGAACATTAAAGAGCTTTTAAGGGAAATTTTATTTAAAGAAGATTTTAATAATGGGAGAGTTCATTATTTTTTAATAACATTTAATCAAACAATTTGTATATATAAGATGTTTCATGCTACATATTGACATAAGTTTGAAACAGACATACTATTAGGATATTATTTATTCATATACTACATTCAAGGTGCATTGATTGATTCACTCACAGTGCACCGATTATACAATTTTTTAGAGTGCAACGATTGTAAAATTACTTTTATTTTTTATACAATAATATTTTCCGATAAATTAGCTCGCGTTCTGGTAAGGAAATATGTTATAGATGTTCTCATAGAATATTAATAGAAGTGATTCATGGAATATTTTCAGTTAATAAGATTGATGAAAACTCTATATTCCTCTAATAATTTAAATAAACCGGTTAAATGATTTTTTTTTCCAATTTTTAAAGGGTGACGCGATTCAAATTGCATTCCGAATTGTGTGGAAAATATTTAAACATTTAAGTTGTAAAAATATAATATGTTTACAATTACAATTTTCAAAGTTACAAAATTTTTTCTATTATTCTATTTATTAAAAACCCTTTTCTCCATCTCTCCCATAGAAAGCACTCTATCTACTTCTATAGAATATATTAAAAATAACTAATAAATAAGAGTAAATTTATTATATTACTATAGCGTACACGTTTCAAAGTCTAAAAATTAAATATTGCTAATGTTTAGATTAAAACGTTTAATTAAGTTGATTAAGTTCATTAACTAATTTCATTGGGAACTTTGTTGGAAAATTAAATTGTATGTACAGAGATTTTGCAGTACCATATCCCAAAGTATAACTGTTAAAAAAAATTCGTCTACTAAATTGTACTAAACTCATATCATAGGTATGTTCTAATTATCCGAAATTTAAAAAGAAGCAATAGTAGTTCTTAGAGATTAGAATAGAGGATTCAGTTGTCAGTATTTTCATTTAATAAGTTTTTTAAGTGAAATGAAAGAGTTTGATAATATACATATTAATCACTTTTAAACTAAATTAATACTTATATTTATACTTCGTTAATAACAAATAATGTGAAGGAAAATATATTAAACGGCTTTCTGTAGTTCTTCCCGCATATTCCTAGACATTCCCAACAATTTTACTGTGTTTAAACAATTTTAAATAATTAATTTAATAAAATTATTTAATTCATCACTTCAATGCTTTAATATAAATATTATTTAAATTTATTTTTCAGTAATTCCATTTAAAGAGTTAAAATTAAATTCTGAAATTTACATACTAAAAAATGTTACAATTTGACAAATTTCTATAAAATTTCTTAAAAAATTCCATTTTTTAATTTAATCTTTCTTTTCGTCCTTGAAATTTGTTCAGCCTTTTACAGACTCTAAAAATGATAAAAAAAATTTAACTTTTATTCATCGAAGAAAAAAAACAAGAAAAATTCTAAAAAGTTTCAAAATTTTCTAAAAATATTTTAAAGAATTCAAATAAATAAATTTTGTTTTTTTTTTTTTTTCATTTATACAAATACAAATAATTTTGTATTATAAATATTAATTTAAGATTAAAATAAAATTAAATATCTTGATGGAAAAATAAGTAAAAGAAAAACTTTATTCTGTGTCTTAAATTTCAAAGAGAATAAACATTATTATAAAATACCATTACTTTGAACAACTATTTTTGTGGTTACAAACTTATTATAAATTTGATTAAAAAATTTTCCATTAGGAAAATTTCCAGTTCTTAATTGATTACTGATTAATTTTTATTTTTTTCAGCATAAATTTTTAGAATAGAGAAGAAGTACTTGATAAGTTGTTAAAAAGGATTGATTATGGTAAAAAAAAAATACAAAATATATTAAATTCATAAAAATTAAGGTTTTCTTCTAAGTATTAATTTGTGATGAAATCTTAATTTAAATTTCTTAGAAATTGTGTTCTCAGAAATATTGAAAAATTAAAAAGTATTTAATTAAAACAAATATTTAATTAAATTTTCAAAAAAACTAATAATGACTTTGATTTTATAATTAAAAATACAAAAAAAAAAATCATTTTAAATATGAAATTGAAATATGAAATTTCATAATTTCTTAATAACTCGCAAAGACGTGGTAAATGGATTCTAGTACATCAAGATTTTAAATTTATACATAATAAATTATTACATTAAACAAAGGACTGCTATTGCTTCTTTATAAGTTTCGGATACTTAGTACATACCTATGATATGAGTGTTGAGAAAAGTATAGTACTTTATGCATTTTTTAAAATGAAAGCATATTCGAAACTTAAATTATTTAATTAAAATATTAGCACATAGTTTCTGCAGTATATATTCGTTAGTTTTTTATTTATTTGTAGTACCACTTACCAGGTAGTAAATAATGCCTGATAATATTAATCCTTTGCTTATTTTGACATTTGAACTTCTTATTAAATTATTTTAATATACACTATATTTTTTTATTAGATACTAACCGACCAAGATTTGAACCGGAGACTTTTCGGTTAAAAAACCGCCACTTTACCACTGAGATATCCGTCAGATATTTCGTTATTTAGTAAATTATATTATTAATTTATTTCAAAAGGACAAGGAATAGTATTAATTCAAATAATTCAATCTGGTTAAATAAATAATTATACAGACATTTCAGAGTAATTACAATATTTACTTGTCTCATTATGAACTTTAATTCTATTATTGAACTTATTTCTAAGGTCAAAAGTTAAACTCCAATGATGGCACTTATTTTAATTAACATTAAAAGTCTTCTTTGGACCCGATGATCTAATATTAGAAATGACTTCATTGTCTCGAATTTAGATATATTATTTACAAGCTTCTTTATTTTAATTTATATCATGCATAATATTAAAATATATAACAAAATTTATGATATAAGATATAAGTAATTTAAAATATTTAAAAACTACAATCATATAAAACAAACAAGAATTTAATAAGATAAAAAATGGGATCAATTCTTTTATTTTAAAATATAATAAAAATTTAAGAAATAATTTTTGTCAACTTTGAAATTTTGGTTTATTTTCTACCTTTTCTATTTTCCGATCGAAAAACCCTTTTTAATGAATTTTCTAGTTCATGCATAAGACACAATTTCCTGGAACATTTGTCAAACATATAATATTTTGATTAAAAATTTTGAATAATTTTTTTTTATAATAAACAAAATTATGTTGTCAAACATTTTAGTAGAATTATTTTTTTAAAATGATTGCCAATTTATATTTAAATGAAAATTTAGTATTTAGTGTAATTATTTGGATTAAAGATTTGAATTTATCGAATTTTCGAATTAATAGACTAATATGATTTAAAATCACCTAAATAATAAAACTGATTTTTGAGGCTATATTAAAGCATTAATATACTCATCATTGAGAAATACAGAGTTTTTTTTTTTTTTTTTAATTAAACTTTATTTATTCCAATTTCTCAAATTTACCTTAACCTAAAAAAGTTTACAAAAATGTTTCTTATCTGTATTTTATTTTTTTTTAACATCTAAAAATATAATTATTTTTTTATGTTAAGTTATGTCAATATTAATTTAGCTTACTCTAATTTTTAATATACATATATTTATATAATTTCATATCTTTCAAATTTCATTGTAAAAAATGTTGTAAAAAACAATGTTTATTCTTTTAATTTTTCTAAAAACCTAAACTATCTTAACCTAATTTAAAAACTTAGCCTACCTTACACTAGTATACATACTAAAAAATATGTTTTTATATATTTCATGATGTACCTAACCACCAACAGTTTTGCCTAATTAATGTATCCTTATGAGGAATACTCATGTCATACTTAAAGAGATCTCTATTAATGTTACCAGGATCATATTCAATAGTTTTACATGTAGCCCGTCTACTATAGTGATATAGTATAGGGACATGATTCAGGTTTTGAATATAACCATTTTTATCTAGATATATAAAATGCTCTGGTGCTATGAAACCCGAGAGCAGAGTTTTTTTAATGTACTCCTCATTGTGGTAATATATATGAGATATAAGACCATTTTCTGGAGTAGAAATACAGAGTTTTCCATCAAAGGATAATAATAAAAAAAATTATTGCATACTTTTAGGATTAATAAATATTGATTTCATTTGATTTAAAAAATAAACAATAATAAATGGTTATGATGTACCGTTATCTTAATCTGTGTATTGAAATTATTGTTTTGTTATTGTTTTTCCTTATTTAAATATTTTAAATTACATATTAATGAATATACATATAATATTATGTATAAATATTGACATTTAGAACATATCAAAATAAAAAAATTATATAATCAAAATTCATTTTTACGTCTTATCCTATATAATAAATTCTTATCCTTTTTTTTGTAGTTTTATTTAGTTGTTTTGTTTCTGTTGAAATTTATAACATTTTAAAGAACCTTTATCATTTTATACTTCAAAAAATATGTATTAAAATAATGTATGTGTACAGCAGCAGACAAAATTTTTAACTAAATACCAATTTTTGTTCAATATTAATTTTTGAAGAATTGAGATTATAAGACTCTAGACTAAAAGAAAAACTAGCTGCAAAAGGATGTTAAAGGTGAAAGGTTATGTAATTATTATTTTGTAATTATAATTAACATCTTTGTTGCAAACAAAGGTGTTAAAGAATACTTTAAAATTAACTAAATACTTAGGTATCATTAAATAATTGCTCTAGTACTGATTTTCTGAACTGCAAGATAGAAGAGGTGAATTTTAAAATATTAAATAAAATTCATTAATTTACTTATTTTGTAGAAAGCATAACCTCGGTCATTGAACAAATAGACACTCCATTTATAAAAGGGCATAGCGTTAATTCTTAGAATATTTCTTAGAGAAGCGAAGGAGTTTCTTCAATAAATTTTTAAGGAAATCGTGTTTTTAAATACACAGAAAACGAAATATGAAATTTATTTAATTGTGTATTAGGGACGTTAAAATCTAAAGCTATTCTTTTGTCAGGAACTTTGAAATCAAAAGTTTTTTTTTTTGTAAATATTGAGTTAAAGTTTGTACGCAGTTTGTAAATGCTGAGTAAAAGTCTGTACTAAGTCTAAATCACTTAAAATATATCTGATTAAAATCTTATACTTAAATGAGAATTTGTTCTATTATGAAATCAAGTACCTTGCAAATACATCTCTCGGAAAAATAAATATTAAATTCCTTTAGACTACATATCATTAAAAATTTACAGAATATATTCAAGATTTTATGTTTAAGTTCTAGACTAATACCATAGACTTAGTCAGTTTATTTTTAATACGTTATAAAAAAAAATTTACTAAATTCCAACCTCTTTCAAGAACACTGAATATCTTACTTATCATTATTAGAGTTATTTAAGACTTTAACTAACTAGGTTATAATCATTCATCTAATCAAACTAATATAATTTATAGTTCCTTAACATCCAATAACTTATATACTATATAAGTTATACTCTATATGCCTCTAAATAGAAGATTTATAAAAAGGACTACCTCTTCTTGGAACATCAAAATAAAATATTTTTTGTCTAAATTGATAGTAATATTGTCCTTGGAAAAAACTAACATATTATCAGATATTTTAATTTCAAAATTAAATATATTTCCATTATTCTTCCACTGTACTTCTGAAATATCCCAATATCTCATATTTTTTTAAGATTTTTAACTTGGAAAAAATTCTTAAAAAATAAATAAAAAAAAAATTTAAATAAAAATTTATTATTATAAAAAATATATTATTATAATTCCAAAATATATATAAAAATAATGTTAAAATACTTTTTCAACCAAGACAAGCATTTTTTTTTATTTATATATAAATATATACGCACATATATATTACATATATATTCACTTTTTTTTATAATAAATTTATGATGCATATCCTTTTTTTTTTTTTAAGTAAAATATCACATTATAAAATATTTATATTATATACATAACCATATTTATAATAATATATTATTGTATAAAAGAATTTATCATATTATATATATATATATTTATATATATATTTGTTTTATCTTTTAAATTTTTTTTTTCATATATGAATATCCTAACTCCTGAATTGTTGGTCGTTTTATTTGGCATATTTTTAAATGGATTTTTTTTTATATAAACATATCTGCTGCGTATCCTTTTTTAAACATTTTACAAATATATATATACATGTTAATAATTCAACATTTTCATCACAAACAAATCACAACACAACATCAACATCATCAACTAAACAACAAAACAAAATAATAATAATAACAATAAAACGAAATACACAAAAAAAAAACAACAACAACAAAAAACAACACAAAAAAAAGGTTTCATGGATACGTAAAAGAGATCTTCATATATTAACGGTCGGTATCCTAACATATACAAATGACCAGAGATTTCAATCTTTACATACTGAAGGATCAGATGAATGGACATTAAAGATATCATCCCCACAGCCACGTGATTCTGGTACATACGAATGTCAAGTTTCAACAGAACCTAAAATAAGTCAAGGATTTCGGTTAAATGTTGTTGGTATGTATATTATGTCTATATATATATATATATATTTAAAAAAAAAACAAATTCTTTTTAATAAAATTGTTTTTTTTTTTTTTGAAAAAACAGAGATGGAAAATAATCCTTTATCGTTATTCTATTTCATTTAAATCCTTTCTTGCTTGTCCTATTCCAAAAATTGTTATGTTCTTTCATTTTAGTCCTTTATGAGGAAAACCCATACATATAAATTGTAAAGGATTTAAAATAATAAAAAAAAAAAAAAACACTACTGTCAAATAGGCTTCACGTATTTTATTATATTCTACATACACATAGTTAAAAAAAAATTTTGCGAAAAAAAAAACAAAAAAAAATCAAAAATTGAAATAACGGCATCATGAAAAAGAAACTGGTATTAGAATAAACTGAAAGTTAAAATAATGATACTTTAAAATAAAAAGTTTTCTCTTTTCAGTTTCAAACTTTTAATTGAATTTGAACAATCTTACGTTCTGTTTATATGGAAGATGCAGTAAATGTTTAAGGGATCGATTAGGTTAGATAAAAGCACAAACTTCTACGCTTTTAAAGTAATATGTATTTTAGATTCCAATTTCGATAATCATCATTAAGGAATTTATCTTTATTCTAAAGATTTTAAACAACTTCCACTTCAATTTATTTTTCCGAATGCATGCTAGTGAAGACACAAACCTCTAGCAGTGACACTATCAACTGAATAAAGCAATTTCGAAGCTCATGTAACGTTTATCGATAATTAGTATAACATTGCGATTAAAAACAATATATGAATAATTCTCTACGCTTTGCTATTATATATCCTACCAATGATCTGCCAATGCGGTGCCAATTTAAATGCATCCTCAAGTTTAAACGGTATAATTAGCTAGTAGTTATAAAAAAAATACAACGATGAATTGTGCCTTAAGTGAATATTAGACCCACCTATACTTATTGAACCGACTTTTGAACAGCTATCTAGTAAATACAAATTTAATTTGCTGTAATTAAAAAAGCATGCCTGCAGTTTTATGAAACGTATTTATCCTTAAAGCTTGGAAATAACTAAATTTAAAATTTAGATAATTCATTCAAACATACTAAAGTTAAGCTAAAACTGTTTCTGTAATCTGTAAGAAACAATTTAAATAAGGCCAACCAACCTGTTATATAGTTTCTCCAATTTTGAGAAAATGAATTAGAAATTTTATAAATCATTTTGAACAACCTTTAATTGATTTTTGAATTTGAAATATTGGCTGCAGTGTTAAACTTTTAACAATGTTAAAAACGAAGATATTTAGTGTACTAACCGCTTCAGTCCACCTACCACTTATCATTAATATAATAAACTTTTGTGATAAGTAAGGATTTTTTAGAAAGTCTGCTGTCAAACATAGTTACAAATACTAATTGATAAGTTATAAAATTATTACTAACTCAAACTAATTTGTAGTTCAGGAACAAACCACAAATATTAATGAGATGAGAGTATTCATTTTGAACACTTCAGTTTTATATTTAATAGAAAACTAGATAGTCTTCATATTTCAAAAAAAAAAATCAAAAAGTACATTACTTGTTCCAAATGATTGTTCAACATAAAATAAAAAATCTTTCATTTTTGTTTTGCCCCTCAATCTTTCGTTTTATTTTACGACCTTTCTTATTGTGTTTTACAAATTCTCATAGAAAATTCAGACAAACTTTATAACATCAAAGAAGTAATACTTTTATTCAATTTCTTTGAAACCCTTACCCTTTTCCAAATTCTTGGTTTTTTTTTTGGCTTTGTACAAAAGTAAAAGTTTGATCTAAGGACAAAAAACCCATGTTCAAAAGTCCATACTTTATTACTAAAAAAAAAATACACCAAAAATCCTTGCTTCATGATAAGTGAGCCGAAAGTCTTTCGGTGACTTATGATTTTAGAAGATGCGTTTATTTTGGAGCTCAGATAAGAGCGTGGTAAGAGCGTCAATAAGAGCATAGCGTAGAAAACTTTATACATAATTTAAATAGAGGCGTTTATATTGGAGCATCGCTTTGATCATCGATAAACAATATAAATTTTCTACGCTATGCTCTTATCGACGTTTTTATCACATATCGCAGATACAACATAAACGCACCCTTATAAACTGAAATTTTTCAAATAAGGCGATATTTCAAAATCATTTTCAGTATCAAAAGTATTAACAATTTTTAAAATTTATAAAAATATAACTATTATCAAAGCATCATAATTTAAAGATTAAGCTCAAATTGAAAATCGGGAATTCCCGTTATATCAAAACGCATATTATTTAACCAACTTAAAATTCGCTTCTAATTCTCATATGCTCGCTTCCCATTTCTCATATACGAATTCATAAAAACTCTGGAAAAGGGAGCATTTTCGAATTTGGAACCAACTTTAATATGCTTGGTAATATTAAGAAACTTCCATAGACAAATTTTCTAAAGAATTTTAGACGTGGCGTTCAGGGTCAGAAGTTCTCAGGTATTTTTAGATTACAATCACTTAGGGACTTTTTAATCCGGGACTTATATCCCTCCACTTAAAAGTTTTTAAATTTAAATTTCACTTTTTAAACTATGTAAATTTCATTTATTTGTTTAAAAAATGTTTTCAACCTATTTCATTTAATTTTTTTTTCAAAATCAAATTGATTTTCTTTATTCTCCAGTTTCTTCGATTAGTTTTAAGACAAGGTCTAAGTAACTTTGTTTTTTTAAAGAAATATTGTAAGAATACGTGCTAAAGTATTGTTTTAAAACTAAAACTAAAATTTAATTATAGATATCGAAAGATTATCAATAGTTTTCCAAAAATGTAATTGTGTACCTGTGTTATTTTAAAGTTTTTTTAAAATATTGCAGTAAAAATTTTTTTTTTTAAAAGTTAATGTAATTCGGCATAAAGTTGTTCCAATTTCCTCTGTTATTTTGTTCGTATAATTTTTTGCATAAGTGAAAAAAAAAAAAAATAAAAATTTATTTCCGCCCTATAAAATTTATTCACCTAGTTCTGTTGGAAAATATATGTATACATTGATATAAATTTCAATTTAATTTTCCAACTTAACTCAACTTGTAAAATTTACTGATTGTAACTGAAGTAAAAGTTTTTTTGCATATTTTTTTTTTTTTTTTTTTTGGAGAAAAGCGCAATATCATTTCCAAGGTAAAAACGTGTTTTTTTGTAAAATTTGAGAAAAATAAAAGAGAAAATTTTTTTTTTTTTGAAAATTGGATACAATGAAGAGTAACTAGGACATTTTAAAACACAGTTTTTAGTTTTTCTGAAAAATTCTGTTTTAAATTTAGACAAAAAGTAAAAAAAAAAAAAAACAAATGAATTATTTAAGTTGGTCTTCCTGATGAAATAATATTTTATACCTTAGGTAAGAGTTAATTAAACTTTAGCACGTTAGTGTCTTTTTATTATATTTATATATAAAACTTTTTGTAATAAAGTTAGTTTTAAATAAGAAAATTTTGTATGTATGTGTGTTTCAAAGAAAAAAGTACCACAATCAATTTTAAATATTCATTTACCCAATTACATTTGAAATACCGCATAATTAATTTTGTGAAAATTACAAATTTACTAATTATTGCAATAATATGAATTATAAATATTTTGAAAGTCTAAAAGGGAACAAGGCTTTGAAAAAATGTTAAATTAATGTCCTTCAAGGCTCAGTTGTTAATTAGTAATCAGTAATCACTATTAATTAACCACTGAGTTTTAAAGGAAATTAATTTAACATTTTTCCAAATTAAAGCAATTGATAAATTAGAACTTTGTTTTTGTAAAATTGAAATGCTAAATTGTACTTGAGTTACAGTTTAGAATTTAAGCATAAGCTTCTTCAGATCCTTTGCCTTAAATGAGTCAAATAAAACATAATACTCAAAATAATCAGAAATCACTATTAATTAACCCCTGAGCCTTGAAGGAAATTAATTTAATATTTTTCCAAATTAAAGCAATTAATAAATTAGAACTTTGTTTTTGTAAAATTGAAATACTTTTCAACTTGAGTTAAAGTTTCGAATTTAAGCATAAGCTTCTTCAGATCCTTTGTCTTATGTGAGTCAAATAAAACATAATCCTTGAAGTTTTTGTTTAAAAATTTAATATCTTAATTATTGATGTTATAAAAGACATGAAAAAGCAACTCTTAGTCTTTGGTTTAAATAAACAATGTACAATATATATAAGTAGGAAACTAGGAATGAACTGAGAGTAATTATATGAAAACTTCTCAGTAAGACCTGCATATTGCGAGTACTAATACAATTTTCAGTACTAGTATTTGAGTCCTTGATACTCGGGTGAATGAAAATATTTTCAAAATAATTGAATACATGGAAAATAATTAAATTTTTGATATTTAATTCCTCGGAGATACTTAAGTATCAAGAAATAATTACAAAAGTAATTAAACTCAAAATTTAATCAATTTCATGTAAGTGTTTATTCTATTATATAACTAACCGTGTGTAAATTTTCATCCTCCTAATATAGTTAGTTTTGAAGAAATTCATATTGCTTTAAAAGAGTTATATGGCAACTCCCCGAACTCTTGATCCGATTTTAAATATAATCAATAGAGAACCTTGAAATCGTCTAAAAATTAATTTATGATTGAATTTCAAAGACTTAATATTAGTAATATGTAAGGAGTGTTTCATCTTTCTAATACTACATTATTTACCAGTAGATATTGTAGCATTGGAATTGCCTAGACAACTCCTAGCTTTACTAACTGTTAGAAAATTTTAATTTGTACTAAAAATTGATTTGCGAAATTACCAAAACCTATTAATAAAAGAACGTAAAATCCGTACCTCGTAAGACGACCAAATCTTCAATATTATTATGATTCCAAGTATAATAACAAATTTTTCTACGAAATTCATTCAAGTTTATTTTAAATTTTAAAAAAATATTACATGCAAATTTTGAATGCAACATGAAATTTTAATTTTAAATTCCTAGTTATACAAAACAAAATTAAATAGGTCGAGTTTACATTTTCCAATCAACTTTTATTTACGTACGAATTACCTTCTACTTTCCTCGTTCTTTATTTTATTTGAAATTTTTCAACAATTATATTTCGCTTGATTAAATTGAATAATTTATGTACGATGTTGGACTATTTCAATGTATATTAAGGAAGAGGTGCAATTATACAGGAAATGGACTCACAAAATGTCACTCATAGTTTAAATACTTTCGATTATTTTATTATTGAACTTTATAAGATCAAAAAAATTTATAGTGATTCTAAAATTTATTTTACGTCTTTAATTCACTGCAATGGGCACCGGTAAATGCCCATGCAGGATTTTGAATATTTTACAAATTGAGGTTTGTATTGAACTTCAATTTAAAGTGGGGTTGGATTGAACCACTTAGTTAAGAAAATCTAAAAAGAATTTAATAAAAGCTACCGTATTTAGAGAACAAATTATGAGGGATGGTGAACTTCTTTAAAGCTGGTTTCTTAATAGAGGTGCCTAACCATCTCAGAAATTCATATCGCATCTATCGAATTGGCATTGCAATATTTTCAAAACTTGGATTACGTGGGGTACTGCATATGATTCCATCTAAAAATTTGTGCCAAAATATGTGATTAAGTATTATTCAATTTACGCGTCACAATTAAAATTACAATATATTTGCGATGCGAATTTGATAAATAAAATGCGAGTTTTTTATATGGTTAAGCACCAAATTTCTAATCAGTAATCATGTTATTCGGATTATTTGGTCACAAATAAAGCAGGTGTTAAATTTGATTAGATGGAAATAGTTGGTTTTTCTAGGAATAAATCTGAAAAATTTAATATCCACGGTACTCAAAGCTTTTATATAAAATATATCTTAAGATTTTCTTGGATATCAAACATTTTAATATTATATTAATTAAATACACTATTCAAAGGAAATATTTAATTTTTTTTTAAAAATTAATAATAGTAGAAATTTGATAATCAATTTATTTTTTATTCAAATATTAAATCAATATTTATTTTTAAAAAAATTCAACTAGTCTGATTCCATTTGATACCATTGTTTAGCATAAGTAACATGAATAAATTGTAGCTATATTGAACTATTTATATACATAATATATATTTAGTTATATACTATATTATATATTTATATATATATATCGTCTATGTTGACAATAAAATCAAAACACAAATCTTGAATTTAATATAAAAGAAAAATTGTTATTATGTAAATAAAATTACATTATTCAAGGGATTGTAAAGATTATTATTGTTTTTTTTTCGATTTTGTTGGCAAATCCATTTTCCATTGAATTTAATTGTTATAACAAACCTGATAATCACATTATAAGTAGATGTACACAGTGCAAAATTACAAGAATAAATAAGAAAGCATTTTTTTCTAAAGCAAAACAAAATAAAATTTATAGTAATATGGCAGAGATTAGTAGAATTTAACTTAATATGAAATCTGGAGTAAGGTGGTGGCTTCTAAGTTTACAAAATCCTACCAAACTAATAAAAGAGTTTCAATAAAATTTGTAATGAATTTTAAACCATTAGAATGAACATTAATGTAAGATCTTGGCACTATTGCAATAACAACTTATCACCCACTTATAAAATTATGGGTTGATACAATAAAGCCCTGGTTTTGTGAATACCTATATCAACTATCAATATTAGTGATATATTACCTATAATATTTAATTTTTAATTAGTTAATTAATTTAAAATTAGTGATATTTTAATTTCAACTTTAAAAGAAGTTTCGTTGTAGTTCAAAAATTTTTCAAAATTTGATTGCTATGGTTACTGTTTGATTATTTTAAGAATATACAAATTACATTTGACATGTAGTATTAATAAAACTGTATTATTCGGGGTCAATGAGTCTTTATTATAGAAAACCGACTTAATACAACTTTATTTAATTAGATAACTGTTACAGATTCACAAGTTTAATTAAATGTCTGCCATCGGTTCGTTTCACAAAATTTAAATATAATATGATAGGAAGATTAGGACAGCTAAAATATTATTACATAATCCATTTCTATCAAATCATATGGAGCCTTATAAAATTCAAATACTTCTAAAAATACAGAAAGTGGACTAGTACTATTTAAAAAGCAAATTCAACAATGTTTCAGCTTTAAATATAAAATGAGCAAACAACATAATATATACAACATTATTAATTATCACATTAGACACATTCGTAAAAGCTATTGGAAACATTTACGGAAGTTTAATATCTTTTAATTTAATAAATAATTAAAAAAAAACATACACTCGAAAAAATAAATTTAAGCTTGAGCTAAAATTCCAATTATTCAAAAAATTAGTAATTCCAATTCCATATTAGTAATTTCAACTGAAATACTTAGCTTTAAGTTCAAGTTCCGTTTTATACATTCAACGTATTTCCTCTATCAGATTTTGCTTTAGAATAAACTTAATGTGAATGATTCAAATGGCTAAAACTATGGTTGAGCTAAAATCTTATTTCTTTGAATAAAACTCGTTTTAATTATTATTCTCATTGTCATTCTCATTTTGAGTAAAATTACAAGTCAAATCAAAAATTGAGAATTTAGTTCTTGCTCAATGTTTCCAGTTTAACGAGTTCCCACTGATTTCAGTTTGATACTGTACGTGCAAACATCTGCCTAAATTAAATCTGATAAATGCAAAAAAATGTTTTGAAAAAAAAACTATGCAGTATAAAAACAAAATAGAGTGGAAGAAAAAAGATAATCTTTTCGTCTTCTAAGTCAAGACGAAATAAACAAGATATTTACACCACATAAATACAATATTCTTTTTTCTTTACAAGTCGTTATAGTTTGCAATTTAATGCAATTACAGTTTTCTCTTGTCTTCATCTTCTTCTTCTTCATCTTCTTCTGATTCTTGATTTTAAGGAGCAAAAAGATTACGGATTAGGATTTGTTTCATTGTACAAAATAACAAATAATATCTTTTAATATTTTTTGTCTTTTTCTTATACTTTTGGAATCGTTTATTTTTCAGATCATTCTAATTTAATTTTTTTCCCGTCCTTTCCCCATTTCTTTGCTTACTTTTATTTCTGTTATTTTTTTTATTTTTTTTTCCAAATAAAATTTTAATAAAAAATATCTATAAATTGTATCTTATAAATACAATTCTATATTACATTATTATTAAAAAAAATACTATATAATATTTTTTAAAATTTTTCTCTTTTCTTTTCATGATTATTCAAATTTTTAAAAAAACAAAAACAAAAATATTACAAATATTTTTTCTAAATCCTTTTTTTTTGTGCAAATGGGATAAAAAATTTTTGCATCATTTTTATATTTAAAAAAACAATAATAATGGTATATAAATACATAAAATTGCATAAAATGACTAATACAATAACAAAAATTCTGTTAAAAAAAAACAAAAAAAAAAAAAACACAACAGTTTCTAAAGCGAAAATTCTTGGTAATTCAGAACTTTTTATTAAAAGTGGCAGCGATATAAATTTAACATGCCAAGCAATGCAATCACCAATACCACCATCATTTATATATTGGTATAAAGGTAAACGTGTAATGAATTATTCACAAAGGGGTGGTATCAATGTCATTACTGAACGTTCAACTAGAACGAGTAAATTATTAATAGCAAAAGCAACCGTTGCTGATTCAGGAAATTATACATGTTCACCAAGTAGTTCAGGTATGTTTTTTTTTTCATTTTTTTTTTTATTATATAAAATGGTATTCTTAATAATGTTTGTGTGTGTGTGTGTATGAACTATTTTTTAATTTTAAAATTTTTTTATTTAAGTATATTATATACATGTATATTTAATGAATATTGTTTAACTACAAATTGTTGAATATATGTATACATATGTATGTACATAAATATTGTTATTATAGTAACCTATATTTAAATTAAATAAATACATATAGATGATTATGTACGGGGTGTTGTAATATTTGGAACGGTCACGCAACACAAATTTATTGAACAAATCAAATAAGTCAAAAACATTTTGATTGCAAGATAACTTTCGTTTTAAAGTTTTCAAAATTATATTTTTAGGTTATTTATATTTAATTCGATTTAACCTAGATAAATTAGATTTAATATTAAATCGGCGGTTTTTTTTTGGAATTACTTTAATTTTTTATATAATATATTAGATGTACTTTTATTATAACGCATTGCATTACTTTTTTTTAACTTGTTGAGGCGAGTTTGATTTCATGGGCTGAGTACCAAAATGGGCTAACTCACAAAAATATTAAAAGAAAACATCCACAAGGGTTTTGCCGCTTTTCAACTACACATTCGCTCATTTATTCTTCTACAGCTTTATGTGAAGTTTTCTGAAAGAATTAACAACTCTAACGCTAAGTGAAAATTATTTTGAAATTGTAATTTGAATTAATACATTATTTGATAATAATTTGTCCATGTATCTGTCTGTAGTTCATTTTACTTTGAAATTCGAGATTTAAAACTAATGTTTTATTTCATTTTTCGATTTCCCGCTCTAAATTCAAATAAAATTTTTCTTTGGTAGGAACTCTTCATTAAAATATTCCAACAACAAGCTAATCAAAATTCTATAACTTTTTAATAGCAACTTTAGAAATTCGAAAAAATTTCGGAACTTTTAACTTTAAGATTCAACAACAAGAACAAAGTGGCGACAAAGAACTCAAACAAACCGTTGACCAATTTAATAACAAATGTTATTACAGTATTCTAAAATTGATAACCTATCAAATTTAAGAATGTTAGCCCTATAGTCAAATTAAAAATTTTAATTCATTTCACAAAACTTTTGAAACACCCTGTCAAATATATTACCTATATTTCCTTAGAAAATCTTTGAAAATCTATTAATTTTCATATAATACCAGTGACGTACAACTGACAGTTTTATGTTAATAATGAACATGAAACAACAAACAATTTTTTAATATTTTTTTTTCTGATTTTAACTAATTTTATTGATAATTTTAAATTATTTTTTAATTCAAAAAAATAAAAAAAAAAATAAAATAATTATTGAACTTGATTGAAAACGTTTCTAAAAATATTTATCTACTCTTCATATTTAATCGTTTATTTTGAAATAATTTTCATTCATTCTTGAATTGTTCTAAATAATTTAAAATGCAGGAATGGCATGAGAAACTATTTTTAATATTAAATAAAATATTTTAATAGCTTTGGTTTAATTTTAGCTTTGTCATGTCATACAGGAAATGACGTATGTATGATTATAGTAAACAAATGATGAAAAAAACCAAGGGTTTTTAAAAAAGCACATTTTCATAATAATATAGTGTTTCATACTGAGTATTTGATCGGAATATAATATTGAAGCTTCAATGTTAATGTTTAATTTATTAAATATATACGTTGGTGACTAAGTTACTATTTACTTATAAAAACCGTAATTTTTTTAATTTTTAATTTCTAATAGCCCCTCTATGGGGAAGGTTGCCCTATTTTTCAAGGATCTAATCCTCACTACTCCTCTTCTCCCAACTTTTTTAGGTTCAAGGAATTAAATTGTGAATTCTAGCAAAATTTGAAATTTTATTTAGAATTTTACTATATAAGCAAAAATGGTTAAAACTGACAGACACTCTCTTCAATTTAAAGAACCGCTTGTTAATTTAAGAAAATCATTTAAAATATGTTAAAGTATAATGTTGGACCTAAAAAGTTTGTATATTAACAAAAAAAAATTTGAACAGGTATTCAAGTTACAGGTGTTTAAAAATAGCAAAATTTCAATTTTCGAGCTCTTATAGCTGCTGAACAGGGGACGTGACAAAAAAATTTTGTTAACCGACTCCTACTAATTTCTGAAGTTCTAACTTCTCCCCCAGCTGGAACCGTTTAACAGATATATGGGGCCAAAAATTTTGCAAAAATTGAGTTTTGCATAATGGTAAATTTTAGTACCGTATGGCAACCCTGTTCACTTTAGTGATATATTTTTGTAAAGCCTAAGAAAGCAGCTCTCTTTTACCGTTTTTAGATTGAAAATAAACCTAACAGAACTCTTGTTATATCAATTTAAATATAGGGCTTTTTTGGAATTTGCGGGGGCTGTAGCTTCGTCACCCTTCAAAATTAAGAAAAACCTTTGACACATGTTGAAATATATTTTAAGAGCTTTCAATTTTGTAAATCACAAAAAAAAAATTTAAACAGGTCTTCAAGTTACAGGTGTTTAAAAATAGCAAAATTTCAATTTTTGAGCCCTTGTAGCTGCAAAACAGGGGACGTGACAAAAAAAATTTGTTAACCGACTTCTACTTATTTCTAAAGATCTAACTACTCCCAAAATTTCAAGACCCTAGCTTGGCCCGTATAGAAGATATGTGTAGCCAAAAATTTTGCAAAAATTGAGTTTTGCATAATGGTAAATTTTAGTACCGTATGGCAACCCTAAACGTTTGTCTTTTAAAAATTAATAAAGTCTTTAAAACCAGCTATCTTTTGCCGTTTTCAGACTGAAAATACACCTAATAGAACTCTTCTTATAACAATTTCAATATAGGGCTTTTCCCAACTTTGGAGGGCTGCAGCTCCGTAACGGGTGGGGCTACAGAAAAAAATTCTTCTACGAAATTATTTTTTTTGTAATACCTACTTGTGGTTAAAATTTCTTTTCTCTATTTCAAACGATGTAAAAGTTTTTGTAAACATACGGACAGACAGACAGACAGACAGACAGACAGACAGACGGACGGACAGAGTGAAACTATATAGGCACATTTTTACAAAATTTTTTGAAAATGTGCTAAAAACCACACCACAGGTATTGTTAATTTAAACAGATATTACCGTTGTGATTTATTATCGTTTAAAATACGAATTGAATCACATGCAAGTTCTTAATTACTTTTTTAATTTAATAAATATATGATTTGGTTAAATCGAGTTTTCTAATGTTCTGTAAATGTGTAAAAAAATTTCTTTCAGAGCATTTAAAAATCAGATAGAATCTACGCTTTATAGTAAACCCAACCGGTTGTTTAAAATGGCATATTTGAATCTTAATTTAGTTATTGTTTTAATTGAAAAATAGTATATGTTCGAACTTAAATGGATAACTAGAAGAAATAAGCTTTAAATTAAAGGAATTTATTTGTTTTAAGTTCCGATGAAAATTAAGTTTCTCGGCATAATTTTATATTTTAATTTTATTAGGTTTTTTTTTGTAATTGTTTAACCTTGGGCACATCTAATGTAAACCAGTACCGTTTTGTACTGTCAGCATTCTCACTTCCGCTGGCAAAGAAAAATCTAAAACAGCTGTATCCGAATAATATGATTTTGAAATGTCATACCCGAAAATAAGCAATTTCGAAGATTTTTTTAGGAAAATCGTTAGTTTAACTATAGATACATAACTTAATGAGCTTAATATAGAATTATGTATGTATATTAATAATTCAGTACCCTACCATATTAAGAAGTTCAAAGAACTTTTAACTGGGACGCTTTAAAAAAATTTTCGGACTGTTTTCAAGTCATAACATATTTGTTAAAAGATTTGTTTCAAAATCAAAGCACTTCTTCGAACTATAAATGAGTATTCACCTTATATTCCCTTCTTAATTTTGTCCTTTAAATCTTCTTTTTTTCAGAAATCTTTATTTAACAAATTAGCGCCAACGCATTTCAATCATTTCTCGTTCACTTTTTAGCACATTTTCAAAAAATTTTGTAAAAATGTACCTATATAGTTTCACTCTGTCCGTCCGTCCGTCTGTCCGTATGTTTACAAAAACTTTTACATCGTTTGAAATTGAGTAAAGAAATTTTAACCATGGGTAGTTTTCGCAAAAAAAATGATTTCGTAGAAGAATTTTTTTCTGTAGCCCCACCTGTTACGGGGCTACAGCTCCCCAAAGTTGGAAAAAGCTCTATATTTAAATTGTTTTAACAAGAGTTCTGTTAGATATATTTTCAATCTGAAAACGGCAAACGATAGCTGGTTTCCTAAACTTTATAAATATTTAAAAGGCAAATATTTAGGGTTGCCATACGGTACTAAAATTTAACATTACACAAAACTCAATTTTTACAAAATTTTTGGCCACACATATCTTCTGAACGGTTCAAGCTACTGTCTTGGGAGAAGTTAGATACTAAATTTTGGGAGAAGTTAGATACTAAGAAACTAGTAGGAGTCGGTTAACAAAATTTTTTTGACAATTGCCGCCTATTAAGGAGCTATAAGGGATCGAAAATTGAAATTTTGCTATTTTTAAGCACATGTAACTTGAATACCTGTCCAATTTTTTTTTTATTAATATACAAAATTTAAAGGCCCAAAATTATATTTTAACATATGTTAAAGGTTTTTCTTAAATTTAAAAGCGGTTCCTTAAATTGAAGAAAGTGTCTCTCAGTTTTACCCATTTTTTCTTAGATTGTATAATTCTAAGTAAAATTCCAAATTTTTGTGGAATTCACAATTTAATTCCTAGAACCTAAAAAAATGGAGGGGGACGGAGGGGGGAGTTAGATGAAGTTAGATCCTTGAGAAACTTGGCAACTTTCCCCATTGAAGGGCTATAACAACTTTAAATTAAAAACTTTATTGTTAGCAGTAAATTTTATAAGTAAGCAGTAACTATTTTTAAGTAAATATTTCCAAAGTTAAACTCAGTATGTAATACAATATAAATTTTAAAATGTGCTTTTTTAAAAACCCTTGTTTTTTTTCATCACTTGTTTAAATATAGTCTTATGACAATATTCGAATTTCGATATCAGACAGTAAATTGGCACTTAAAACTATTTGCTAGTAATAGTGTAATAAGGCTAATTAAAAATAAATCTGAATTAAAATGAAAGTTAATTTGTTTTCTACTGCAAGTGTTCAGTATTTTTAATTCCATAAGTGGTGCAAGTCTATATAGACCATAGACTGAAAAGCAAGTGGCCATATACTGAAAAGCAAACTTAATAGCAATGAAAAAGCTCTGCTTTATTTGCAACCCAATCAAAGTTTTCTGATATGCCAAAGCTCCTTAAATACCGAAGTAATTTATACACAATCTTATAAAGTTCTAGGGAATTTTGCGTTCGATAATAATTTTCGAACTCAAAAACTTGTACGTACATTTATCGAAATTTAAACATATAGTGCAATATATACAATTTAATAATTACCAATTTTCACATAAGTTAACAAAAAAACTTGAGTTAACTAACGTCAAGTGTAGAACAATTTTTGATTTATTGCAAAAAAATTAAAACTTTTTACCTGTAAAAATAAAGTTTTCCAAATTTCATTAACTATAACTTCCTATATAAACTTTAATTTTTTCATTTAATAAAAAATTAAATACCAAAAAAGAAACTTTCAAATAAATAACGATAACTTTAGCATTAAACATTTCGAACAATATTTTTTCTCTTTTTCATTTCCACAAAGTGTGAAAGAGACAAAAAATTTGAAATTAATGAATTGAAAAGGTGTTGTTTGATAAATCGAATATACTGTCAAAAATGAAATTAAGTTCTTTTTATACAACTTTATGCATATAATATAGACTTTTTTTCCATATATTATCAAATTTGAAATATGTATATATATCATTCATATGTAATATATATGTGGCATATATATATATTCATCTAATATAACATATCATTTAATAATATTATATGTTAGTTAGTGTATGACGATTTCGTTTGATGTTGAAAATTGGTCATAAAAGTTTGAAAAAACATGTTAAACTATGTAGGAAATAAAATTACTGTAAAAACTTTTATAAAACCCTTTGTAAATAAAATCGTTGCGAAATTTTAAACTATGCTTTTAGTAAAAGCACCTTAAAATAATTTTTATTCTTTTTATGAATATAAAACGGTAAAAAAGTGTTCTAAAAGCTAAAGTGTTTAGTTAATTGTTTGGAAGAGATGTTGAGATAGACTTATTAACTTAGATTGTATCTAATGGTACTAGAAACGAGGGACTAATGACTCAAAATCCAAGCCGAAAGTAATTATAAATTTGTTAACACGATATTCTATATTAAGAAGCACATTAAAGTTTGTTGCAAAACCAAGTTTGGCCCTTCCCCAAAGCACTTTGTTATTCGTGTATTGGAAATTTTGAATTAGTTGAGATTTTAAAGTTGGTTATAAAATTTGTATTTTGGTAAAAAGCAAACAACTTGATTTTAAAATTGACTATGTGTTATATTACTATTATTATAATATCAATACTGAAATTTAAATATTTCAGATTTTGAAATCCCAAGTTACAGGAAAACTTTTGGTTCAGTCATCGGAATAATAATCTCCCGCGAACTTCTACCTTATATTTTAAGTCATATATCTCCGAAGAACTTTTGACTTAGGGCCTTTTGTCTTTTTTTAAAGTTATGTTCCATGATTTTCCCTGCAAAGGAGTTGACGAAAAATATTCGACCAAACTATTCCTAAATTTTCAAAAATATTTATAAGCCACAATAAATGACCAGAACTCAGTAAGAAACATTTTTAGAATTGTCATTTACAAAAAAACAAATTTTCCGAAACGTCGTTCTGCAATTGACAAATTTTATAAAGTCAGGCCCTATTGCACCAACACTAATCACTAATGAAATAATCATATTTTTGATAAGTGAGTGTTTTTAACTAATCAAACTTCATATATTTTTTTCAAATATAGTGTCAAACAAGTTTTGATAATTTGATTATTTCGATAATGATAAGTTGTTGGCCAGGTTATAACATTTTAAATGAATCGATCAAACCGTCTTTTAAAAAAAAATCTTTGTTTCCTTAATGAGCTATCAGATGCAACAACTTATACTAGGTACAACTTAAGTTTTGCAACAACAAAAAAGCCACACGATATACAAAAGTTAAAGTACACACAAGAACTACGTGATGTCATTTATTATATTATATTGTATAATTAATAGATTATAATATTTATCTACTTTTATATAAATAAGTGCAATATAAGAGCTAAAAGCTCTTTATAATTTCAGATTTCCGAACAAAAAGTTTAAAAATGTTCAAAAACAAAAAGGTTAAAAAAATTATTGTGAATCAATCCATTTATATTTGATATTAAACTGTACATGACCTAATGAACACATATACAAACGTAAAACAAAATACAACATGTAAAAACAAAATTGAAGTTATGATTTCTTTTTTTTCTTTTAATTTTTTTTTTTTTGAGTACTTTTATTCCTTTGAGTGAAAAACGTAAAGTACACTATTGACCTGACATATAAATGTACATTTGACAGTAAGGGTTAAAGTATACTGTTATTTACCTATTTTTGACTTTTGTTGAAAAAAAAAGTTCAAATTACTCTTTTGGATAAAGTTTTGCTATTTTTGGTTTAAGGATTTTGATAAGTGACAACAAAGGATATTTTTTATTTTAAATATTTGAACAAAGAATTTATGAAATTTTTTTTTTTTAAGTTATAAATTTTATAATACCATCACTTTGTTTAATAATCCTAAAGATATTAAATAAGTATAAGAGATTACATTATGTCATTAAGATTTGGTTTCACAAAAAAGAGTTTTTTAAAGTTGATAATCATCGTACAAATTAATAAATTTTACATGTGCATTAAAGTATTAAAAAAACTGTTGAGAATTAAGAGAATTTTGATAAGTGAAGAGAAAATTTTAAGAGTTTCTTAAGGGTCAAGGAGAGTAACTTAATTAATAATATAGTAGTATTGATCTTTAACTTTAAAGTATTTGTTTTCGTTATATTAAAACCAAAAAATACTGGAATATTTTCCTAATTAGAATTTGTAAGTAAAATAGGTAACACTACTGATACATAAAGGTATCAACGGCTTTTAGACTAACCTATTAAGAAATAGTCAAAATCAATATGCAAATTCATTGAAAAATTAGGGAATAGTCACTTATGTAACAAGATTTCTTATTGCAGGACCTATTTTAAAAAATGAATTTAGTTAACAAAATTTTGATTTGAAGCATATAGATAATAATATCTTAGTAAATTTTATGTATGGATATGTAATTGTTTTATGTGAAACCAGGGTTTGAAAAACTACGTAGTTTTTCGTTGTATTTACTTATGCTATTCCTGTGAAACATGTTTAAAACTTTTTTTGTAAATGAATTGCTTCTGCTATGCTATGCTGTGATCTTTTCAAAAAGCAAAAGGCATTAAAAGCTTTCCATATATTTTTTTAAAAAGCAACTGTCAAACGAAAAGCTTTTGCTGAATAGCAGATAAAAAATTACATTAAGTTGCTTTGACTGCTTATGCTATCGCTGTATTTGAAAATTTTTTATATCTTATAATTCTGTAATTGTTATGTTTAGTAATTAAAGAAATATTTTTCCATTGCTGATTTGTAATGTGTGATTTAATTTAATTAATTTGTTTCGTGCGATTTAATTTAATTTTTAAAAATACTAAATTTATTATATTAAAAAATTGCGTTACAGCATTCATTTAATTTCAACTGTAATCTTTGTATAGGACAAAGAGTCAAGTGATGAAATCCAGAACCACATAAAAAAAAATTAGTTATAGGTTATATCATTATTTATCATAAATTATCAAAACGTTGCTTATAATTTGTTCGTTTTTTTTTATACCCGTATGACTATATATAGCCAAAGGGTATAATAAATTTGCCATTACGTTTTTGGCACAGAGAAGGAGAGGGGGTAGATATTGATTCAAGTGTATGGATCGGATCAGAATCGAAAAATAAATCGATTTAGCGATGTATGTCCGTCCGTCCGTCATCACGATAACTCAAAAAATAAAGGAGCTAGGATTATGAAATTTTCACAAATTCGTTTTTTTGCAATAGCCGTCATCGCTATTTAAATCCAGCCATTTTGGTCCATGGGTTCGGGTAGCTGCCATACAACTTCTTTTTATATATGAGTATTTCTCTGTATCTATTGCAACTGCGTGTCTGAAATTTTGCCAAAGGTAGTTTAGGTTTATGGCCAAAGTTTCTGCAAAATTAGGTTGGTCTACTACAGAGGGTTCGAGTAGCTGCCATACAACTCCTTCTTTTATACGAGCTTTACAGTACACCTGATGAAGCTGGGTGTCTGAAATTTTGCAAAAAATTGTTTAGTGTAATGGCCAAAGTTACTGCAAAGTTTGGTTGGTCTACTGCTGAGGGTTCGAGTACCTGCCATACAACTCCTTCTTTTATATGAGGATTACACTACAGCAAATGAAGGTGGGTGTCTGAAATTTTGCCAAAAATAGTTTAGTGTAATGGCCGAAGTTACTGCAAAATTTGGTTGGTCTACTGCAAAGGGTTCTAGTAGCTGCCATACAACTCCTTCTTTTATATAAGCATTACTCTACACCTAATAAAGATGAATATTTTAAATTTTGCCAAAAGTAAATAACCGCATGATATAATGTATATGTTACGGTCATGCGGGTATCCCAGAGTTGACACAGTCTACTCTACCACACTCTTCCTCGTTTTTTAAATTAAACCAATAAGTAATAAGAATAAATATTAAATACTGTGAACCAATTTAAAAACTTGTTTTTAATTTATAATTCATAATAAAAATTAAAAACTCATATAAAAATTTAAATGTTATATTTTCTTTTTCATTAAAAATTTTTCGTGTAATATGGCCAAAACGTTGGCTTTCTTCGATTTTAAGCAACTACATTTAGACAGCTCCCTACAAATGCACATGACAAGAATTTTTAAGCAGCAGTGCTTTCAAACCTTGATCAGATCGTATTTAATAAAAAAATATTATTTATATAATTAATATCATAATATCAACCCACATTTCAAGTTAAAAACAGATATCTAGCTATCTAGTCCATTCATGTACCATGGTAATCAAATTTTCAATCAATAAATCAATAGTTAAAAAAAATACTTTCAATTAAAATGTTAAAATTTAACAACTCTCAAAGTAAAATAATTTCAAAAATTTGTTTTACTATATTTGTTAATCATAGGAAAGTATATAAAATGGATAATATTTGTTTACATATGTTATTTATTATAGATCTACGATTCCAAAATATTATTATCTATTAAACATCCTTTCTATAACATTTTCAATTTTTTTTCAATTTCAATCAGAATTCAAATTTACAAAAATAAAATTACTTTTACATTAATTGTAAATATAATCCGAAATTCGAATAAAGATTAGGTCTTTACAAATTATTGTAAAATTATACTATAAAATATTTTTGATCAAAAAAACCTAAAATACATTTGGATTAGTTATACAATATTTTGTATAAAATATAAATTTAAATTCTTATTATTGAAAATAAAAATAATCAATTAAAAGTTTTAAAAATATTTTCCAAAAATTTATATTATTAAAATTTTTTTTGGCAAATTTATGGTTTATGTCAACTTTTTATTTTTGAGGAAATTCTTTTTGAAGTTTATATTAAATGTAAAATTTCCAAAATCCCCGGTAATTCGTAAAAAATTACATTTTACTTTGTTTTCAAATATTTTATATAAAATAATTAAAATGTTTTTTGATTGAACAGTATAACGATTAAGTTGAATGGATTATTAATTAAAAAAATGTTGAATACAATAATATCGTTTCTAAGATTATTATATTGGACTATTTTTTATGTATTTATACCTTAATTAAGACTTATTAAATAAAAAATATATTTTACTAATTTTACTAGTTGTAACTAATTCTTTATTTGTTTATTTCTTTACAATAGCGAAGAGCAAAGAATTCATATTAATTCACTTAATTAAACGATAATATTATATGCAATGCATTTTATAATCCACGATCTCATATAAATAGAATGTACTTGAATATTAGTAACTAAAATCCAAGTATTTAAAAATACTTATTTAAATTTATTTAAAACCAAACATAATAGCTTTTATTACTATTAATATTAAACAATAGAATACGGAGCTAAGATTAACGATTTACATCATTATCTTCAATAAAGTTCAGCTTTTGCAAGGACGCCAAACCAGAGACTATACCTAATTCATTTGCCTGTATTTCCTTTATTCAGCTGTATTACATTTATTTTCATTTGTGTCTATTAGATTTTAAAAGATACATTTCTATTTGTTATACATTATTATAATATTGTATTTGAATTATACATTACGTTTGTATCTGTGAGTTATAATATTCAATTAAATTATTCGTTCCTATTTTGTTAATGTTAATCTGTTTTTAATTTCTGATATAGAATTATTATTTAATATGATTAGTTACTAGAAAAAGTCCGTGATTCAAAGGGTCCCTAAAGACTTTGAAGTCAAAATTAGGCCAAGAGCCCCCTGAATATTATAACTTCGAGGAGTAACTCCTGAATTTTTTCAATATTACATAATTTATTAATTTATAAAATGCATCAAAATGTAGATTCTCACTGATGCTGCCAAAATAAATTATTGGCATACAGCACGCTCCTCGCAAAATACTATAATCGCTTACAAATAGTTAATACTCACCGAAAATATAGTGCTAAGCTTAAAAAACCTATTGGACTTTGCTTAATAAGTCTTTTTTTTCGTTTTTGATAGGCTAGATTTGTCAGAAATATGTAAGTGTATAATATGAATAAATTCTATTTGATTCCAAACTAATAATTGCCTACGACATCCTTAAATTTTACAAAACATTAAATAATTTCACTAGTATTGAAAAATAATAAGTGCATTCTAGTTTATAAAAGTCAGACAAACATTTAAATAAAAAAAAAAAAAATAATGAAAAAAACATATAGCAAATATACATATTTTATATTATATATTTCATACATCCAGTAATATAAAATGCAATAAATTAATTGAAATATTTTTTAGGAAATTATGTAAACAGCAAATATAAAAATTTATTGATTTTTAAGGACTTAATATAAGGACCTGATTATGGTTTAAATAGCAAGTGACAATTACAACCATAATGATTAAATGTTAAACTTTAAATTATCAAATAATTAACCTTTTAATTTTTCCGTGGAATACTAATGTTACTCATTATCTCACTAAATTAATTTACATCATTTTGAGGGAAGGCCTTTAGAATCAAAACATATTAAATCTGTAAAACATGATTTTTGGACACTTAGTCGCCTAAAAGTTAGTAATAGCGTCTTAAAAATAGGTTTTGTATATAAGATTAGTATCATAATATTATACTTTTATAATTACATATGGGTTATAGAAATTAACAACTAAGTTTGGAAACAGAAGCCTGGCAATACTACAAAATGTATTGCTAAAAAACTTAAAACAATTCGCGAGCTATTAATATTATAAAGGATCTAATATTTAGAGCGTGTAGCCTAATTCAATAACTGTTACTTAAATCGTAATAATATTATTATTAGGAATAATTTTGTTCTTCGTAACATTTTTCAGAACGAATTTTATCCAAAATCCCAAATTTGAATTATTATAAAACTTCCAAAAAATCAATTCAAATTTTATTTAACTATGTAAACCACATCCAGAATACTATAATTGGATTTGAATTTAAAGGAAGTCTTTATAGAAAAATATTGTCAAAATTGATTTTATATAAAATATTTTATATATAGATTCAATTATAGTCATTTTATAAAATCAAATTCAATTTCAATTTAATCTGTTATCAAAAAGTATTTATATGTATATATATATATATATATATATATATCTTTCTATTCAACTTAACACAGAAAGATCAAAATTTAGAAAAGCACTAGATATCGTAAATAGAAACGCTCTTCTTCTTCTTCTTAAATAATCTTATATAAAAGTATACTTTTGCCATTTTATGTGGAAAAATATCTACACTATACATAAAAGTTTTTTTTAAAAAAAAAAACAGATACAGCTATAAGAATACAAATGACTATATACTCAAAAGAACAACAACAAAAACCATTTCTGTATATTATGTCATTACTTTCAATGAGCATATAATATATATAAACGCATATACACACATGTATTTTGTATATTTTAATTTTTTTTATTATATGACCATATTTACATCTAAAATTAGTAACCTTGTTATCTGAATATATAAAATTTAAATGCATTTTTTTTATATTATATGAATATCTTAAAGATACATGCATTATTATTATGTAAAATAATTTTATAGTTTGGCTTCTATTAATATAATATTTAATATTACTTTTATTTTACACATGTATGAAATAAGAATTTTATAACGTTTTAGACCTGCCATATTAAATTATTATTAAAGCCAATGGTTTTGTAATAATTGATTATGATTATGATATGTGCCAAGGTATAGTAGTGCCAGCTTAAGTCAAAAAATCTTAAGATACATATATTCTAAAATTCAAGATTTTAAAGAAATAAACATCTTTGTTATATATTATTTCTTTAATGTTTTTCAGTGCAAATTGGAGAAGTTAATAAATAACTTCATATGTTGTTTGATTTTTTATTAAGGATTACGATTGCAATCAGTACAAAATATTGCAATTCCAAAATCCCTAAGAATAAACATTGCTTAGAAAATATCAAGTCTTCATCTACGAAAATTCCTTCAAAAACCAAGTCCAATATAAAAAGTTCTTTAAGGTTCTTTAAAGCATTCCAAAATGAAATTACAATACACTTTATCCATTTAAAAATTTCTAAACATATGGTAACTCTATTTTTAATAACATTCAAAGCCCATAAAAGTGCACAAAAATGGACTGTCAAAGTGTTATGCAATTTTACAGAAAAAATAAAAATTTATTACTTTCTATATATAAATTTACATGAATTTTTATACAACTCTTCCATTTTTATTTTAAATAGAAAAAAAAAACATACCTACATACATGTATGTAATATGTACCAACATTTATTTCCATACATATATTGTCTAGGAATTACAAATACAAAAAAAAAAAAAAAAAAACAAAAACAAAATTAAGGATCAAATTACTTAGAAACTCAAATGTAAGCAACAAAAAAGGAAACGGCATAAGAAATAAAAAAAAAAAATTTAAGGATATTTTTTTTTTAAATCCTTACAACTGTATTCTATTGCTACTGAAGCTTAACTTTACATCCTGGTTAGCATACATGGTACTTTTAACCATATACATATACACATGAATGCATATGTACAAAAAAGGATTATACGATATGAACAAAACGCATGGTATATTAATTTTTGTTATTCTTTGTTTTTTTGACTGCATTTTAACTGCAACAAACTTTAAAAAAAAAAATTTAATACAAGTTGAAATTATTTATTTTTTTCAATAAAAATTTTTTATAAATTGTGGACTAATATATTAAATTTGGCAGTTCGCTCTGTTGTTCATTCATTATTAAATTAAAAGTAATTTTACATTTTCAAATTTTTAACAATATGGTATCCTTACTACACATTTTTATTTATTTATTTATTTAAAAACATTCTTCTTCTATATACAATGTGATTAGACAATGTTAATTACATAGACCTTAATTTCTTTCTTAATATTTAACGAAAACCGAGGGAAAATATGAAAACATATATGCAAAATCACTATTAAATTCCTCTGGATAATGAAATATATAATTTGCATAACTTTAGGATGAGACTTTTAATACATATCGACATTTTAATTCTGAGGCACTGATAATTTTGTGTATGGCAATAGGCAAAGAGGTATAATAAATTTGCCACCACGTTTGATATGCAGAGAAGAAGGAAGGTAGATATATAGACTCAAAAGTGTGGATAGGATCAGAATTGAAAAGTAAATCGATCGCGCTATAATATGTCAGCTCCTATACAACTTCTTATTTAATATAAGCATTACTCTAGACCTAATTTTACTGAATGTCTGAAATTTTGCCAAAACTAACTAAGTTTTATGACTGCTGTTTGTGTAAAATTTGGTTTGCCTGTTGCGGGTTCGAATAGCTCCTATACAACTTATTTTTTAATACGAAAATAACTAACAATATAATGAAACTGAATATCTGAAATTTTTCCAACAGCAATTAATTTTAATGCCCAACGTCTGAATTAAATATACTGGTTGTACTGGAAGAGGTTTGAAGAGCTGCCATATAACTAATTATTTGTTTTTATACCTAACTTTTTTTTATTTTTTTTTTTATTTTATTTATTTATTTATTATAAATTCATGATATTACAGTTATAAAATTACAATATATTAGACTTAGACAATAACTTAAAATTGGTATAAGAGTCTTAGCAATTATAATATATATATATACAGTTATGGAGTATAAATACAAAAATTAAATATATATTTTTATTATAACCTAATGTATATTTAACAATAAAATATTAATTTATTTATAATTCTAACAATTTTTTTAATAAAGCCTGATCTTTTTTTAATAACATTTTCAATTTAAATGTGAAGCGACTTATATTACTGCAATTCTTTAAATTCTCCGGAAGATAGTTGTAAATTCTTATTGACGAGCAAAAATTACTGTTTCTAGCCAATTCAGTTCGAGTTTTTTCATGACATAGCTTTCCCATGTTTCTTGTGTTATAATTGTGAATATTCCTTCTTTTTGGTAATAAAGTTTTACTTTTAGTAACACCATTTTCTATTTTATGTATAATTTTAGCCTTTTCCAATATTATTAATTCGTCTAAGTTAAGGAATCCGGTATTTTTGTATAGATCATCAGTTGGAGTACGCCAATTTAGTTTGTATAGTATCTTGATTGCTTTGTTTATTAATATTTTCATTTTCATTTTTAATGTATTTGAACAACACGACCATGTCGCCACATTGTATCTTATATGAGACATGATGTGTGCATGAAATAAAAGTTTAGCTGATTTGTCATCTAATATTATTCCACTTCTTCTAATAGAGCCTAGCAATGGCATTATCTTTTTTATAATGTAATTAACATGATCATTCCATGATAATTTGTCATCTATTATAATACCGAGATATTTATAAGTTTGTTCTCTTTTAATTTTTCTACTATCAATACAAATTTTTGGATTGATATCAGGCTTACTTAGACGCTTAAAAATCATGTACTTTGTTTTTTCAATGTTCATTGTTAATTTATTTCCATTTAACCATCTCATATAAAATTTCAAATCATTATTGACCAATCTTTCTAATGTTTCCGCATTTTTTGCTGTATAGATAAGCAATGTATCATCAGCAAATATTTTATAATCAGCTTTAATGTTAGAAAATTGCATATTATGCACATACAATAGATACAAGGTAGGTCCAAGAACTGACCCTTGTGGCACACCCATATTTATGGATAAATCTGTTTCTCAATAGTCCTCTTATTCCAATTTCATATAATCTGTCCAACAATATTTGATGGTCCACTGTGTCAAATGCCTTACTCAGATCTACAAAAACGGAGCATACATAGTTTCCTCTATCAAGATGTCCAATAATAGATTTCACTACATCAGTTCCATGCGACTTTTGGAAGCCAAACTGATTGATGTTAAATCCGCCTGCACATTTAATGAATTCACATATTCTTTTATTAATTATTTTTTCAAATATTTTAATCATGCAGCTAGTGAGTGTTATCGGCCGGTAATTAGATGTTTCCAAGGGAGAGCCATTCTTGTATATTGGAATCACAGTACTGCATTTTAATAAACTAGGATAGTTTCCTGTGCGAAAGCTATCATTAATAAAATTACTAATTATCGGAGATATTATCTCAGCTACCGCTTTTAACTCTTTTGCTGCTATATTATCTGAGCCAGGTGAATTATCTTTTAGATTCATAATAACATTAAGCACTTCTATTTCATTAGTAGGTACCAAGAACATGGAACTTTCATTTATTTTATTTTTTACTATATTTTCTTCTTTAGTTTGTATTTTATCAGCTAACTCTCTTCCAACATTACTAAAATGTTCATTAAAGCCGTTGGCAATGTCTTTGCTAATATTTAAAATTTTATCATTGTGTCTTATTTCCTTTATAATATTGTTACTATCTGCTTTTTGGTTTCCTATCTGAGAGTTCAGAACATTCCATATCTTTTTAGTATTTGAACCAGCTTCTTGTAATTTTCTATTAAAATAATTTTGCTTTGCTTTCTTTATCTCTACATTAACCTTGTTTTTTAATTCATTATATTTTATTTTATGCTCCGCAATATTAGGGTATTTTTTATGATACTTATACAATTTATTTCTGTGTTCTATTAGTTTTAAAATTTCTCTGGACATCCACGAATTATTTTTTCTAATTCTCATATATTTAACACTTGTACTAGTGTCCTTGCAATATTTTATAACTTCAATCAATTCATCAATATCTTGACAAGTATGTCTACGTAAGTGATATTCCAACAGATATGAGTATTTAGCATAGTTAGTACCAGTTATTTGATTATACACCATCGTTTCAAGTTTTCTGAGAACTGATTTAATTTCAACACATACTGCTTTATGATCCAGGTTAGGAATATCATGCAAAGTGATATTAAAACCAAATCGATTCGTCTTAAGATCTGAAAGAACATGATCTAACAGAGTCGCTGAGTTTAATGTAATTCTAGTAGCTTCATTCATGTTATTTATGTTAACAGAGTTAACATCTAGCATATCCATATACATTCTGCTTGCGTCCGTTTCAGAGAGCAAATCGATGTTAGTATCACCAACCACAATTATATTTTTGTACTTATTGAACAGCTGATCTAGATGTTCTATAAATGCCTTATTGTTTTCAGAACTTAAATTCTAATAAGGCATTTTTTAAATATAAAGTGCTCCTGCAATTACAACTACGTTAAAAAATATTTCATTTAGAATTTTCATAAAAGTTGTGTGAAAAAAAAAGATAGAAATATTATCTTGGAATTTACATTTTCCTTTATATATTATTTTAATTCGTATATATATTTTTTTTTATTTATATATTTTATACATACGTAGACATATACATACATATTCATTTATAAAATGAATTTAAATATCCTTTCGCAAGAGATAAGCAAAAAAGAAAAACAAAAAAAAAAAAACTAAAATGAACGAAAGGAACTGCAAATTAATATTTTCATCTTTATAATACAATTTTAATTCCATTTGTTGGTATGAGAATATTCAAATGAATATATTTAAATTTATTATGGTTTCTTTGGGTATGTAAATTTATATAATATATATATATTTATATACACTTGGTATTTTATATGTTATATATATATGTTTATTAATATTTTTATATTTAAAGTTAAACTTTTCTGATAGTTTCAGTCATCGGTAGTAACTGTTTTAATTAAAATTTGTTTAAAAAAAAATAAAAAATAAAATAAACGAACATATAAATTTTAAGATTCTATCTCCGATATTTTAAAACTGTTATTGTCTTTTTTATGTATGTATTTGTAAACTAGAAATAATAATAATAACAATAATAATAAAATTCATTATATAGTAAAATGTTTTAAGGCTTATAAACAAAGTGTTTTTGTAAAGATAGAAAAAGAATAAGCTTAGGATATTTTAGCTTTAGAATATTATATAGTCTTAAAAATATTGAAACAGGTGCAAACATGAATAAAGTTTTCCTTTTTTTTTTGCAATTTTATTTATAATTCATTTCATTTTGACTAGAGATATACTCTACAGGTCAGTATTAGACTTTTGTTTCTTTTATTTTTGTATATATAACTTTACTAATACTATTACATTATAATGTTAGAGATGGAAATGTACACAATATACATCAAAAAATTTGAATTGCTAATCTTAAAGGGTTGTAATCCTTATTGTGTATCCATATATATACTTACAGTTTGCATTCGACTGGCTTGTCCTCAAAGGATTAAAAATTTTTTGACTTAAGGATTCTTTAATAAAATTTAGTTTTATGATTTTGTAAGTACAAATTTTCTAATATTTTAAATATATTTTTTCTATTTCAAAGATGCAAATTATGCAAAAACCAATTTTTTTTTTGAAATTGAAAAAATGTATCTCGAAATTCGAAATTTTAAAAACTTTGAAAATTTGAAATAAAAGCCTCTGGATAATATTTCATAATTTGCATAACTTTAAGATGAGACTCTTAATACAAATCAACAGTTTTGAGGTAAAAGGGTATAAAAAATTCGAAATTGAAAAGTTGTATCCCGAAATTCGAAATTTTAAAAATTTTGAAAATTTGAAATAAAATATTATTATGTAAATAAAAATATAAATATGTATTAGTAGTATTTATCAATTAAAAGTCAAGGAATTCTTTTAAATTTTATACTTTAATAGCTGATCTTTCAGCAACTTTTAATTGAATTTAAAATTAATTTTATATTTAATGATAAATGATATTAGTGTGACTTAAAACCCTAATTTTGAAAAATTTTTATAGATTAAAATTTGAAAATTCGAGAGTTGTAAATAAAAATTGGCAACCAGATGCAATTTACCCAAAATATAGTGCATGTTACATGTCCCTTGTAAATATGGTTGCATGTCCCTTGTAAATATGTTTATCTAATACTAAAACTAGATTACAATCACGATTTCATTCGAAGAAAAATATCTACATTAGACCAGCTATGACTTAAACCAAAAATAGCTGCAAGGGAGTCAATTTCATTATACACAACATCCAAGAGACGTGGTGAATAAATTAAATGTCTAGTGATTCGATATTTTTTCAAACTAAAAAAAAGGAGAGCGAAACCCGCCTGCTAGAATATTAATTTACGCACTATTCGCTATATAATGTTATAATAAATTTATTGATATTCGAAATACATATATATAATATTGAGTTTCAATAATTATCAGTACAATATGGCTTATCAGAAGCCTTGTTGTTTTTAAGAACAATATTAAAAGGTATCGAAAAACAAGAAAGTAAAAAGTATTGAAAATTCCAAGAAATCTTATAGCAAATATTTAAATTACAATTAAAGTGAGAATATTATTTTCATTTTATTATCTTGTAGAATTTGATGTGTTTTCACAAGGACGATATACTTGTAGATTTCCTCAAAAAATAATATATAAAGTTCCAGTTAATTTTATTTTCTTTGAAACTTTATACATGTTTTCGAATTCAATATTTAAATTATAAATTTTCTCAGTCGGTCTTTTATCCTACATTTATTTCTTAAATCGATTTTGATCCTTTTTGGTTTTTCCCCGTAATCAAAAAAGGAATTTAAAAAAAGAATACTTTCAGATTCTTGATAATAAGATTTTAAAATAAAAAATCTTAAATTCATAGCGAACAAAAAGTGTAAAGGTAATAAGATACGTCTTGAATAGCTTTATTCTATAAAGAATCACTTACTAGAACTCCCAGCCGGGTTTTGCGATTAAATTTATAAATATCATAGAAAGAAACCCAATTCTTTCTTACGTTCATTACTTATATTACAAAATTTCGTACTGAATGCACAGGGAAAATTAATATTTAAAATTATAAAACAATTTTCAAGGGCACTTCAGTTAGTTTTAATCCTGGTAAATACATCAAAATTCTAAGTAGCATTAATCTGTAATCAAGTTTTCTTTCATGATCATTACTTTTCTTGTTGCCAGTTATAGTAAATCTACCCATTAGCATAAAATCGTGCTTCCCTTTAGGGGTCTAATGTGAGTCCAATAATAAAGTTTTAAACAATATTTCAACAAACTGCAAAATTTGTTTTTCTACTAGTATTTTAAGTTAAATAATTGGATATTCTTCCGCAGAGGGACTGTGAGCTATCAAGATTACGTCATCAAATAACGGTACTTTATATCTCAAAGTTTCCGAATAAATAAATTATTAGTGGCGATGCCGCCATCTAATGGTCCAGAAATGTATTACAAAATTTTCCTAACATGTATTATTTTTATTAAACCGTTATACTTGAGACAGTAAGACTGGAACAACTTGAAGATATAAAGTACCGTTATTTGGTGACGTCATCTTGATAGCTCACAACATCTCTGCGGAACTATATCCAAATAATATTATCAAGCCCCAATGACATATACTTATCCTCTAACATATTATTAAGAAATACTCAGCTTCTAATTTCGAAATATAATTAAAAAACTTTATTAAAATTTATTATTGTGAATACTTTTAATTATTTTTAAACTTTTATTAAATTACTGTATACTATTTTTAACTAATTCACAATATATTTCTATTTTTTTTTTTCTTTCATGTTCATCGTTTGTTTTCATTAACAATGGCTTGTTGCAATTCAACATAACAAACAAAATAAACAACAACAAAAATATAACGGTACTCAAAAATAATAACAATATCATGACAATTAATTGCTGCAATAAACAATCTATAAACTACAATATTTTAAAACAATATTTAATATTTAAAAAAATTTTTTATACAACGGTATAAAAAATATTTTCACAAAAAAAAAAAAAAAACAACAATTAAATATATGTATTTATATATTTTATATATATATAAATTATTCTATCATCCTACACAACAATAAAATTATAAATGGTATAAATAATAAATTATAATTTAACCAAATACAGATTCAGCCAGTGTTGTGGTTCATGTTATAAATGGAGAACAACCAGCCGCAATGCAGCATGGTAATAGTAGTGCTAACAGTATTCTATTCTCATTACATTCATCTACAAGAACATCTAGAGCTACAAGCCATTTACAAAATTTTATAGAAAGACTGAAATCATATTGGTCTTTGTTAAATATTTTGTTATTAATTGCCACAACAAGTTCAATTAGATGATCACAAAATTTTTTAGTTTAATTTGTTTTCTTTTTTTTTTTTTTATTTTATATTAGTTTTTTTTTTTTTTGCAATTTTTTAGCTGTTTTTTATATTTTGTTTATTACTTTGTTTTTTTTTTTTTGTATTATGTTCTTATATAAAATTTATAATTAAATTTTTAATTAAAATTGAAAATAATAGAAAAAAATAAAAATAATGAAAAAAATTAAAACAATAAATAAGTATTATAATATTTAATATTAAAAAAAAATAAAAATAAAATAAAATAAAATGTGTATAGATAAGAATTAAAAAAAAAAAAAAATTATAATAAAGAAATTAATAGTAATTTTATGTATAAAATACAGAATAAGTTATAAATTAATATAATAGAATAAATAAAAAAAATAATAGAATAAAAGTATATAAAAAATTTATTTAAAAAAAAAAAAAAAAGAAAATGTAAAATTAAACTAAAAAACATAAAATATAAATTGCTATAAATTGTAATTTAATTTTTTTTTTTTTTTTGAATAGAATAATTAAATTATAATTTATTCAATTATAATTTGAATAATAGAATTAAAAAATAAAAGAAATAAAATAAAGAATAATAATAAAAATAAAAAAAATGCTTTTGAATTTCTATTGTATTTAATAAATAAATTTCTTCCCTTACGAAAAAAGACCCTCTAGAAATAAATCTTTTGAATGATTTACGAGAAGTATGAGGACCTACTCATTGAAGTACTATTCTTATTTTTTTTTTAAAATAAAAAATGCTGTTATTTTCTTGTTGAGTGATTTTTGATAAGTTGTAAAGCTAGATTTAATACAGAGATTTGCTAACATTAAGAATTTAAGTAAGATCATTTACTTATCGGTGCGTCTCAGATACATTAAGTTGTCTGAGTTAAATTGATTGAGTTGTCTGAATTTAGGTTAAATCACTGAGCAGTCATATAGACTGTACCAGAGACGAACCAAATTCTAATTTTGATTATTAATTTAAATTATCCAGCCGATGGAGCAGTGGTTGTGGTGCCCGCCTTTCATGCGAAAGGTCACAAGTTCAATTCTTGGCTGGGTAAACTCAATAAATAGTATATAACAATATAAAATTATAAAAAAAAAAAACAAAACTTATAATTAAATATCTAAAAGTCTAAAAATAGAAAAATAATATTTAATAAAAAAATAAAATATAAATATATATTATGCAAAACTCAGTTTTTGCAAAATTTTTGGCTACACATATCTTCTATACGGACAAAACTAGGGTATTGAAATTTTGGGAGTAGTTAGATCCTTAGAAATAAGTAGAAGTCGGTTAACAATTTTTTTTTGTCACGTCCCCTGTTTTGCAGCTATAAGGGCCCGAAAATTGAAATTTTGCTATTTTTAAACACCTGTAACTTGAATACCTGTTCAAATTTTTTTTTTGTGATTTACAAAATTGAAAGCTCTTTAAATATATTTCAACATGTGTCAAAGGTTTTTCTTAATTTTGAAGGGTGACGAATCTACAGCCCCCGCAAATTCCAAAAAATTCTTATATTTAAATTGGTATAAAAAGAGTTCTGTTAGCTATATTATCAATCTAAAAAAGACGTAAGAGAGCTGCTTTCTTAGGCTTTACAAAAATACATCACTAAAATGTACAGGGTTGCCATACGGTACTAAAATTTACCATTATGCAAAACTCAATTTTTGCAAAATTTTTGGCCCAACATATCTTCTATACGGGCCAAGCTAGGGTCTTGAAATTTTGGGAGAAGTTAGAACTTCAGAAATTAGTAGGAGTCGGTTAACAAAATTTTTTTGTCACGTTCCCTGTTTAGCAGCTATAAAGGCTCGAAAATTGAAATTTTGCTATTTTTAAACACCTGTAACTTGAATACCTGTTCAAATTTTGTTTTGTTAATATACAAAATTTTAAGGTCCAACATTATACTTTAACATATGTTAAAATATTTTCTTAAATTTAAAAACGCGGTTCTTTAAATTGAAGAAAGTTTCTGTCAGTTTTAACCATTTTTGCTTATATAGTAAAATTCTAAATAAAATTCCAAATTTTAGTAGAATTCACAATTTAATTCCTTGAAGCTAAAAAAGTTGTGGGATGGGGAGTGGTGGGGATTAGAACCTTGAGAAATTGGGCAACCTGCCCCATAGAGGAGCTATTAGGGCTTAAAAATTTTAAAAAATACGGTTTTTATAAGTAAGTAGTAACTTAGTCATCAACGTATATATTTCCTAAATTAAACGATAACATTGAAGCTTCAACATTCTATTCCGATAAAATACTCAGTATGAAACACTATATTATTTCGAAAATGTGCTTTTTTAAAAACCCTTGGTTTTTTTCATCACTTGTTTAATTAAATTATCAAACGAAACCAATATATTTTAGTACTGCATTCTATCTTATTTAATTTTAGAATAATTTTCTATATGTTTAAATAAAAAATTTTCCTATTATGAATTATTTTCTGTACAATTTTATATTCCCATTCCCATACTCTTCATTAGTACCTTATTTCTTAAAATTAAAAAATATTTTATCGAATCAATTTAAAAGTGTGACTGTAAAACTTCCTGGTTACTTGTATACCACAATCATTTTTGAAAATTTAAACTTCTTCTAATTGAATAATAAATAGTTCTTCTAACACTGCAAAATATCAATAGTAAAACAATATTGAACACAATTTCAAACATTTAAAACATCATAAAATGGTCAAAATACCTATATTTTATCCTTCATAATAAACCACAAAAATTTATAACAAAATATACAAACTAATACATCTTGTCGTTTAGGTATTTATTGATTTTTTTACCCATTATCATCATCCAAAAATGTTGTCATATTCCAAAAATATCAAATTGGTGCTGACATATTATGAAAATTCATACAGAATAATTATGAGAAAATTCAAAAATTCCATCAGACAACCAAAATTTACCTATCAATTTAATTTTCAATTTTCTAAACTGAGGAAAATTGATTCAAAAATTTTGTTGTCACATCAAATCAGGAACACCAACAATTATTTTATTAATCTATAATGTCAACATTGTATAAAATAGACAAAACCAAAGGTTTAGGTTTTTCCTTAACTTAGGAAAAGTCAATAAGTGAATATTTCAATATTATGGTAATGTTATTTAAATTATTTGGATTAACAACCAAGGAAATTATAAGTGTAGTTGTTGTTGCAGTTCATTTTAATACTTTAATATTATGTACTTAGAGTCTAGGAATAACATGTGTTGTTGAGAAGATATTAAAGACTACATACTATGGTTGCATAAATTTAAATATATAAATATTTCTATACTACTCATATGTACACTTTTAGAGTACTTGTATTTGAAAGAGAAGAAAATATTTTAAACTTAATTCTTGAATATTGACCATTACCACAAAACTAGAATTTTCTTGAATTTTAATTTTACAAGTTTAACTTTTGCATTAAAAAATTAATCTATAGAAAAGACATTTGAATTACATGATAGTAATAAAGTTAAATTAAATAATATAGTTTTGAAATTTTAGTTTAAATTATTTATGAATATGCACTTAAATAATATATTAATTAAATCTGAACTTACAAAAGTTGGAGTAGTCTCTAAAATTCTAATCCATTTTATTAAAATTAAAGTAATTAAACTTTTATTCCTTTAGAATTATATATATATATTTAGAACCATTGAATGGAAACTTCGCTCTTTCATAATTACGTTGGGATTTACAGGTTTAACGTAGAAAATGGGGTGTACATTATTCCTCATCCATTAGGAAACAATACGTCACCAAGCTTTGTTTTGCTTTATCTTATTAAGATACTATTTAAAACCTGGGCCCTATTGCACCAACCACTTATCACTAATGAAATAATCAAATTATCAAAGTTTTTGTTGCACCAACACCATATTTGACAACAAACATATGAAGTTCGATTAGGAAAAACCACTCACTTATCAAAAAAATTATTATTCCGTTAGTGATTAGCGCTCGTGTAATAGGAACACTATTGTATAAATACTTATATCATAAATCGAATAATAGTATTTTTTACTAATCAAACTATGATTAATGATAAATTGTTGGTGCTATAGGGCTCTGCTTTAAATCATACTTGGAACATCATATATTATATAGTAAGAATTTATTTTATTATTGAAAAACTTGGTGCAGGTAGAGGATATCACAGAAAAAGTAAAAGTACATGTACCAGACTAACTATGATTAAATAAAAATAAAATTTAAAATAAATTTTTTAATACTGTTTTAAAGCTTTCATTTAATTATTTAGTAAAAAATCAAAAAACAAATTAAAAATGTAAATTATAAAATTACAAAATAATGTAATTTAATATTAGTTTAACTAACATAAAATAACTAATTTACAGTATTAAATTTTAAATAATTATATTATAAATTTATACGTTTAAATAAAAAAATATGTTGTATCTACCACAGAATTAACCTCTATTACACCAAAATCATATTTTAAAATTTCATTCAAAGAAATTTTTTTTTTACAAACGCATAATAATCAACATACTATTTTTATTATGTAAAGCTTTATTCTAGGGTGCGTTTATATTTTAGCTGCGATAAGTGTTAAGAAGGTAGATAAGAGCATAGCTTAGAAAAATATTTTCATGTACATAATTTTCTACGTTTTGCCTTTATCGATGCTCTTATCACCTACCGTAGCTGGAATATAAATGAACTCTAACGCATATTTACATTTTTGAAAGATTCTAATATACACGCACAAAAACTTTATTATCTGTCACTCTGACCTTCACTGTTCTGACAGACAGACACACAGTCATGCATTATAAAAAACACAATTTCTGGATTTTTACGCACTGGAATAATGCATATATACAAAAATCTCAGATACCAATTTTTAATGCAAAAATAATACCTATATTTGATATATTATAGCGTTGGTATAAAACTTACATAAATTCATTATTAAAAAATCAAATATATTTTATTTTTATTCCGACTTTTGATTTACGCGCTCTATTTAATATTTGTTACAAATATTTTGTGCCAATTTTTATAAGATTTTTTAATTAATCCATTTATTTAATTATTTTTTTTTTAATTTTTGTATTATTACATAACATTATTTAATAATAATGTAATACAGAATTATATACACATTGTTCAATATTAATACATATTTATTATAATAATTTATTATTTTTACACAAAAAATTAAATTATAAATTAAAAATATAGAAAAAAAATTTTAAAATTTTAAAACGCATATTTTTTTAATAAAATTAAATAAATTTAATTTTAAATAAAAGTAGCAATATTTTCAATTCATTACAGTTCTTTTCGTTTTGAACTGCACAATTTACAATCAGAATAAAAACTTCTTGAAAATTTTATTGAACGGAATATGTTCAGAATAAGTGGACGGATATTAGGTCAAGTCAAAAACTAACAAGGCAGCGTATAATTATAAGTTTAATTTTTGCAGGATACCTGTCAAAATATACTTCGTCTTAAAAGTTGAACATCAAAGATTATTTTGAAAGGAATTTTAAGACTCTTGATTTTATATTAAGTATGTAATATATAAATAGGTTCAACTCATTTCACAAATAAATTTGTATTTCTATTTTTTTTTGCAAAAGCTATTCAAAATAAAAATAAATTTTCTGAATACGTCCTTAAAATATTCATTCAAATATAATACAAAAATAAAATAAAATAAAAAAATCTTTTTTTCAATATATAATCTTATTAAAGTAGTACTAGCCCCCTAAAATGCAGAAAATAAAAAATTGAAGGTAGATCTTGGGAATTTGTTACTGTGTTAATATAAAAGTAAATTGCTGGTATAAGAAACAGTACTTTTAATGTTTCAAAACTTTTAAGCTTAAAATGTTGAAAATTTTCATTAACCAAAAATTGCTGGCAGATCTTTTGCATTTAAAAGTGTTTTAATATAAAAGTAAATTTCTAAAATGAAAGACAGTTCTTCTTTTTGTTAAAATTAATAAAGCAATTTACTTTTTAAAATGATTTTGTCACTAACTGACAGAATGAAAAATAAAGCCATAGAGACAGGCAAGTTCAATTAAAAGTATTTACTAATTACTCTAATTCGAAATATTAATGTCATTAATAAAAACTATTCACTTAAATATCTTACTTATTATCTATAATATATATGCATATACATATATTCCATATTAATACAAAATCATTTCACAACCGTTACATTTTTATTACGCAGATTATGCTTCAAAGTATAAAGTAAACAAAAACAAATGACTGATAAATTTTTTGTGTTGCATTTTTAAAATTTGAAGATGAATAAGTTAGGGTTCAAATTCGCTTCATGGTGAAATTTTTTTTTTTAATTTTAATATAAATTTTTTTTTAATTTAAGTACACCTACTTGTATAAATTTTAAATTAATGAACCAAAAATGTACGGACTGACATAAAAAAAAAACCCTAAAAATTTTTTATATGAAACTGATCGTCTACATATTATGTAATTATTTGGTCTATGTTTTTATATTATCAAAGTGAAGTATTTTAGTTCTTAAACTATACAAATAAATTAATTTTATTTGTAATTTTTTTTATTATTTCTGTTGAATTTAAAAAAAAAACAAAAAAATGTTTATCTTTGAAGGAGGATCGAACTCAGGCCTATTTACACCGTCAGTCACTTTGCTAACCACTGAACCATACAATTCTTAAACTTTCTGGTCAGATTTCTAATATAAATGTATCACTAACTGGCAGAATGAAAAATAAAGCCATAGACACAGGCAAGTTCAATTAAAAGTATATAATTAGACCTATTATATCTTAATATAAATTTAATTTCCTTTCTAACAATTTAATCAGATAATTAAATTATAAATAATTAAATACATTTCATTATTTTAATACATAAATATACAATAATATTGATAAAAATAACGTTTTGCGTAAAAGAAACATTTGAAAATAACGAACAAAACGGAAATAACCTTTTATTTCATTTATTGCATACTTTTAGGATGATTTTTATTTTTTTTATTTTTAATAAATTTTTTCAAATGAAAACTTTCAAATCTTCTGAACATTATTTTCTTTTGCGCAATTCTTTTCTTGTTTTTTTTTGTTATATATTATATATATATATATATATACCAGATATATTTTAAATATTTGTACTATTGTTTATTTTTATATAATAAATGTTTAATTATAACTTTTATTAAATTTAATTTATATCCAAAAGACAAAAACAAAGCCAATATTATGGAAAAAAAAAAAACGTTATTGGCATGTTTTCATTAACCTAAATATACGACAGAAAAACTTAATAATAATCGAATGGTGTTGAAAAAATTAAAAACTAAAATAAAATAATTCTATTTAATTTTTTTTATTTTTTTATAAATTATGTGTTAACATATGGTATTTATAATATAAATGGTTTTAATTGACAAATGACACGATATTAATAGCTATTTTTTTTTTTTTTATTAATTTAGACTCTAGAGTATGAAAAAATGTTTATTATATATATAAATTTAAATATATATATATATATATATAATATATATATATAAATATATGTATGCAATAAAATGCTTAATATGAGTGCAAATATTCATGTTATTTAAAAATAAAAAATAGAATTTTATTGCTTTTTGACACAATATAAAAAAAAAATTCCTATGAATTGCAGACTCCTTTTTTTTTATTGCAAGAGTGAGTCAGTGAGTATACAGTTTGGATTATACCACACCTTCAAAAGAAATGAAATGATTTGACATTGTGATTATTTTGTATGATAGCTAGTTTATTTCATTAGAATAATGACATTATTATAGTGAATGCAAAATGTGAGTACTATAATGGCATAGTTGATTAATTGAAAAGTGTAGGAATTTTTTAAAAGTTTAAAAAATTGAATACTGTTTCAAGGATATTTATACGTTATTCCATTGCATTTTAAAATAAACCTTGAATATATTTTTATATCCTAGTATAATTTAAATTTATAATTTAAAATAATTTCAAAATTAGTAAAATTTTAAAGTCATTACTTATTTTTAAGGATAATGACTTTCAGCTTTGCTTTTATCACTAATCATTGCAGCCTTAATAATGCGGCCTGTATGTATAAGTGTTAATTTCTTTTAAATATTATTAGAAAATTATTTAATACTATATACTATAATATTACTATAGTATTATTTATTTCTACAGTTTTTTATATATTTCAAAATCTTTAAAACCGCTTTGTTTTAAAATTGTCTATTACAATTAAGAGATTAATTTTATATTCAATTGTTTTTTAATTACTTAAATTTAAGATTTTATAATAAAAATTCAAGAAAATTAGAAAATGTTACAAAGCTGTACAATGTATTCGTCGTATGACTCGTTTCACTCATATTCATTTCATTATATGACAGTCTTTTTTCGTATATTTAAGAATATAAGGTTTCCATAAAGTCATGCCATCTTACAATCTTTGGGGATCTTGATTTGACTCTGCCAATATTTTCCTTCTCTTTGTATTTATTTTTCTATCGTTCTTCTGCAAATTTTTTTGAGTGTGTCCATATTTTTTTCCCCGGAGGTTCCAATCTAATGCCTGTTTGGCAATATTTTCTATTTTGAGTATGTATTCTTTCCATCTGTGTTTCTGTTTTATTATTTGTTTTTCTCCGTGTTCGAGATATTTTCCATATAATGCAAAGATATTTGTTGATGAAAATCGTCTCTGTTCAGCAACCATCTCCGTTCATCAGCCAGGTTTCACTGTCAAGTAGGAGACTTGATTTTACGAAGGGTTCGAATATTTTGTATATCCTAGGCATAGTCTTGCAAAATCTGTTCCAGGGAGACTTCGCAGTTTTGTTAAATTTTGCTTCATTTTTCACTATTTTGTTTCCCAGGTAATTGAAGTTTTCCTCATCCTCTATTGGAGTCGCCAATTGCGATGCCATTTCTGTAAAAAGAATTTTTTCTGTCCACTTTTGTTTTACTCTTATTTATTTGGAGCCTCCACTTCTCCTGCATTTTTTTCTTTTAGGATCTGACGAGTGTGTGCATGTAGGCATAAACTATCTGCATAGTCCATGTCTTACAGCTTGTTTGTAAGCTGCCAAAGTTTTCACGGTCACCTTTAATAAAATAAATTTTTTTAATATTTCCTTTTGTATAAATATAAAAATCAAAAATTTTTTAATTTAAAATTATTTTCCGGAAATTTTCTTCTTAGTGAAAATATAATATGAATTCAACTGATCTCTCAAATTTTTAAATATTTATTTCCAAGTATGTAAGAGTAATTACATGCATTAAAGTAAATAAAAGTTTAATATTTTGTAATACCATTTTAAAAAATAAATATTGAATGTTTTTTTTTTTTTTAAACTGCATAACATGTTAACACAATATTGATAAAGATTTATTTATTTTTATTTTTTTATTTAATTTTAAGTTTTATTAAAAAAACAATTTACAAATTTAATATTAAAATATATTCTATATACGTATCGTATCGTTAAGTACTTTCAATATTCAATCAAAATTTTTTTTAAAAAAAAATTAAACCAAAAATGTTAATATAATGCAAATATTTATCGAATTAATATTCAAAAAATAATAAAAAATTTAAACTTAAAAATAAAGTAACTGTTAATAAAATCTCATCAGTAAATAATATTGAATATATATATACAAGCCTACTGGTCAATTTAAGATTCATTCTTATGAACAATAACATTTCGATGAACCATAAACAAATATTTTACATTACAGAAATTAAATATTTATTTTAAAATTTTATTTGATAATATATTTTAATCAGTCTTTTAAAGATCTCTTGCTTGAATCGCATATGGCTTTGCTGTCAGATCAATTTTAATCTTATATAATACTTCCATAACAGCTGTACAACTGTACGAAATTTATTCAACTTTAAAGTCATTGGAAATGTTTAGCATAAAGCTGAAGCTAGGTCTCAAAGTTTTTTCAAACATTTTAGACGAGCTTAAACCCTAATTTTTCTTTATTATACCTAATTTTTATTTATATTACTTTCATTCATAAGCGGGGCCTCGGTACTGTAGAGGGTAAGCATTTAGCTTATTAACCGAAGGTTCCGTGATCGATTCCTGGTCAGGTCATACGATATTTAATTAAAAAAATTATTGAAAAATAATTTTTCTTTACAAATCCCCATGGTGACCAAATATAATATAAATATACAAATATATAATATAAGCAAATTAGTTAATATGGAAGTTATAAATAAATTGGTAGTATTTAATTTAACAAGTCCAAATGCCAAATAGGCAAAGAATTATAAAATTATCAGGCCATATTTACTATTGTCTTTGTACTAATTATGAATAAATAAATCATAAGGAACGCACTTAAAACTGAAAAAGGAAGGAAGCAATAAAGCAAAACAACAGATTTTATGTATGGTAACCATGACGACAATTTAAAATTCTGATGGATCTAAATGAAAATAAATAGACAATGTATATTTCCACATTATTTAAAAACTGAAAGCTGTTGCTATAACCGAACCTTTTCCTAGAAGCCGGAAGATGGCGCCAAAATTTCTTATGTATTTTTCAAATTTATTACAAGGTTTGGTATTGCGACGAAAGTATCCACTCTGCCCAACCTTTTTTTTGATGTTCATTTATAATGAATTAACCAAGTTCAAAAATTAATAAGTCATAATATAAAACGAAGCCCTTTGTTCGAAGACTGACATCTAGAATATGACTTTAAAATATAATAACGATTTTTATTTTACCAGTTGATTTGATAATTTTAAAAAGTATTTGGAATTTGATCATAATTATCTGTCGGAAACTACTTTTCGCTATTCATAATTTAAAAAAATTAAAAAACTCGTCGGCACCTTCTTCCTAGTTAACTACCAAATAATATTTTCTGAAACTAGACTATAAATAATTTAAATATTTTCTCCAAATAAGTATAGGAAACTCAAATTCTTTAGTACTATAACAAATCCCATGCCATTGTAATAATTATACATAATATAACTGCTTTATAGTAAACTTCATTCACCTTGAAATATTCAATTTAAATTAATATTTTTTTTCAATCTTAAAAATAAACCGTTTAATGAATTTTTTATTTTGATTATTCTTTGACCGAAATTTTCTGTTTTTTTAATCTTTACTCAATAATTTTCCGATAAAATAAATTATTTTTATTGAACTTATCTCCATTTTTTTTTTTCAATTCCAGCTTTTTCAAACGTTGATGAAAAAAAAAACAAATTTACAGTTAAGAAGATTTTAATTTATTGTTGAAAAAAAATATCCTATAAGTTAAAAATTAAAATAATTAAAATTGAGAATAAAAGGAATTTTTATAAATTCGAAATTTAAATTTTACAGTTAAAAGGGCTTTAGTGTTTTTATTTTTTTTAAATTCTTAAAGTTCACTTGAATTAAAAATAAATATTTATTATTATTAATTTAAAAAGAGTAGTAATAATTGCAATTGAAATAGACTTTAAAATAGATTGTGTCATAAGTTGTTTAAGGGGTTAATCTTTTTTCGAATGGCATGAAAAGCTTCGAAACCCATCTATTGGAGCTGTGCTTTCCTTTTGGTAGTGTCCCACTTTAACACACCAAAACCACAAACCCCTTTGCAACCAAACTTTAGGATTAGACATCTTGATCAAATGTACAGCTTGATTCCGAGGATAAGGATGTGAAAGGATTTTGGGATTATGGCATATTTATTCAAAACAATTAATTCAAGGAAATAGTATTAAATGCAATAAAATGTTCAGAATATTTACTTTCCAAATGCAGATAAGTACTTAATTCCAGCTCCTATTAATATTATTATTTTAAGTAAAATTAAAACTTTTATTTTTAAAAGATTATTTCTCAAAATTCTAACAGCATACATTCCTATATATATGAAAGCCTGTATATTAAAAAAGTACTTATTTAAAAATCTATAAAACCATAAAAAATATTAATAAGAAGGAAAACTATAAAAAGAACTCATTAGTGTACGTTGTAGGTTTACTCATTAAGTGGTTCAAATAACTCTAAATTACCTTCACTATCGGTTTGTATCTTTGCTATATTAATTTTAAAAAACTAAAGCCACTAATCCAATGCATTTGTTTCAAGCAAATATTTATATATGAATATTTGCTTGGAAATTGTTTTAATCGAGTTTCAAAGAAGTTGCAGGTTTTTATATGGTAATCACTTTTTAGCTAATTAAAAATTACATTTTTTCATATTAAAATAACTTAATAACTCTCATTGTTAAAATATTTGACGCAATAAGCTGTAACTGAGTTTAAAACTTCTGAAATAAACGGGTTGGTGACTAAATCTACAAAAAACATAATCCATAATGACTTTTGCCGGAAAAAAAAAAATCCAAAAGAGCTACCAGACTGAATAAAAAAAATGATTTTGCCATTTTGCAGTTTATTCTCGAAAAAAGCCAAAATTTTACTTTTAATGGCAATACATTTCTTTTAATACAGTTTGGAATCTTGTAACAATTTGAAATTTTAATTTATGGATTTTTAATTATTCACCAATCCGAAATTAGCATTATTAAAAATACTGTTAAAGTATTAAAACTTGAATTAAAAAATTCTGCTGTTGAATCAGATAGTCTGATTTAAAAATATTGTTTGTATTGATTTTAAGGCTCAGCATCAATTTATTTTACGAAATAATACTAGGAGGGACGATGTAAGATTCCTGTAAGGAAAAAATTAAACTTAGCTAAATAAATGTATAATATAGATTTTAGAACATTAATAAGCTTGTTATATCCGTATGACTATATAGTCCAAGGGTATAATAAATTTGCCATTACTTCTAATTTTATATGAGCATTACTCTATACCTATGGAAGCTGCGTGTCTGAAATTTTGCAAAAAATAATTTAGTGTAATGGCCAAAGTTACTGCAAAAGGTCTACTGCTGAGGGTTCGAGTAGCTGCCATACAACTCCTTCTTTTATATGAGCATTACTCTACACCTAATAAAGCTGAATGTTTTGCCAAAAGTAATTAACCGGATGATATAATGTATATGTTACGGTCATACTGGTATCCCAGAGTTGACACAGTCTACTCTTCTACACTCTTCCTCGTTTTTTAATAAGAACTTCCAAACATATCACATTTCTTTAACTATTTATTTTAAATTTTTAACAAACTTGTTTTTTAATTTTAAACAAATTTAAAATTACAAAATAAATACTTTAAGATATTTTAAGTTAAATGTTTTTGAATATATTTAAAATTCAAAAATTGACCCTCATTTAATTTTACAAAAACAATAAATAAAATATAAATTTAATTTATTAGCACATGTATTTAAACATTATTACATGTTAATAGCATCTATTTTTTCGAAATAAAAAATTTAAAAGTAATTTAATAAATTTCGAATTTCGAATTAAAAAAAAAATTTCGAAAAAAAAAGTCAAATTACAGTGTTTCGTTCATTCACCACTTTAAGGTATAAAATTAATATCTGAGATAAAAATCTTTTTAAGAAAATTATAATTCATATATAATTTGACGGACAGCTGGAATATTCTATAATTGTTATCTTTTAAGTATTAGTAATCTCTTTTTTAATTGTGATTTTTTTGTATTTTTAACAATTCATTAAAAATTTAAATGCTCTTGTTATGCTCTACTTATTTTTTTATACAAAAGAGAAAAACAACAAAAATAGTAAAAAACCATTTCCTGCAATAAATATATATACATAAATAAATATGTAATATTATGTATGCATATTTGTAAATGTATAAAATTATATATTATAATAAAAACCATACGGAAAAAGGTGATTTTTAATTATGGATTAAAAGAACAGAGAAAAAAAAATTAATTGTTATTGTATTGTTATTTTTTTTTAATTAAATTGCTAATGGATGTATCTTACAGTTATTTTTCACCCGCTCGACTTTATTTAAGTAAATCCCAATATAAAAATATGTACAAATTTTTATAATAATACACAGTATAAAATACTCTTAAAAGTATATAATACTGTTACATTACGCTTTTTTTCATATATCCTGTAAAATACAAAAAAAAAAAAAAAAATTTTACAAATAATAGCGAATAAAAACAGGTAAATATTTAATTGTAATTATCAAAGATAATTTGCAATTACTTTCGTCCCTGAAAATTTGAGTAAAAAAGTAAAAGAGCAAAAATAAAAATAAATAATAATTATAAGAGAATTTTTTTCAATTTTTAATAATATAATTTAATATATGCATGTGTATGCGTGTTTGAACTCTTTCATTTATGTATTTGTATATTATATTCTTAATTATATTTTCTTCTTTATAAAATAAAAAAATGCGAAATATATTCAAAGGTCATATAATTACCAGAAGTATAGTTATGTATGTATGTGTGCGATTATGGCAAAATTAAAAAGCGCAAAAATTAAGTGAGTGTTTACAGTTAAATAAACGTTCAACATTAATGTAAATTGTAGAGTTGAATAGTATTGTAATAGGGAAAAGAAATCTAATTTAATGTAATTTATGTTTATGAATTTTAAAAGTCTGAAGGTTTTGTAATTTGTTTAATACAGACTGGAAACTATGTATGTATGTTTTTATTGACCAGTGGAATTAAAAAGTCAAGACTTATGACAGTTGCTTCTATAACAATCGATAGATTTTAAATTCGTTCAATAATGAAAGGAAGAATTCTAAATATTTTAATACCTAATAAAAGTTTGATTTAATGAAATTTCGAATTAATAAAATTTTTAGTTTTCTGTAATGATGATCTGGTGCCTATATTTCATAATTATTACAAGTTAACAAGTGTAGAAATTTTTTATAAAAATTTTGAATTTGATGTATTTTTGATTTCCATGTAGCATTTTTTTTTAAGCGTTCAACTGTTAGGCCAATAAGACTGTTTATAACATAGGTATATGTTGGAACAAGAGGTCATATTATTATCTTCGTGTTATTAGAATTGATCTTAATGAATTCAACGTTCACTTTAAAACGTCTTAGATTTTCAATAGATACCATTCTATTTTTGTTTATATTGTAAAATATTGTATTTCAGTTTTATGGTATTTCTGTATCTGTGAGTTATATTATTCAATTAATTTATTTGTTTATATTTTGTATTTGTTTATACTGTTATATTAATATATTTTTTATTAGAGATATATAATTATTAATTATTGATTAAGCCATTAATTTGAACCCAATAGCAAATGGTAGCTGAGTCAAGTCGAAAACCAGAAAAGTTGTTTTCCCTATCAATGGGATTCGACCTGGTCATTTCACATGAAAGATCGGCACTTTGCCACTGTGCCACTCTGCCGTTAAAAGCTTAGTTAATTTAGTTTTTAAATTAAAGTTAATTGAATTGGCATTTGTCATAATTTTTTAACAAGTAAACTTTTGTAATCTAATTTTTAAAAACCCCAATTAGGACGTTTAAAACAAGTTAATATTCAAAATTTTTTCCAGTTGACATGCTATCGTTAACGTTAAAGGGGTACGCCACTAGCTATTACTAGGTGTTATTACTAATTATAGCCTTACTAGGTATAATTATAAAAATCCTTTATAACATTATAGTTTTATCTAGAAAAAAAATTATAAATTTAAATTTAAAATTTCAATTTAATTAGCATTTCTATAAATAGTTAATATTCGTAGTTCTATTTAGAATGTACTTTGTTTTTTTATAAAACGTTTCTACTTAGGATGGCGTATTAAAAAAGTTCATAAGCTCTTATAAATTTTTTATTATTATTTCATACTATTATAAAAATAAAATTTGTATTAAAAATTAATTAAATATAAAGTAGAATTTTCAGGAATAAATACTTACACTATTTTCAAAATAAAAGTTTATTTTTAAATTTTTTATATTAGATATTTAAAATAATGAACAAAAGTTTTAATTCGTGTACAATAAAAATATTTTAATGATTTATTTTGAATTTTCAAATTATTAAAAAAAAAATTATTTAGAAAAATATAATTGTGAAGCTGATCGTTTTTATTTTACCGAATTAAAATAAATAGATAATTATTAGAATCAGCAGTAAATTGTAAATTTTCGATTTGTAGTTTATGAGCTGAATTCTTCTTACAAAAATCCAGGAAGCCAGTAAATTTGTTTGAACAAAAAGGAAGTATAATATTCTTAATTGAATTTGGAGTCCCGCTATAGGTGCCAGGGTATTGAGATTAAATGCAAAACAGAGGTATTCAATTATAAAAGATCTCAGTGATACATGAACACTCAATTCACTGATAGATATAATTTAGTAATGACATATAGTTTTGCCGCTACCTCTGTTTTATATATGCATATACCCTTATAGGAGGAACACCTATTCTAAAACAGAAAAAGAAATTTTTTCTGTAGCCCCATCCGTTACTATTCTACAGCCCCCAAAGTCGGAAAAAAGTCGTACATTTTTTATAACAAGAGTTCTATAAGGTATATTTTCAATCTGAAAACTTAAATGCACTAGGTTACAAAGTAAATGCACTAAGTTGCTATACGTTGCCAAAAGTTACCGTTATCCAAAACTATATTTTTGCAAAATTTTTAACCCCATATAACTTCTGAACGGCACAAGCTAAAAACTTAAAATTTAGAGAAAACTTAGATCCTCGAAAATAACTAGGAGTCGGTTGGCAAAAGTTTTTTTGTCACGTCCTCTGGTTAGGAGCTGTAAGGGGTCGAAAATTAAAACTTCCTAATTTTTACAGATCAGTAACTCGAGCACCTGTCCAAATTTTTTTTCTTAGTAATATATACAATTTAAAACTTCAACATTTTATTTCAACATGTGTCAAAGGTTTTTCTTAATTTTTAAAGAGGTTCTTAAAATTGAACAAAGTGTTTCTTAGTTTTAACCATTTTTGCTTAGATAATAAATATCTAGAAAAATTCCAGATTTCGCGGTGAAATTCACAATTTAACACTTTGAACCTGCAAAATTTTGGACGGAAAGGTTAGATCCTCGAGAATAACCATAAGTTTGCTTACTAAAAATTTTGAAATTTATAATTAAAACTATATAATTGTGTCATGGAAGTGTGCCCTTTTAAAAATCCTTGGTTTATAAAAATTTTAATTTAAACTGAAATGATAAAATTTAGATTAAAAGTTTAAAAAGCCTGCAAAACTTTTAAAAATCTCGCAATAAAACCGCCTTATTTCGTAAATCTAAAAAAATAAAATAATACATCAATTCGATAATTTGTTCCACTTGAAACATAAATTGCTACGCAAATAACTATAAGACAAAATATTAAATAAAATCAAAAAGCACTAAACAAAACCACTATAACAAATTAAATTATGTGAAACTATTGTTCAGAACAAATGATACATAAAATAAAAAAAATAACATCAAAAATAAACATCAGCTCTAGTACATTGTTCTTTATTTATTTTTCAAAGCATCGTTGAACTGCGAAGGATCATGGAGTTAAAAAAAAAATTCTTCTTAAAGATACTCAACAATATCATTATTATCTAGTAAAATTTTTTTTTTTTCTTTATTTTTTTAAATCTGAATACTGCTTTAAGTATCTCCAAATTTAACAGCAATTTCATTTTAACACTTTCATTATGTTTTATATTTTATGTTCCAGCTTTTCTTCGGTTCAATTGTTCAAAAATTATTTTACAAAAAAATTTTTTAACCAAATTTTGTGTAAAAAAATGTACATGTACAAGAAAATACAGAAATTTTATTTCAACATTTTCATTGTTTCGTGGTATAAAATTGTAAGTACTAAAGTATCTTTAGATTTTTAGTAAAATTTAAAACTGGGTCAAACACCAAACATATTTTTGCCAAATCAAAACTGAAAAATTTTAACTCCATTTTGATTTTCTGTAAAAAATTTTCAATTAAAATTTTGAAAAAGGATTTCATTTTTGGGTAAAAGTAACCGCGATTTGTTTTTTAAAATCCAATTTCAAAAAATTTATGACATGAATATAAGTACACAAATATTGGATTCAATCATATTAAAACAAAAAATTCCAATAGCTTTGACTTAAAACCATGTACTAAAAATGAAGTAAAATTTATTCAATTGAAATAAAACGGGATATTCTTAAATGAAACCAATTCAAACCAAAATATGGTGCAGGATCAGAACTCCCAGGGTCATAAGTCCCTTAGGGAAAAATATTAATTTTAATTATATAATATCAGTGACGTGTACACATTTTAGGGTTGGATTAGATATCAGAGTATTCCCTTTTTCCAAAATTAAGAAAACAACAATAATTTTACATTTAAACTACATTTTGAAAGGCTATTTTGAAAAAAGAGTAATCCTGATTCTGTAACCAAAGTTTCGCATACATGAATTCATAAATATTCTGGAAAAATATTTATAAATTCAAGTATTTATGTCTACTTTGATTTTTTAACCAAATATGCTTCCTAATATAGTATCTCGCATAGATAAATATATAAATATATATTGTTGAACATCTAATATTTTACTTATATATATTTATATATTATCATACTTTAATTTATAAAAATCAGAAAAGACTTTAATATATTTTTAAAATTTTGACTTTAATATATTTCGCTCAATCACACAATTTAAGTTATATGATTTTATAACTCAAACTTTAATAAAGGAAGTTATAACTCACTTAATGGGTCATAACTCCCAAAAGGAACTCATCATTTTATAAAGGGAGGTTTAACTCACTTAATGGGCCATAACTCCCTAAAGGGACTTATGACCGATTTGTAAAGGGACTTATGTCCCAAGTAAATATTTTAAAGTAGGTCATCAATCCTTTAGGGTCATAATTCCCTAAAGGACTTATGGCTCTAGGAGTTCTGACCCTACACCTCAAAATATTCCATATTTTTATTTCTTTATTGTTTACAGGTCAGACCTAAACCGGTTAATGGAAAAACAATTGATGAAAAATGGATACAATTATTTTAGAAAAAATATCCTTATCAATCGTCCTCCCGAAACAGGTAAACAAATTTCCGGTCTCTTACTTCAGACATCTTCACTGATTGAGAGCAAAATATGCTCTTATTTGGAAGCAAAATATGCTCTTAGTTTAACAGAATAATTTCCTCAATTTTTACAACAAATTCTCTCTCTAGAGCTGTGAATAATTTGAAATAAATAGCTTGAAAATTTTAAACAGGGAGTTGTCGGATCATATAAAGTCAAAACTTTTTTATGTCAACATGCGTTAACGGAGTGAAAAACAAGAGTTTTGAGCATTCAGGTATTCTAGACCCAAATAGATATTTCTACGAATTTTCTTTTCAATTGAATGCGGTCTATAACCCACAATAAATGCATCTCAAATTAGATTCAAAATATGAAAACCACGAAAAACCATTCAAAGCCACACTTGCAAATCGCTTCATTCCTTTTTTTTATAGCCTCCATTGTATTACATAACAGAAATAACTATTGACTAAAGAACGTATTATATTATAACAGTTAAAACGATTGATTAAATAGAAAAGCTTTTGGATTTTAGTTCATCCCCTTCATCCTCTTGAACTTCTGTTATAAATTGCTACTAATGAAAATATTTTTCTTTTATATTATTTTTCTTTATAATTTTTCCGAATGTGGTTTAGTTTATTTTTCAAATTATTGTAAAAAGGTTTTAAGAATTTAGTTTTTCAAAAACATGCTATAAAAAACAAACAGACAATTTAATGTAATATAGAAAAAAATATAGAAACAAATAAACAAAAAAATTTTCAAAAATTTCCAAAAAAAGTGTCATAAAAAATAACTTAAAGGAAAATAAAACTTCTAACAAATATCATATATTCTTCATTTATTATATAATCGTCTTTAAGAATTGCATTAAAATTGATAATTTTTAATTTTACTGGTAGAGTTGTCCTGTATTACTATAATGTACTATTCTAATAATTTCTCCTATTACCGTACCTGTCTAACTTAAATAATCAAGTCAATGTATCGACTGTATTTTGAATTGAGATCTTTTCAAATTTTTAATTTCTATTCTTGTGTCTTTCCATTCTATTATCATACTAGTAAAAAAGCCTGTCGGACGACAGGTATAATTTTAATTTCTCTTTTTATAAATTCTTTATCCTGCTATTGCGCTACTGAATCAATAAAAGGAAATTCGTTACCTAAAGAACACTAAGTTAACATTATAATAGTTTGTTTTAGTTTTGTAAGTGATAATAAAATAGAAGTATGCATACTAAAGTGTAAAAAATTTCTTTAAACGTTTTTATTATAATTTTCTGTATCTATCTGTTAACAGATTTCTCATACGTTTTGATTTTTTTTTTCTGTTCATAATTTACATTTTATCAGTTTAATTTTTTCTTTCTCTTTTGCATGTAAGGATTTGTTATTAGAAGTATGTTGCATGTGTGAATAACACTTAACATTAACATAATGCAACAGTAGCAGCAGTTTGTCTTTTATTATATTTAGACGTATGTATTTTCTTAAAGACTTCTTCTACGTTTTGATTTTTTTTTTCTTATAAAAAATAAAAACTACAAACTGTAGTTAGTTATTAGTTCTGTAAAATAAAAGTATACATACTGAAATGTAAATAATAGCTTTGTACGTTTTTATTATAATTTTCTGTATCTACCTGTTAACAGATTTCTCATACGTTTTGATTTTTTTTTTCTGTTCATAATTTACATTTATCAGTTTTATTTTTTCTTTCTCTTTTGTATGTAAGTATTTGTAATTAGAAGTATGTTACATGTGTGAATAACACTTAACATTAACATATAGCAACAGTAGCAGCGTCTTTTATTATATTTATAAAAAATAAAAACTACAAATTAAAGTTAGTTATTAGTTCTGTAAGTGTATTTAAATAAAAGTAGACATACTGAAATGTAAAAAATTTCTTTAAACGTTTTTATTATAATTTTCTGTATCTACCTGTTAACAGATTTCTCATACGTTTTGATTTTTAGCACATTTTCAAAAAATTTTGTAAAAATGTGCCTATATAGTTTCACTCTGTCCGTCCGTCCGTCCGTCCGTCTGTCTGTCTGTCCGTATGTTTACAAAAACTCTTACATCGTTTGAAATAGAGTAAAGAAATTTTAACCATGGGTAGTTTTCGCAAAAAAAAATAATTTCGTAGAAGAATTTTTTTTTGTAGCCCTACCTGTTACGGGGCTACAGCCCCCCAAAGTTGGAAAAAGCCCTATATTTAAATTCTTATAACAAGAGTTCTGTTAGATATATTTTCAATCTGAAAACGGCAAACGATAGCCATTTTCATAAACTTTATTATTATTATTAAGGCAAATATTTAGGGTTGCCATACGGTACTAAAATTTAACATTACACAAAACTCAATTTTTGCAAAATTTTTGGCCATACATATCTTCTGAACGGTTCAAGCTAGGGTCTTGAAATTTTGGGAGAAGTAAGAAATTAAGAAACTAGTAGGAGTCGGTTAACAAAATTTTTTTGTCAAGCCCCCTATTTAGGAGCTATAAGGGCTCGAAAATTGAAATTTAGCTATTTTTAAACACCTGTAACTTGAATACCTGTCCAAATTTTTTTTTAGTGATATACAAAATTCAAAGCTCTATAATTATATTTCAACATGTGTTAAAGGTTTTTCTGAATTTTGAAAGGTGACAAAGCTACAGCCCCTGCAAATTCCAAAAAAGCCCTATATTTAAATTGATATAACAAGAGTTCTGTTAGGTTTATTTTCAATAAAAAAACGGTAGAAGAGAGCTGCTTTTATAGGCTTTACAAAAATATGTCGCTTAAATGTATAGGGTTGCCATACGGTACTAAAATTTACCATTATATAAAACTCAATTTTTGCAAAATTTTTGGTCCCATATATCTCCTAAATGGTTTAAATAGGATCCTAAAATTTTAGGAGAAGTTAGATCCTTAAATATTAGTAGGAGCCGGTTAATAAAATTTTTTTGTCAAGCCCCCTGTTTAGGAGCTATAAGGGCTCGAAAATTTAAATTTTGCTATTTTTAAGCACCTGTAACTTGAATACCTGTCCAATTTTTATACCCGTATGACTATATAGTCTAAGGGTATAATAAATTTGCCATTACGTTTGTGACGCAGAGAAGGAGGGGGGGGGTAGATATAGACTCAAGTGTATGGATCGGTTCAGAATCGAAAAACAAATCGATTTAGCTATGTATGTCCGTCCGTCCGTCCGTCTGTCCGTCCGTCTGTCCGTCCGTCCGTCCGTCTGTCCGTCCGTCCGTCTGTCCGTCCGCACGATAACTCAAAAACTAAAGGAGCTAGGATCTTGAAATTTTCCCAAATTCGTTTTTTTGCAATAGCCGTCATCGTTATTTAAATCCAGCCATTTTGGTCCATGGGTTCGGGTGGCTGCCATACAACTTCTTTTTTTATGTGAGTATTTCTCTGTACCTATTACAGTTACGTGTCTGAAATTTCGCCAAAAATAGTTTAGTGTAATGGCCAAAGTTACTGCAAAATTTGGTTGGTCTACTGCAAAGGGTTCGAGTAGCTGCCATACAACTTCTTATTTTATATGAGCATTACTCTATACCTATTGAAGTTGGGTGTCTGAAATTTTGCCAAAAATAGTTTAGTGTAATGGCCAAAGTTACTGCAAAATTTGGTTGGTCTACTGCAAGGGGTTCGAGTAGCTGCCATACAACTTCTTATTTTTTATGAGCATTACTCTATACCTATTGAAGTTGGGTGTCTGAAATTTTGCC